>CM059435.1:7425921-7499246 GCA_030390025.1 Squalus acanthias | reverse complement strand
GGGAGAGAATGGGAGAGGAGGGAAGGGGAGGGGAGAGAGGAGGGAAGGGGAGGGGAGAGAGGAGGGAGGGAAGGGGAGAGAAGGTGAGGGGAGGGGAGGGGAGAGAGAGGGGGCAGAATCACAGCTGAGTGCATCCCCGACCCTCTCCCATTGATCTGACAGACACGCCGGCAGAATGCATCTGTTTCACGGGGAATCAATGCCACACATGCAGAGATCAAACGCTTGCAGAATTAAAGCGGCCCTTTACACAGCTGAAATTGCACAAATGCAGGGACAGAAATGTCTGTCTTTATTCACTTCAGTGCAGGTGTCTTAATTTCATAATCTTATTTAATTGCAGAATAATCTCTAACCCCAGTGTAAGGCGCTGGGGGAGGAGCTGCATTAATCTCTCACTCACCTCAGAAACACAAATCTATTTAATTTCTTTCCAGTAATGCTCGGAATATCCCTCCACCCCCCATCCTCGTCTTTCCAAATTAAATCGATGCAATTTTTATTTTACAAGTTCATATATTTCGCATTGGGCAACATGTGGAGGGACGCGAAAATCCAATAACTCTGTGGGGTATTTAAATCACCCACCCCGGGTGTGCAGCCCTGCCAGTGGCCGATTTCCATTTGTCTGTCATTCTCTCTTTCTCTCTTTTTCTTTCTTCCTTTCTCTCTCTTTCTCCGTCTTTCTTTCTCTCTCTCTTTCTCCCTCTCTCTCGCTCTCTCTAGGCTGAGATGCACAAACTCATCCCCTGCGGCACCAGTCGAATGACCGGGTCAATTTCTGTCCCAATAGATACTGGAAATCGACCAGTGGAAACTGACTCGCTTCTGACCCCGGGTTAAAGTGAAGCTCTTTTGTCCACATGTTATGTCTGTCTCGCTTTCAGTTTATTTGCACTCTGCTAACTTCTCACCTTTGTTATTTTCTCCTCCTGCCTTTGTTTCTCATCTTTATCCCCTCCCACCAACCAATACCCCCCTTCCTTGATCTATCATATTTTCTGCCTTCCACATTTATTTAAGTGATTGAATCTCTTAATTAAGTCATCCTTATTTACTCCATTTTTGTCTTCTGATCCGATCTCGAATTTCTACTTTTGTTTACAGAAAGCGCTCACACGTTAGATTAAAAAAAAACACAATTCACCCACCAGTAAAGCAGGATCAAGTCTGATTCACTCACTAGTACAACACGGGTTTCAGCTACTGGGACGAAAGGGGAGCGGCGAGACAAGGAAGGGAGAGTGGGAGCAAAGTCAAGATTACACGACTTCTAGAAAGAAAGTTAAAACAAATGAATTGTCAAATCTGACAGGGGCAATCCGTGTGACTGGTTTTAACAATAAAGGCAACGGGAAAACTGGATTAGCAAACGCCAATGAAAGGACGGAGGCAAATCGCACCGCTTATAAAAGAAATAAGCGAATTAAATAAAGTAAAATATGTTAAGATTGTGTCACATCAAATGTACAAACACACACACACACACACAGGGGAAGAGCGGGAATACCTTACCTTAAACGAAGCTTGTTCGGTCTCTCTCGGATTTTTATAATTTAACTCAATTTTCTTCCCAGCAATATTTGTTTGCAATGAACGACAGCACTCCTAACTTCCCTTGATTGTTCTGGTCCGGTTCAGCCTCCCCTGCTTCCACTCTGGAATGTTTAATCCCGGTTTTATCCTATTCCCGTCCCATGCGCTGCTGGCTGCATCCTAACTATTTCAATCCAATAAGTTGCTCTTTTTAAAAAAAAATGCAAAGCAAATTGTATGAGGCAGCGGATAAGGAATGGATTAAATGTTTCTGAATCCCACTCGGATCATTCTGTGAACCGCGGTCTCTCTTCCCTTTCTCTTCTGTCTGTAGTTGGGGAGATTTTTGGGGTTTAAAAAAAAAAATGTTGATATTAATCTTTAGTTATTGTTGGTCCTGGGATCAGGAATCCGACTCTCCCGGGTTTGTTGTTCTCTCCCAGCCTCTGGACTGTGTGTGTCTGAGATTTTCCAACTCGACCCCTTGCTCATGGTCCGGCTCTCAGCTCCTTCTACCTTCGGATCCGGGGAGCCGCTGTTGCTGGATTTGGGATGGCACGTGTGTTTGAGTCACTGGGGAATCTTCACTCCCAGGAGCTGGGCATCTGGGAATCTTCACTCCCAGTCAACGGGGACCCGACAACAACTGACATCTAAACAAAAACCGGATTAAAATAGATTAATCGGAGATTCATCCATAATCTACACTGCCCACCTGTACATACAACAGATTGCTCCTTACATAGCATATATAATCTGCAAATTATCATTTGTAATCCAGATTTTTGTCTAAACTAGATATATTCAAATCCACATATATATTCAGTCCAAATGACAGTCCCAATATTCAAATGCATATATATTATGAATCCATATATATTCAAATCCACATATTACATATTCAAATCCCTATATATTCAAATGTTATATATAATGATTCCATATATGTTCAAATGCGTATATAATGAACACGTATATATTCAAATCTATATATATAGAAATTCATATATACAATGATTCCATATATATTCAAATCTATATAAATGGATGAATATATATACATTATATACAATAATTTTTTTTCTATATATAATAAATCTAATACATTATTTAGAGTACTAAAATATCCAGAATAAAGGCAGAGTAGATAAAGCAGATATGGATTGAAAAGCAAACATGGACTATGTGAATGACTAAGGATCAAGTAGATTTTTGATTCAGCACTGAATCCAATCCAGGGAACTCCTTCCCGTTACATTGGAGCTTATCCATCGCCGGGATCCGATGGAGCAGGAATGGGAATTGGTCCTTTGGGGGGGGGGGGGGAGCGAGAGGTTGAAGTGGCGACATCCTATGAACAGATCACCATCGGGGAAGAGTACCATGTTTGCGACACGCCGTCCTGTGTAAGGTCGAGCCACGGACAGGACCACTCGCACTTGCCCGGGTTAAAGCCGCGTGTGCTTCATGATGGAACGTACTGGCACTGCCGAGAGTGCAGAAACTCGCAAAGCTTGCACGCCGTTTATGCCAATGAAGGAACATTTCACTAAAATAAACCAGCCTAACATTTCATATCCAAAGCGTGAGGGATCAGAAATAATAGAGAGAGAGAGAGAGGGGGGAAATCAGACAGAAACAAATGGAATTCTCACCTAATCCCAGGAACCAGGACAATCGGAGGGAAGGAATCAGGAAGAAACTCGGGATGGACTCGGATCCGGGTCGGGATCTCGCTGGTTCCGTTAGAAAAGGCACGGCGAGTGTTTCTTCTGCTGTTGTTGGGTAGAACCACTTGTTGGGAAACTTTATAAATCCGTGGATAACTCGCGGCCGCCCAGCTTCGCTGCGATCTTGGTGTGAGCAGTGAGGGGACCCCCGGACAAGGAGCTGGCGGGTCAGGGGCGAGGGGTTTGGACTAGGGGGAGATGGGGGGGTTAAGTATTATCAGCAGCAGCAGCGAACTGTATCGAAGGGTGAGAGGGAGCCTCTGACAGGGAATGAGAGAGTCAGCAGAGAGAATCTGAGAGCGATCTACAAATGCCTTAAATAATACCGCAGATCAGTGCACTCAGATCAAGAGGAATGCTGACTGGGGGAGCTCGAGATTAAGGCGACCCCCCCCCCCCCCCCCCCCCCCCGACATGAACATGGCCAATATCCTGGGTGTCAGGGTGGGTGGAGACTCTCAATTCAAAAGATCAGCTCCTGACTGGTGAGATTGAGGGGTGACAAGGCTCTGAGGATGGGAGCACCTGTCTCAATCTCCGGGACAATGTCAAACCAGCAATCTCATCTCCAATCAGAGGGGAGATCTCAAGTGCTCCTCTTGAGATCAGCCTGGGCTCCCAGCCCAGCCAGCAGGTATATTCTGAGTACTTGGGTGTGCGATAGAAGGCTGCCTTCAGATTATCACCGCTTCAATGATATTGGACAAAAAGTCACGCTCATTCTGCCTCGATTTATATTTCTGGCGCTTATATTTAATTTTTAATTGTGTTTTTTAAGCATCAATAGAGATAGAGAGAAATAGAGAGGAAGAGGGAATAGAGAGAGACAGCGAGAGAATGAAATAGAGAGACAGAGAGAGAGAGAGAAAGCGAGGGACAGGGAGGGAGAGACAGAGAAACAGGTAGACAGAGAGAGAGACAGACAGAGAGCGAAAGGCAGAGACAGAGAGAGACGGAGAGAGAGACAGAGAGAGAGAGAGACAGAAACAGGCAGAGGCAGAGAGAGACAGAGAGCGAGACAGAGACGGAGAGATGGAGACAGAGATAGGCAGAGAGAGAGGGAGAGAGGCAAACAGAGACAAAGACAGAGAGAGACAGAGAAAGAGAGACAGGCAGAGAGAGAGAGAGACAGGCAGAGAGAGAGATACGGGCAGAGAGAGAGAGAGACAGGCAGAGAGAGAGAGACAGGCAGAGAGAGACAGAGACAGGCAGAGAGAGACAGAGACAGGCAGAGAGACAGAGAGAGAGACAGACAGAAACAGACAGAGAGAGACAGACAGGGAGAGAGGCAGAGAGAGAGACAGGCAGAGAGAGAGAAACAGAGAGACAGACAAGAGAGAGAGAGATACAGGGAGATACAGACAGAGACAAAGGCAGAGAGAGAGAGACAGGCACTTACTGCGGGTGTGAGCTACATAAATCTACTAAAGGAATTAGCAACAAAATTATTTTTGTTTAAAAAGAAATACAATAAGATATTTATTATCCATCACCCTGTATCTTTCCTCCTCTGAAGCTGTGTAAAGGTGCTGGCGGTGTCCTCTCCTTCTCCCATTCCCTTTATCCTGTTTTCTCTCTCTTTCTCTCTCTTTGTGTTCTGTTCTTTGGGGCCTGAGGAGTCTCTGCTGACGTCACGCTGAATGTAGTGCCGGTCACGTGGCGCGGGGGGTTTCCCCGGCAGGGAATTCCCTCTCCGCCTCGCCTCTTCTTCACGCTGCAGCCAGCAGATTCCCTCAATGTTTTCTCTCTCTCTTTCTTTGCCAAAACATTTGCAAACGTCACCTGTCGAAGAGCGGACTATTTTTTCCACCCATTCGACGGGCGCAGTGCAATTGTAGCATGCAAATCACATGCAAATTTCTAAAATAAAATTCTGATAAATGCAAATATAACAGGAGATAATAATTGTTAACACGCCCACGCTGGCGGACCAATAGCAGCTGTGTGTTTGTGCGTGTGTGTTGGGAGTGGGTGGGGTAGATAAGGGCAGGGGGCAGCCATTGGGACACCCTATCTCATTCATTTTTATATTCGTTTGTGGGATGTGGGCGTCGCTGGCAAGGCCGGCATTTATTGCCCATCCCTAGTTGCCCTGGAGAAGGTGGTGGTGAGCTGCCTTCTTGAACCGCTGCAGTCCGTGTGGTGATGGTACTCCCACAGCGCTGTTAGGGAGGGAGTTCCAGGAGTTTGACCCAGCGACGATGAAGGAACGGCGATATACTTCTAAGTCAGGATGGTGTGTGACTTGGAGGGGAACTTGGAGGTGGTGGTGTTCCCATGCACCTGCTGCCCTTGTCCTTCTAGGTGGAAGAGGTCGCGGGTTTGGGAGGTGCTGCTGAAGAAGCCTTTGCGAGTTGCTGCAGTGCATTTTGTAGATGGTACACACTGCAGCCACGGTACGCCGGCGGTGGAGGGAGTGAATATTTAAGGTGGTGGATGGGGTGCCAATCAAGCGGTTTGCTTTGTCCTGGATGGTGTCGAGCTTCTTGAGTGTTGTTGGAGCTGCACTCATCCAGGCAATTGGAGAGTATTCCATCACACTCCTTACTTGTGCCTTGTAGATGGTGGAAAGGCGTTGGGGAGTCAGGAGGTGAGACACTCACCACAGAATACCCAGCCTCTGACCTGCTCTTGTTGCCACAGTATTTATGTGGCTGGTCCAGTTACGTTTCTGGTTAATGGTGACCCCCAGGATGTTGATGATGGGGGATTCAGCGATGGTAATGCCGTTGAATGTCAAGGGGAGGTTCCCACACTTGTCACCCGTGGCTCAGCAGGTCTCTGATTTAGGAGGTCGAGGGTTCAAGCCCCACTAACAGAGACTTGAGCACACAATCCAGGCTGACGTGCCAGTGCTGAGGGAGTGCTGCACTGTCGGATGTGCCGTCTTTTGGATGAGACGCTAAACCCTAACCCCGTCTGCCCCTCTCAGGTGGATGCAGAAGATCCCAGGGCACTATTCAGAAGAAGAGCAGGGGACTTCTCCCCGGGTACTGGGGCCAATATTTTTCCCTCAACCAACATCACTAAAAACAGATGATCTGGTCATAGAATCATAGAAATTCACAGAAGGAGGCCATTCGGCCCATCGTGTCTGTGCCGGCCGACAAAGAGCTATCCAGCCTAATCCCGCTTTCCAGCTCTTGGTCCGTAGCCCTGTAGGTTACGGCACTTCAAGTGCATATCCAAGTACTTTTTAAATGTGATGAGGGTTTCTGCCTCTACCACCCTTTCAGGCAGTGAGTTCCAGACCCCCCACCACCCTCTGGGTGAAAAAAGTTCTCCTCAACTCCCCTCATTATCACATTGCTGTTTGTGGGAGCTTGCTGTGTGCAAATTGGCTGCCGCGTTTCCCACATTGCAACAGTGATTACACTTCAAAAGAAGTACTTCATTGGCTATAAAGCGCTTTGGGACGTCCTGAGGTCATGCCATGCGCTATTATAAACGCAAGCTCATTTTTTCTCTTTTTTCACTCATTTAATTCCACTAAGAAATGGAGCAACAAAGAGCTTCCTGCGGTGCAATGATTCCTTAATGTGCCCTTCACACATGGCATGTTCTAATTACAGGAGGCTGTCGTCTACTTTCTATCCTCCTACTGGTTTTCCATTCAATCTTAGTGACACTTCTAATGAAACGACTGTAGAGCACGTTCTTTGTGACTGAAACATTTATTAAAAGGTCTGCAGGAATATTTGAAAGTGTCGATTTAACTCACCCTGTTCCTCACGAGCAAGATTTACAGTTTTCATGGGGGACAAAAGATGGAGGGAATGTGATACCCAAAGTATCAGCAAAAATCCTGGAATTCCATACGGTAAAAATGGAAATGGACTTTATCCAATTCCCATTAAACCAGTGGCTCTGATTATAGGGCACATTATCAGAGCTCCAATGGAAACTGCTGCACTGGGAGTGACTGCAACTGTTTTAGGTTGGTAGGGGAATCTTTAGGAAGAAATTCTTCATATTGCTTTTTGTGGGAGCTTGCTGTGTGCAAATTGGCTGCTGCGTTTCCCTACATTACAACCAGCGACTATACTTCTAAAGTATTTAATTGGCTGTAAAGCACTTTGGGACATCCTGAGATTGTGAAAAGTGCTATATAAATACAAGTTATGTTCTTATGTTCTTATACAAATGCAAGTTCTTTCTTTCAGGTAGGAATGGGGTGGCGGAGCCTATGGGTTTTCCAATGCACCATGCCATAGGCTGGTAGGATATTGGAACATAGGAACAGGAGGAGGCCCTTCAACCCCTCGAACCTGTTCCGCCATTCAATGAGATCATGGCTGATCTGTACCTCGACACCATTTACCCGCCTTTGATCCATATTGCTTGACACCCTTACCTAATAAATATCTGTCGATCTCAATCTTGATAATTTCATTTGAACCAGCATCCACAGCCTTTTTGGGGCAAATAATTCCAGATTTGCACTAACGATTATATGTAAAGCTACTTCCTAATTTCACTCCTGAATGGCCAAGCTCTAATTTTAAGATTGTGCTCCCATGTTTTGGAGGAAGTAGTTTCTCTGTATCTACCCTATCGAATCCTTATGTCATTTTAAGCACCTCAATTAGATCACCCCTCAACCTTCTAAACTGAAGGGGAAACAAGCCAGGTCTATGCAACCTGTCCTCATAATTTAATCCTTTATCATTCTGGTGAATCTGCGCTGCACCCACTTCAAGGCCAATTTATCCTTTCTGAGGTGCAGTGCCTCATATAGTAGTAAGATAGTACATAGAAGAAGGAATGCACAAGTTATTGGAGTTCATATCCAATTGTTCGTGTTTTATTGGTATATAGTAGGAGTCAATGGGACATGATTTGGTCCATTGAAATTCTGTATAAAAAGGAGAAAAGAAAGTTGTTGCATTTATATAGCACCTTATCACACCTTTACGATGTATCAAAGAGCTTTACAACAATTGCTTTTGAATTGCCGCCATGCTTGTTATGTAGGTAAACACAGCAACCCATTTGCACACAGCAAGATCCCACAAACACCAAACAGATGAGTGACGAGCTAGTTGGTTTTTGGTGATGGTGGCTGAGTGATGAATGTTAGACAGGGTGCCCTGTTCTTTTTCAAATAGTGCCGTGGGATCTTTTCTGTCCACGTGAGCAGGTGGATGGGGGCGTCGGTTTAACATCTCTTCTGAAAAATAACATCTTCAACAATGCAGCACTCCCTCAACACAGCACTGACGTATTAGCTAATGTGTATGAGAATGGTCCATTGTAATTCAATACAATGAAAATGTTAGTGGAAGTGCTTGGCCCAGTGGAATTCTGCATCATGGAATTAAAGGTGAAAGGGCTGGTTACTTTGGAATTATGTACAATGGGAATGGACATGAAAGGGCTTGGTACATTGGAATGCTCTACAATTGGAGTGAAAGGAAAGGGACTTGCACATGAGAATTCTACGTAATGGGAATGAATGGCAATGTGCTTGGTGCATTGGGATTCTGTACAATGGAAGTGGATGGGAAGTAGTTTTCTACACTGGAATTCTAGACAAATGGGAATGAATGGGAAGGGTTTCGCTGTATTGGGACATGTATTTTTCTGGAGTTAGTTGGATTGAAAAATTGGGAAACTGATGAGAGATAAATTCACCAGAATGGATCATTTCATTTCAATTTCTTTTGAATGTGGGTCAATGACACACAAATGATTCTATTGCAGCGCTGTTCCAATTGATCTACATTAATATTAATGGTTCATTGTTAACATCCGTATATAATCGCTTCCAAATTCACAGTATCTGCAGTTACCCCGGCAACAATAATATATAAAGCACTTTGCTGACCAGAGCTTTAGAGGAAAAGATTTGTTTCCAATAATGGATTTTTAACATCTCTTAAACGACCCTTTGATACATGTATGACTTTCTACAAGTGATTGATGCCAAGGGTTTTTTCAAGCTGGATGTGAATTATATGATTTGCATCGACAGATAAGGCCATTGCTTTAAAAGCAATCTGATTCCCAGCCTGACAAAACCATGTGATAGACATGGAGGAGGAAGACACTTGGTCCGTCTAACCTCATCTTTCCAGAAAGAACATGGTCCCCCACAATATATTATCGAATTGTTTTATATGATTCCAGGATAGTATGTTGACAATGATATCAGACCAAATTTCTCTCTCCATTATTTTAACAGTGGTCTTTGGCTATTTAAAGTAAATGGCATAAAATAGCACAGAGGAGAGGTTTTAGCATGAGCGAGATCGTACAATGACAGCAGTGATTTCTGGCCCCTCCATTCAACACGGTGATCACTCTGAGAGATGAGTAACTTGCAGACATCAGTTCTAAAGTTGTCTTTCGCTAGTTTTGAATCTGTGCTCCATAGTCCTACTGTTGCTGTTTGCCTTGAAGTAGAGTTTGCACCTTTTACTATCTTACTTACTTCCATGAAGTCCCTTCCTAGCTTCCTCCTCTCGAGGCTAATTAGCCCAATTTATTTTAGTCTTCCTTCATTAGTCAGTCCTCTTGTACTAGAGGTCAATCTTAGGTCTTTTTTCTGCATCGATCCAGGACCTGAAAGTCACCATTATGCCCCAGTGACCAAAACTGGACAGTTTTCAAGGTACTTCTGACTCGAGAAATGTACACATGAGTAATTTCAGACATTCCATAGGGTGAGTGTAGGGTGCTCAGGAGGAACAGGTGACTTTGGACCTCTGGTTCCCAAAGCTCTCCACCACTGGGGGTTTTCCTCATGTCTGGGTCTGTTGCAGGCTCATTAATAGAGATTGATTGCTGTGATTAGTCAACAACTCCATTATCATTATATCAGGCGACTACCAGGATGGTAGAAGGCGAACTAGATGGGACCTTGGTTTTTCTTTCGTCTAGCAATTACATAGGAACAGGAGGAGGCCATTCAGCCCCTCAAGCCTGTTCTGCCATTCACTTAGATCATGGCTGATCTGTATGTTAACTCCATCTACCCGCCTTGATTCTGCATCCCTTAATACCCTTGCCCAATAAAAATCTAACAATCTCAGTTTTGACATTTTCAATTGACCCCCAGCCTCAACAGCTTTTTGGGGGAGAGAGTTCCAGATTTCCACCACCCTTTGTGTGAAGAAGTGCTTCCTGACATCACCCCTGAACAGCCTGGATCAAATTTTAAGGTTATGCCCCCTTGTTCTGGACTCCCCCCACCAAATGAAATCGTTTCTCTCGATCTACCCCAGCAAATCCTTTGTTACTATGAGACGGCCTGAACAGATTTCCTGTAGAGACTTTGCAGCTAGGCGAGTTCGACCTGCCCTTGCCTCTCTAATGAAGGGTGCTGAGTGGAGTTAAACTACTTCCCCCTGAGAGTGCGAGTGCAACAGGCTCGAGGGACTGAATGGCCTATTCCTGTTCCTATGTTCCTAACTGATTTGAGTACAGGAGCAAGGATATCTTACTACAGTTGTACAGGGCCTTGGTGAGACCACACCTGGAGTACTGTGTGCAGTTTTGGTCTCCTTACCTAAGAAAGGATATACTTGCCATAGAGGGAGTGCAGCGAAGGTTCACCAGACTGATTCCTGGGATAGCAGGACTGTCGTATGAGGAGAGATTGGGTCGACTAGGCCTATATTCACTAGAGTTTAGAAGAATGAGAGGGGATCTCATTGAAACGTATAAAATTCTGATAGGGCTAGACAGACTGGATGCAGGGAGGATGTTTCCCCTGGCTGGGGGTTCTAGAATGAGGGGTCACAGTCTCAGGATACGGGGTAGGACATTTAGGACTGAGATGAGGAGAAATGTCTTCACTCAGAGGGTGGTGAACCTGTGGAATTCTCTACCACGCAAGGCTGTGGAGGCCAAGTCACTGAATATATTTAAGAAGGAGATAGATAGATTTCTAGGCACAAAAGGCATCAAGGGGTATGGGGAGAGAGCGGGAATATGGTATTGAGATAGAGGATCAGCCATGCTCATATTGAATGGCGGAGCAGGCTCGAAGGGCCGAATGGCCGACTCCTGCTCCTATGTTCCTAACTGCTGAAATTCTGAAAGCAAACAGAAAATGCTGGATATACAAAGCAGGTGGTCAGCAACTGATAAAAGAACTTGGAAGGGGGAAGTACGGCGGGATTGACAACTCAAGGCTGCTCAGAATACCAAATACAATGACTTATGTATTGTTTTGATCAGTCCCAGAAAAAGGGGCTTTCCTACTGTCCCTTCTCAGTTCTGACAAAGGGTCTCTATTCAAAATGTGAATGGAATCATAGAATAGTACAGCACAGAAGGAGTCCATTTGGCCCATCGAGTCTGCGCCGGCTCTTTCGAAGAGCGATCCAGTCAGTCCCACTCCCCCGCTCTTTCCCCATATCCCGGCAATTTTTTCTCCTTCAAGTATTTATCCAATTCCCTTTTAAAGGCTACTATTGAATCTGTATCCACCGCCCTAACAGGCAGCTTTTGCCAATCACCTTAAATCTGTGCCCTCTGGTATCGACCCGCCAGCCATTGGAAACCGTTTCTCTTTATTTACTCTCTTTCAACCCTTCATGATTTTGAACGCCTCTATCAAATCTCCTCTTAACCTTCTCTGCTCCAAGGAGAACAACCCCAGCTTCTCCAGTCTATCCACATAGCTGTAATCCCTCATCCCTGGAACCAGTCTAGTAAATCTCCCTCCGCACCCTCTCCAGAGCCTTCACGTCCTTCCTAAAGTGCGGTGCCCAGAACTGGATACAAAAGCTGTCATTTTTCTTTTTCTACATTGGCCTCACAAACTCTCTAAGGTTGTTATTGGTACAGATGCGGAGACGCTGCTAACATTGTATTAGAGGCTGTGTCTGTAGTGCATTCCCCAAGAGACTGCAGTCAGTTCAGATCCGGGTAATGCAAACTCTTGCGATTCCTCGGGAGAGGTACTTACTGCTGCCCAACGGCAGTTCATGTGGCTGATAGCATTCAATTAGCAGCCCGATGCACTGGGTTTTCCTGTCCTGCAGATGTTGGTATCAGCCTGACCCAATGCTCCCATATCCGAAAGTAGGGGATTTGATATATTTTAACATACTCTGAACTATGATCAGTATAAGTCATTCTGAACTGGTTCTTTTGCTTCACATTTAACATTCCTGCTAAATGTTATTGTAATTTCTTTCTCACCTTCCATCCAATTTGCACACAGCAAGCTCCCACAAACAGATATGTGATAATAACCAGATAATCTAATTTAGTGATGTTGGTTGAGGGATAAATATTAGCCAGGACACCGGGGAGAACTCCCCTGCTCTTCTTCGAAATAATGGCCATGGGATCTTTGACGTCCACCTGAGAGGGCAGACAGGGCCTCGGTTTTAACGTCTCATCCGAAAGACGGCACCTCCGACAGTGCAGCACTTGAGTATCAGTCTAGATTTTTGTGCTCAAGTCTCATGGTGGGGGATTTGAACCCACAAACTTCGGGACTCAGAGGCGAGTGTGCTACCCACTGAGCCACAGCCGACATGGGAAGCCTGATCGATCTTCCCAAATTATTTTAAAGGAACACAAAAGGCCATGCCTGTGATCCCTGCCGATGGAGGAGGATATATCTCGCTGGTGTCAGATACTTGCAGGTGTGCGATGGCTAATGCAAATGAGCTTTACAACTCACAACAGAAGGCTCGGAACGTATTGCTGCTGTGAGAGGCCCCTCTGAATAACAATGTCAATTTAATGGTTTTGATACACGGGCAAGATGAGGACAAAGCTTCCCCCACACCTGTCCATCAACATAATCGCAGGAAGAATGAGGATAGCATCAGATGGGAAAGTGTCATTTAGGATTGCCACCCCATGGTAGATTTAAGTTGTCAAAAAAGTTGGAACAGGGATTGACATAGTGATTGTTCTTTTCCTCTACGATATATTGAATGGAATTTGGTTTTCTCCTGTGGTTCGCAGCCACCCCCTCCCTCTCCCCCTCCCTCTCCCCCTCCCTCTCCCCCTCCCTCTCCCCCTCAGACGGCAAAGGCAGATTAATGACTTGCAACCAGGACCCTGCTAACACTGCTCCTGCAATCAGCTGAAAGGTGGTTCCACAGGGGTCCAGCGTGCTGTTTCTCACTCACCAAGTGTCATGTCTGGTCTATCATTACTGCTGCTGTGAGAATGATTTGGATGGCTGCATCCTGTCTGGCCATTAGATTAGTAACCTATGTACTTTGCTTAATTACAGAACCACGGAGAGAGGGTTAAAACCGATTGTACTAAAGGTAAGTGATCCACAGTCTTTGGGTAGTGCAAATCCCTCTGTGGCCTCGCCGCTCTCTACCTCTGTAACCTCTTTCAAGACGCTTGCATCTGCGCACACTCTGAGGCCGAACTCCAAACCATCGTCAGCACCTTCACCGAAGCGTACGAGAGTATGGGCCTTACACTAAACATCCGTAAGATAAAGGTCCTCTACCAACCTGCCCCCTCCACACAGTACTGCTCCCTGATTATCAAAATCCCTGACGAGGCCTTGGACAACGTGGACCACTTTCCATACCTCGGGAGCCTACTGTCAACAAGGTCAGACGTCGATGACGAAGTCCAACACCGCCTTCAGTGTGCCAGTGCAGCCTTCGGTCGCCTGAGGAAGAGAGTGTTTGAAGACCAGGACCTCAAACCCAGCACCAAGCTCATAGTCTACAGAGCAGTAGTGATACCTGCCCTCCTGTATGCTTCAGAGACATGGACCATGTACAGCAGGCACCTCAAAGCACTGGAGAGGTACCACCAACGCTGCCTCTGCAAGATCCTGCAAATCCATTGGCAGGATAGGCGCACCAACGTCAGTGTTCTTGCTCAGGCCAACATCCCCAGCAGCGAAGCTTTGACCACGCTTGATCAGCTCCGATGGACGGGCCACATCGTCCGCATGCCCGATACGAGACTCCCAAAACAAGCGCTCTACTCGGAGCTCCGACACGGCAAGCCCCAGGTGGGCAGAGGAAACGCTTCAAGGACACCCTCAAAGCCTCCTTGAACAAGTGCAGCATCCCCACCGACACCTGGGAATCTCTGGCCCAAGACTGCACAAAGTGGAGGAGAAGCATCCGGGAAGGCGCCGAACACCTCGAGTCTCTTCGCCGGGAGCAAGCGGAAGCCAAGCGCAAACAGGGGAAGAAGCGCACGTCAACCCAAGCACCCCACCCACCCGCCCCTTCAACCACCGTCTGCCCCACCTGTGATAGAGACTGCAGATCCCGCATTGGACTCATCAGTCACCTGAGAACTCATTTTTAGTGTTCCGAGGGACTGCCTAAGAAGAAGAAGAACCTCTTTCAACCTTCCCAAGCTTTCCCTTGTTTAGTCTCTGGGCTCTTGTTCACAGTGGCTCAGTGGGTAGCACTTTCACCTCTGAGTTGGAAGGTTGTTGGTTCATAGTCCCACTCCGGAGACTTGAGCACAAAGTCTTGGCTGACATGCCACCACCAGTGACTAAGTGGTAGCCAGTAACCCAAGAATAGGGAAATACTAGGTAGTGCAGTCCATGAGTGGGGGTATACTTGGGGCTGCCAAGTGAGGGGTACTAGGTGGTGCAATCAACGAGTTGGAGTACTGGGTGATGCAGTCCATCACTCATGAACGGAGATGATAACTAGTACAGCCCATGAGTGGGGATGCTAAGTAGTAGAAAGGATGTCAAGGCCTTGGAGAGGGTACAGAAGAGATTCACTAGAATGGTACGAGGGATGAGGGGTTTCAGTTATGTGGAGTGAGTAGAAAAGCTGGTGTTGTGTTTCTTAGAGCAGAGAAGGTTAAGAGGAGATTTAATAGAGGTGTTCAATAGGGTTTTGATAGAGTAAATAAGGAGAAACTGTTTCCAGTGGCAGAAGGGTCGGTAACCAGAGGAGACAGATTTAAGATAATTGTCAAAAAAGCCGGGGGGAGATGTGAAGACATTTTTTTTTTACGCCGCGAGTTGTGGTGATCTGGAGTGCGCTGCCTGAAAGGGCGGTGGAAGCAGATTCAATAGTAACTTTCAAAAGGGAATTGGATAAATACTTGAAGGGGAAAGAAATTGCAGGGCTATGGGGAAAGAGCAGGGGGAGTGGGATTAATTGAAGAGCTCTTTCACAGAGCTGGCACGGACATGATGGGCCGAATGGCCTCCTTCTGTGCTGTATCATTCTATGATGATCCATGAGTGGGGATATCAGGTGGTGTAGTCAGCTGGAGATCACTGGGATTCCAATTTTGGGTCCTGAGTTCAAATCCTGCCCAGGACTGCTACGGATTCAAATCTCGTCTCTCTTTTGGCCATGAAATGAGTTTGAACATTCACTATCCAGTCCCAAGGGGGCAATGACTACAGCACAAACTGCCCTTTATTTGTTACTAATGTGTCAGCCGTGGCTCAGTGGGAAGCCCTCACGTCTCGGAGTCAGAAGGTTGTGAAGTTCATAATCCCACTCCAGAGACATGAGCACAAAATCTAGGCTGACACTTCAGTGCCGCACTGAGGGAGTGCTGCACTTGTCAGAGGTGCCATCTTTTGGATGTGATAAAGAAAGACTTGCATTTATATCGCACCTTTCACGACCTCAGGACATCCCAAAGTGCTTTACAGCCAATGAAGTACTTTTGAAGTGTAGTCACTGTTGTAATGTTGGGAAACACGGCTGCCAATTTGCGCACAGCAAGCTCCCACAAACAACAATGCGATAATGACCAGATCATCTGCTCTTTTTAGTGATGTTAATTGAGGGATAAATATTGGCCCCAGGACCCCAGGGATAACTCCCCTGCTCTTCTTCGAAATAATGGCATGGGATCTTTTATGTCCACCTGAGAGAGCAGAGGGGACTTGGTTTAACATCTCATCTGAAACACAAACATCCGACAGTGCAACAACAGGAAGACATAGACAGGCTGGTGGAATGGGCGGACACATGGCAGATGAAATTTAACGCAGAAAAGTGCGAAGTGATACATTTTGGTAGGAAGAATGAGGAGAGACAATATAAATTAAAGGGTACAATTCTAAAGGGGGTGCATGAACAGAGACACCTGGGGGTATATGTGCACAAATCGTCGAAGGTGGCAGGGCAGGTTGAGAAAGCGGCTAAAAAAGCATACGGGATCCTGGGCTTCATAAATAGAGGCATAGAGTACAAAAGCAAGGAAGTTATGATGAACCTTTATAAAACATTGGTTCGGCTTCAACTGGAGTATTGTGTCCAATTCTGGGCACTGCACTTTAGGAAGGATGTGAAGGCCTTGGAGAGGGTGCAGAAAAGATTTACAAGAATGGTTCCAGGGATGAGGGACTTCAGTTACGTGGATAGACTGGAGAAGCTGGGGTTGTTCTCCTTAGAGCAGAGAAGGTTGAGAGGAGATTTGATAGAGGTGTTCAAAATCATGAGGGGTCTGGACAGAGTAGATAGAGAGAAACTGTTCCCATTGGCGGAAGGGTCGAGAACCAGAGGACACAGATTTAAGGTGACTGGCAGAAAAACCAAAGGCGACATGAGGAAAAACTTTTTTACGCAGCGAGTAGTTATGATCTGGAACGCGCTGCCTGAAAGGGTGGTGGAGGCAGATTCAATCATGGCTTTTAAAAGCGAATTGGATAAGTACCTGAAGGAAAAAAATTTGCAGGGCTACGGGGAAAGGGCGGGGGAGTGGGACTAGCTGAAGTGCTCTTGCAGAGAGCCGGCACGGGCTCGACAGGCCGAATGGACTCATTCTGTGCTGTAACCATAAAATGATTCTATGATTCAATGATTCTATGATTCACTCCTTCAGTAGTGTACTGGGAGTGTCAGCCTAGATTTTTGGTTAAACCGAGATGTTAAACCTCTTGGGTGGATGTAAAAAAGCACTATTTGAAGAAAAGCAGGGGAGTTACCCCAGTGTCCCGGCTAACATTTAATCCTGAACCACCATGACAAAAACAGATGATCCGGTCATTATTGCTATTTGTGGGAGCTTGCTGTGCGCAAATCGGCTGCCGCGTTTCCTACATTACAACAGTGACTACACTTCAAAAAAAACTTCATTGGCTGTGAAGCGCTTTGGGACGTCCCGAGGTCGTGAAAGGCGCTGGAGAAATGCAAGTTCTTTCTCATTCAGGATGGCTGAGATGGGGGAAATGGAAAAACATCGCAATGGTGCAATAGGGGGCGCTCCTCTGTGGGTGGGGGCAGTGCCGGGAGCTTTACTCCGTATTTGACCGAGTCGTACCTGACCTGGGAACGCCTGATGCTGACACTGGCTGCCCGGAATGGAAGTAGCTCCTGTCCCCGGCGCTGAAATCCCTCAGCTCGTCAATCACAAAAATCAAGAAGGAAATGCAAGAAAGCAGGGAGAGAATCCTCGAGTACTTACCGAGTGAGTCGAACATGCGCGCGGGTGGCTCCAGGTCTTGCTAACGACTGATTCGATTTAGCAGTTAGGAGATTGAATGGAGCATGAAAACTAAACGAGAAAGGGAGGAAGTTAAACAACACAATGTAAAATTCATAAGGAGGCAGCCAGTGTTCTTTGCAGGGACAGCTGCACTGAGCTCTCCTGGTAGTCGGCCAGTTGACTTTCTATATATATCTGCTTGAATTACAGGCTGCATCTCAGCTATTCTGCAGGGAAGAGGGTTAAGGGAAGTGGACCTAGTTATGCGTGAGAAGGAAGGCAAATGGTGTCAGGTTCCAGGGCCCCGAGCTTAAAGTCGAAAGAAAACAGCGCGAATATTACGCAACAATCAAAACGCCGCGGATGCTGGAACAACAGCAACTTGCATTTATATAGCGCCTTTAAAGGTAGTGAAACGTCCCAAGGCGCTTCACAGGAGCGAATATCAAACAAAATTTGACACCGAGCCACATAAGGAGATATTAGGGCAGCTGACCAAAAACTTGCATTTGTATAGCGCCTTTCACGACCACCAGACATCCCAAAGCACTTTATAGCCAATGAAGTACTTTTTGAACTAGTAGGAAACGCAGCAGCCAACTTGTGCGCAGCAAACTCCCACAAACAGCAATATGAATAATGATCAGGTCATGTGTTTTTAGTGATAAATATTGAAGGATAACTCCCCTGCTCTATCTTCAAAATAGTGCCATGGGATCTTTTACATCCACCATGAGAACAGATGGGGCCTCGGTTTAATGTCTCATCCGAAAGATGGCACCTCTGACAGTGCAGCACTCCCTCAGCACTGCACTGGGAGTGTCAGCTTAGATTTATGTGCTCAAATCGCTGGAGTGGGACTTAAACCCACAACCTTTGGACTCAGAGTGTGAGACGTGCTACCCACTGAGCCACAGCTGACACTGAAAGGTAGGTTTTAAGGAGCGCCTTAAAGAAGGAGAGATAGGTAGAGTGGCGGAGAGGTTTAGGCAGGGAGTTGCGGATGCTGGAAATCTGAAATAAAAACAGAAAATGCTGGAAACACTCAGCAGGTCAGGCAGCATCTGTAGAGAGAGAAACAGAGTTAACGTTTCAGGTCGATGACCTTTCCTCAGAACTGGAAGATGCTAGAGATTTAACAGTTTATAAGCAAATACAGAGCATGGGGAAAGGGGGGCAGGGAAAGAACAAAAGCAAGTGGTCTGCTATAGGGTGGAGGGCAGGAGCGATTAAATGATGAAAGAGACGATGATGAATATTGTGCATCTCCTTTGACCTTGCACCAACTTCCCTTCACCCATCACCCCCTGTGCGCGCTGACCTACATTGGCTCTCGGTCCGGCAACACCTCGATTTTAAAATTCTCATCCTTGTTTTCAAATCCATCCATGGCCTCGCCCCTCCCTATCTCTGTAACCTCTTCCAGCCCTACAACTCTCCGAGATCTCTACGCTCCTCCAATTCTGGCCTCTTGTGCACCCCACTGGTTTTCCATTGCTCCACCATTGGCGGCCGTGCCTTCAGCTGCCCAGGCCCTAAGCTCTGGAATTCCCTCCCTAAACCTCTCTGCCTCTTCATCTCTCACCTCCTCTAAGTCGCTCCTTAAAACCTATCCATGGTCCCAACTGACACCCAACATGCAACCTTGTTCCAAAACTATTCAGCCCCTTTTAGGGCCTCTGTTTTTTGTGCCTTTTCCCCACTACATCAACAACAGCAACTTAGAACATAAGAACATAAGAAATAGCAGCAGGAGTAGGCCAAGACGGCACAGCAGTATCCGGGAGATTAATCTTCAATTCCTGGAGATGCCAGGACAATCCTGGGGGCCTGGCAACGCTACAGACTGATTATACATCACCCGATTCTAACTCCCTGGGTGACTGAATGGTGCTTCGGACAAATCACATCTGTGGAGGTTTTCAGTAATGAACCCGTCACCTTAGCATCAAAAACAGAAATGTGGTTAAAAGCAAGCGCCATTTGTGACCGGGCCGCAGGGGACAGACAGGCAAGAGAACTGATGCAAGGTCATCGACCTGAAACATGAACCCTGCGTTTCTCTCTCCCCAGAGGCTGTTGAGTGTTTCCGGCATGTTCTCTTTCTATTTCGGATTTCCAACGTAGAGAAGGTGTTTCCACTTGAGTTGGAGATCAGAACCAGGGACCATAAATAAAAGATAAATCCAATAGGGAATTCAGGAGAAATGTCTTTACTCAGAGAGTTAGAATGTGGAACTCGCTATTCGCAGGGAGTAGTTGAGGTGAATAGCAGAGATGCATTTAAGGGGAAGCTGGATAAATACATGAGGGAGAAAGGAATAGAAGGATATGTTGATGGGGTGGGATGAGCAGGGTGGGAGGAGGCTCATGTGGAGCATAAACACTGGCATGGACCAGTTGGGCCGAATGGCCTGTTTCTGTGCTGTAAACACTTTGTAAGTCTCCAGTATTTTGCTTTTGGCTTTAATATTGGCTGCTATCCTTTCTCATTCTCTTTTCACTGTCTGTCCTTTCTCTTTGGGGTTTGATAGAGTAAAGAAGGAAAAACGGTTTCCACTGGCAGGAGGGTCGGTAACCAGAGGACACAGATTTAAGGTGATTGGCCTAAAAGAACCAGAGGGAAAATGAGAAGAATTTTTTTACGCAGTGAAAGGGTAGTAAGCAGATTGAATAGTAACTTTCAAAAGGGAATTGGATAAATACTTGAAAAGGAGAAATTTCAAGGCTATGGGGAAAGAGTCGGGGAGTGGGACTAATCGGATCGCTCTTTCTAAGAACCAGCACAGGCACGATGGGCCGAATGGCCTCCTGCTGTATCGTTCTGTGATTCTTGCTTTAGTCCTCTTTACTTTTTTATCCCCTTCAGAGATTGGTGTTCAAAATCATGAGGGGTCGAGACAGAGTAGATAGAGAGAAACTGTTCCCATTGGTGGAAGGGTCGAGAACCAGAGGACACAGATTTAAGGTGATTGGCAGAAAGTCCAAAGGCGACAGGCGGACAAACCTTTTTACTCAGCGAGTGGTTGGGATCTGGAATGCACTGCCTGAAAGGATGGTGGAGGCAGACTCAATCATGGCTTTCAAAAGGGAATTAGATAAGTACCTGAAGGAAATTTGTTTGCAGGGCTATGGGGAAAGGGCCGGGGAGTGGGACTAGCTGAAGTGCTCTTGCAGCAAGCCATCACGGGCTCGACGGGCCGAATGGCCTCCTTCCGTGCTGTAACCATTCTATAGTCTGGCTGTGAGATTTACGAGTGTTTTATTAGCAGCAAAGGAGACTGGGTTTTCCCAGCATTCCCAGTGGTGGTGAAAGTCCCACTCGAGATGTGGGTGTCGCTGGCAAGGCCAGCATTTATTGCCCATCCCTAATTGCCCTCGAGAAGGTGGTGGTGAGCTGCCTTCTTGAACCACTGCAGTCCGTGTGGTGAAGGTACTCCCACAGTGCTGTTAGGGAGGGAGTTCCAGGATTTTGACCCAGCGACAATGAAGGAACGGCGACATACTTCCAAGTCAGGATGGTGTGTGACTTGGAGGGGAACTTGGAGGTGATGGTGTTCCCATGCGCCTGCTGCCCTTGTCCTTCTAGGTGGTAGAGGTTGCGGGTTTGAGAGGTGCTGCTGAAGAAGCCTTGGCGAGTTGCTGCAGTGCAGGAATATGGTATTGAGATAGAGGATCAGCCATGATCATATTGAATGGCGGAGCAGGCTCGAAGGGCCGAATGGCTTACTCCTGCTCCTATTTTTCTATATGTTTCTATGTTTCTATCTTGTAGATGGTACACACTGCAGCCACGGTGCGCCGGCGGTGGAGGGAGTGAATGTTTAAGGTGGTGGATGGGGTGCCAATCAAGTGGGCTGTTTTGTCCTGGATGGTGTTGAGCTTCTTGAGTGTTGTTGGAGCTGCACTCATCCAGGCAATTGGAGAGTATTCCATCACACTCCTTACTTGTGCCTTGTAGATGGTGGAAAGGCTTTGGGGAGTCAGGAGGTGAGACACTCGCCGCAGAATACCCAGTTACATAGAATTTCTTGCAGCACAGAAACAGGCCATTCAGCCCAACTGGTCCTTTCTGGTGTTTATACTCCACACGAGCCTCTTCCCACCTTACCTCATCTAACCTTCTATCCCTTTCTCCCTCATGTGTTTATCTCACTTCCCCTTAAATGCTTCTATGCAATTCGCCTCAACCAATCCATGAGGTAGCAAGATCCACATTCTCACCACTCTCTGGGTAAAGAAGTTTCTCCTGAATTCCCTATGGGATTTATTAGTGACTATCTTATATTTATGACCCCTAGTTTTGACAAGTGAAAACATCTTCTGTACACCTACCCTATCAAACCCCATCATAATCTTAAAGACCTCGATCAGGCCACCCCTCAGCCTTCTCTTTTCTAGAGAGGAGAGCCCCAGCCCGTTCAATCTTTCCTGATGGGTATAAACTCTATGGATATGAGGTGTGCCTGACTCTGTAACGTTCTCCTGCTTTCTCCCACTGAAGTGGCATGGCCATAACTATGTGTTGACTAACTCCTTCATGCAGAGGGTGGTGAATGTGTGGAATGAACTGCACAGGGTGAGAGTGGAGATGGACAGTGTCAACCAATTAAGACGGAACTGGATACTTTTTTCTTTTTTCTGATAGAAGAACTTCAGGGTTTCGAACCCCACTCCAGGGACTTGAGCACCTAATCCAGGCTGACGCTCCCAGTGCAGTACTCTGAGGGGAGTGCTGCACTGTCGGAGGTGCCGTCTTTCGGTGGAGACGTTAAGCCGAGGCCCCATCTTCCTGTTCAGTTGGGATGCAGAAGATCCCATGCCGCTTATAATTTGAAGCAGCAGAGCAGGGGAAGTTCTCCCCAGTGTCTTGGGGCCAACATTCATCCCTCAAGCAACATCATGAAAAAACAAAGTCGCTGGCCATTGATCTCTGTATCCATTTGTGAGATCCTCCTGTGCACTAATTGGCTGTGCTGCATCTGCCCATAAAAACAACAGTGACTGCACTTCCAGAAGGACTTCATTGGCTGTGAAGCACTTTGGGACATCTCCG
This sequence comes from Squalus acanthias, assembly GCA_030390025.1. Taxonomy (NCBI): domain Eukaryota; kingdom Metazoa; phylum Chordata; class Chondrichthyes; order Squaliformes; family Squalidae; genus Squalus; species Squalus acanthias. The sequence goes on along the minus strand of CM059435.1, from coordinate 7,476,554 downwards.
GGATGGGAAAGGTGCTGTATAAATGCACATTTCTCCTTGTAGTAGAGGCACTAAGTTCAGCGTGGTCATCTTTGGACTCTGGGACTGGGCCCAGATACTGCGTGTGACAATGGGGATCTTCAGGGTGAGCACGTGAGTCTCTCCTATCTGACCATCAAACTGGGAACTATCAGAGGCGGTAGAGAAAAATAAAAATTTAGTGAGGCAATTGTCTGCCAGTGGTTGAACATGCTCAACAATACAACTTGTATTTATATAGCTTCACAGGAGCAATTATATAACAATATTTGACACTGAGCCACATAAGGAGAAATTAGGGCAGGTGACCAAAAGCTTGGTCAAAGAGGTAGGACTCAACATAGAGTTCAACAATTTCAGATCATAACCCCGGCCCCTATCATATATATATATTTTTATTTTATTTTTTCATCCACCCTTTTGTTTGGCCTTTTTTTCTTCCCTCCCAGAAGCTGGCAGCTGTCCTTCATTCCGCCAGCGCATCTCACACTTCATCTAGCCTCAACCTGTCACATTACCACCTCCTCTTGCCTTGATTATCTCTTAATGTCTCTCAATGTCTCTTAATCTCTCCTGCCTTCTATCCTACCACTGACCTTCCCTTTTGTTCTTTCATCCCCTCCCCCTTTTCCCAACCCTAAACTTGCTTTCAATCTATTTCATTTCCTGCTTTTTTCCAGTTCTGACGAAAGGTCTTCGACCTGAAACGTTAACTCTGTTTCTCTCTCCACGGATGCTGCCTGGCCTGCTGAGTTTTTTCCAGCGTTTTCTGTTGTTATTTCGGTTTTAAGGAGCGTCTGTAAAGGAAGAGGTAGAGAGGTGGAGAGGTTTAATGAGGGAATTCCAGAGCTTAGGACCTCGACAACTGAAGGCAATCCGTTGTGTCGGCATTTCTATCCCACTTGTTGTGCAGTTTGAGGAATCCCAATTCAGTAGCGTAAGGCAATAATCTCTTCGCCTTCTCCCCCTGCTGTTTTTTTTAGGTGAAAAAGGATTAGCAGACATCGCCCTCTGCTGGAATCAGGCAATAACGTCAGGAGTCAATCCTTTCCTGAATTAGTAGTCGCACAACACCAGGTTATAGTCCAACAGTTTTATTTGAAATTACGAGCTTTCGGAGTGCTGCTCCTTCGTCAGGTACAGTGAGGGAATACAAATCAGTTACAAAGTATATATAGACAGAGAACAATGTGTCTGCAGAGATACAATCCGTCAGGGAGGCATTACATCAAAGACACAGCAGAATACAGCTAAGACAATGAGGTGGGGTCACAGGGGGGTCCAACGTGTCAAATGCTGCAGTCTGCAGTTAAGCTTTTTACTTTTTTTTTAAACTGGAAATCACATCTGTGAACAAGACAACGATGAATCTAGTCTGGACTCTAGTCTCGACTCTAGTCACGTCCTGTAGCGTGACATGAAACCGAGATCCCAGTTGAGGCCGTCCTCATGGGTGCGGAACTTGGCTATCAGTTTCTGCTCGATGATTTTGCATTGTCGTGTGTCTCGAAGGCCGCATTGGAGAACGCTAACCCGCAGATCCGAGGCTGAATGTCCTTGACTGCTGAAGTGTTCCCCGACATTCAGCCTCGGATCTGCGGGTTAGCGTTCTCCAAGGCGGCCTTCGAGACACACGACAACGCAAAATCATCGAGCAGAAACTGATAGCCAAGTTCCGCACCCATGAGGACGGCCTCAACCGGGATCTCGGTTTCATGTCACGCTACAGGACGTGACTAGAGTCGAGACTAGAGTCCAGACAAGAGTCGTCGTTGTCTTGTTCACAGATGTGATTTCCAGTTTTAAAAAAAAAAGTAAAAAGCTTAACTGCAGACTGCAGCATTTGACACGTTGGACCCCCTGTGACCCCACCTCATTGTCTTAGCTGTACTCTGCTGTGTCTTTGATGTAATGCCTCCCTGACGGATTGTATCTCTGCAGACACATTGTTCTCTGTCTATATATGCTTTGTAACTGATTTGTATTCCCTCTCTTTACTTGACGAAGGAGCAGCGCTCCGAAAGCTCGTAATTTCAAATAAAACTGTTGGACTATAACCTGGTGTTGTGCGACTTCTCATTTTTGTCCACCCCAGTCCAACACCGGCATCTCCGCATCATGCCCACTTCCTGAATTAGTGACAAGGGAGAGACGCTGAAATCGAACATCTAAAGCAGCCTCTCTTTAACGTACTCCCAGGGACCTCTTGGAAATACTGACACAGTCCCATGGGCCCCCTACAAATATTACACATTCCCAGCCTGGGATCTCCTACAAATATTACACATTCCCAGGGACCCCCCTGCAAATATCAATCGCTCCTAAGACCCCTGCAAAAATGAACATGCTTCTGGAGACGCCATTCGAAATTCTCCTCTGCAGGGCGGTGTTTCAGCGGAGAGATAGCTCCGCCCGGCCCTCTGAGTCAGCCCGAACACTAACCCTTTTCTCTGGGTCGGAATCATTATAAATGCATGGTGGGCGACAGAAAGGAAGGACTTGCATTTTTCCAGCGCCTTTCACAACCTCAGGGCATCCCAAAGCGCTTCACAGCCAATGAAATACTTTTTTTGTCGTGTAGTCACTGTTGCGATGTGAGAAACAAAATTTGACACCGAGCCACACATTAGGACAGGTGAAGAAAAGCTTGGTCAAAGAGGTAGGTTTTAAGGAAGAGAGAGAGAGGTAGAGAGGCGGAGAGGTTTAGGGAGGGAATTCCAGAGGTTAGGCAGCTGGAGGTATGAGCAAGATCCCACACGTGGCTTTGCGATAATGACCAGATAATCTGTTTTAGTGATGTTGGTTGAGGGACAAACATTGGCCCAGGACACCGGGGAGAACTCCCCACCTCTTCGAAATAGTGGCCCTGGGATCTTTTACATCCGTCTGAGAGAATAGATGGGGTCTTGGTTTAACGTCTCATCCGAAAGACGGCACCTCCGACAGTGCAGCACTCCCTCAGTACTGGCACTGGAGTGTCAGCCTAGATTTATGTGCTCAAGTCTCTGGAGTGGGACTTGAACCCACGACCTTCTGACTCAGAGGCGAGAGTGCTAGTAACATAATAATGCAGTAATGTAATGACATAGTAATATGCTGATGTAGTAACATCGTAATGTGGTTACACAGAAGTGCAGTAATATTCATCATTCCATTTAGTCTGCTCATCCAGTTATCCTATTTCTTTCCTGTGACATATATCTGTATCATTTATAAACTTTAATAACATGTAAATCCCTTCAGGCAATACAAACGCAAAATTCTGCGGATGCTGGAAATCTGAAATAAAAACAGAAAATGCTGGAAACACTCAGGAGCAATGTTTCCTGTGAGCTGCGCTTCGTTCTGCGTGGCCGGTTTCTTTTAATGTGCGGTCCCTTTAAATTTACACAGGATTACACAGGATATACGGCGCAGAAACAAGCCGTTCGGCCCAACCAGTCCATGCCGGCATTTACGCTCCACTCGAGCCTCCTCCCATCTTTCCTCATCTAAATCTATCAGCGTAACCCTCCTATTCCCTTCTCCCTCATATGCTTATCCAGCCTCCCGCATGCGCAGTATTTACAGTGTAAAAGCCGGTGAGCGGCCTGGGCGGGACCTTGCCCGTTACTACGTGGAGCCTAGCGGGCGCGGAACATAGCGGGCGCGAACCGTAGCGAACGCAGACCCTGGCGGGCACGGACCTTAGTGAGCGCTGACCTTAGCGGGCGCACTGCTCAGCAGGTCAGGCAGCATCTGTGGAGAGAGAAACAAAGCGAACGTTTCAGGTTGATGTCCTTTCGTCAGAACTGGAACTTATCTGCTTCATAAGAACATAAAAAGTAAGAGCAGGAGTCGGCCATTCGGCCCATCGAGCCTGCTCCGCCATTCAATAAGATCATGGCTGATCATCAACCTCAACTCCACTTTCCCACCCGATCCCCATATCCCTTGATTCCCCTAGAGTCCAAAAATCTATCGATCTCAGCCTTGAATATACTCAACCACTCAGTATTCTTTATGAAATCCGGTAAAGTTTCCTGTCCCCTGCACTGGCAATTGGTTCCACATAATCATTAAGCATCCTGATGCCAATAAGATTCTCTCTCTGAATTGCCGATTTATTTCACTTTGGTTTTCCTGTCCTTGAATCCGTGCCCTCCTCTACCCGTGGAATCCTGTCAGTGGCAATAAGCTTCCCGCTTACTGAATCCGGTCATAATCTATTTCAACTCCGCCCTTAGTCAGCGGTGGCCCAGCTGGTATGAACCTCCCCTTCTGGGTCATGAAGGTTTGTGGGTTCAAGTCTCACTCCAGAGACTTGAAGCACAATAAATCTAGGCTGACACTCCAGTGCAGTACTGAGGGTAATGCTGTGCTGTCTTTCAGATGAGAAGTTAAACCGAGGCCCCGTCTACTCTCTCAGGTGGATGTAAATAGATCCCACGGCACTATTTCGAAGAAGAGCAGGGGAGTTCTCCTCGGTGTCCTGGTCAATATTTATCCCTCAACCAACATCGATAAAATAGATTATCTGGCCATTATCACATTGCTGTTTGTGGGAGCTTGCTGTGCACAGCATTTCCTACATTACAACAGTGATTACATTGTTCTGACGAAGGGTCATCGACCTGAAACGTTAACTCTGTTTCTCTCTCCACAGATGCTGCCTGACCTGCTGAGTATTTCCAGCATTTTCTGTTTTTATTTCAGATTTCCAGCATTGGTTGTAAAGAAAGAAAGAAAGAAAGTTAGTTAGTTAGTTAGTTAGTTAGTTAGTTAGTTAGTTAGTTAGTTAGTTCTTTCTTTCTTTCTTTCTGATACTGGAAGTCAGCAGTGGCACCTGGAGGAACCTGTTATTAACCCTTACAAACAGACCCTCTGACCCGTGTAAAATTAAGCAGAAGATACTGGACTTCGCTCAGCAAATTGCAGACTAGGGTCGCCAACCCTCCAGGATTGCCCTGGAGTCTCCAGGAATTGAAGATTAATCTCCAGGACACGGCAGCGAGCAACACCCGGGAGAGAAATCATCGGGGCGTGAAAACAAATGTCTTTTTTTTAATTTGCGCACTTTTGTTTATTATTTATATTCATTATTTATCAAAAAAATATTGGAGATTGGGGGAAGAAAGGCTGGTTGACCAGGCGGGGGTGGAAGGAAGTGGGAGGTCATGTGATGAAACCTCCAACCAGAGTTGGGAACTTTGTTGCAGACCAGAATCTGGCTTTGAGGTTCACTCTTACAGTCTATGATGCCCTGTAAATCCTTAGATTGGGTGTGATTTATAATATTTAGAGGTTGCAAAGTTTGGATTGCTTCTGTATCGATAGTGGCCAGTGTTCTTAAGGCAGTGGCACACAGAGGGTTGTAGTGACCTGGAACGCACTAGCTGAAAGGGCGGTGGAATCAGATTCCATAGGAACTTTCAAAAGGCCATTGAGCATTTACTTGAAGAGAACTAATTTGCAGGGCTATGGGGAAAGATCGGGGGCAGTGGGATTAATCGGATCGCTCTTTCAAAGAGCCGGCACAGGCAGGACAGGCCGAATGGCCTCCTTCTGTGCTGTAAGATTCGATGATCCTAATATTCATAGGATCACAAAAAATTTACAGCACAGAAGGAGGCCATTTCGGCCCGTCGTGTCTGTGCCGACCGACAAAGAGCTATCCAGCTTAATCCCACTTTCCGGCTCTTGGTCCGTAGCCCTGCAGGTTACGGCACTTCAAGTCAATAGTACATTCCAGATAAACTATTTTTCCTGTCCGTACAGCGACAGAATTTATTCTGGGAAGATTACAGCATTCAGTTAGTGCATGCAGTGCACGAATGATTTATGGAGGTTATCTAAACCCCTCCATTAGATTCTGGTCTGTGGCTCACGCTCAGATATTGATAATTTAATTTGCTATCGGGTCTCTCGTGGTGCTGATCGATTGATGCGATGTCTTATAGCAGCAGGGGTGTTATACCAATGTAATCCACAGAGTTTTATTCTGCTCAGGTGGAGCTGTGTTTAGCTCGCCTCATCCCTTAATGCTGCAAAATCTGATTGGTGCTGGCAAACACAATTTAAAGCTCGAGTTTAATTGTCCAGTGAAGGCAGTTTGCAGAGAGGAAGGCGCTTTAAAATTTCTGACTCCAGCTCTGAAACCAGCAGTCTTTCCTTTCTCTTTAGCCTGGTTGAAATGTTTAGCAGTCTGGAGTGATGTCTGAATGCGATGGACACCCTCGAAACTTTTGTAGATCGTGAGCTAGCTGGGTAGATATGAGGCATCTGAGCCCCTTGATTGGATTCCAGCTAGTAAATCGCTCCTGGGAATCCACTGTTAGAGTCATAGGGGTAAAAATTAGGTCGCGCCCCATTTGGGGCGCAAATATCGTCTGGACGCAAATATTAGCGCCTGGCGCTAATTATCGGCACTGACTGGAAACTTCACTTTTACCGCCCCGGGAGGTGAGTGGAGCGCTAAATCAGGCGCTGCACACCTGTCTTAAGGCGCAAAGGCCGAGCAGTGAGGCGCTAACTCAGCGCGCGAGCGCAGCGCAGCTGCTGCCAGTTAGCGAGGGAACACAGACACACTGGCGCCGGCCACTTCTTAAAGCGGGGGGGGGCCAACTTGCTCCCCAGCCACACCCTGCTCATTGCAGCCTTGAATCTCGGCCTGGAGAGACCTGTGAATCCATTTTGCTGCCAAGGATGGAGAGGGTGAGAGAACGAGCTCATCGCTTCACCGAGCGGGCCTTGGATGCTCTGGTTGGTGCGGTGGAGCGCAGAAGATGTATACTCTTCCCTGAGAGTGGCAGGAGGCCTTTGCCACGCGAGTTCAGAAGAGTGTGGAGGGAGGTGGCTCAGAGCGTCTCCTCCAGGAGCATGGTGCCCAGGACCCATACTCAATGCCGCAAAAAGTTCAACGACCTCACTCGGGTCGTCAGGGTGAGTGGCTTTTTCTCAATACCTCTCCATCCCTCCATCTCAACCTCACTCTATGGCCAGAGGGTCTTAAAACCCCAATGCACAACACTCATCCAACACCTATGGCCCTTTCATGAAACACACACACACATTCCACACTTTGCATACAGTAAGGGCTATTCACCTATGGGAGGCACATCAGGCAAGACCATGGCTGCATACAGTAAGGGCTATTCACCTATGGGAGGCACATCAGGCAAGACCATGGCTGTATATTTACTCAGATGCTGTCCTTTTTCTTACAGGCCAAGCTGGCGCATAATCGGAGACAGCAGCAACGGACAGGTGGAGGGCGGCTTCAGCTGCAACCCCTCAGCGATCTTGAGGAGCGCGTCCACAGGATTGTGGCAAGCCGGGTGATCGGTCCCGTCGCCACTGGAGACGCCGACCCCGTTCTGGACAGCAATGGTAAGGTCATCACCTTTTTGTCCTCTGTCCTTCCACTTGTCCCTCACAACACCAGCCTTTGACACTTTCAATCCAACTTGCTAACTCGCTGCACTTATTCCTCCCTTACTGCCACCCTGTCCTCACGCTAAAGCCACTCTTGTACCTCCCTGCTTTCAGATGGTGATTCACCAGCTGAGGAGACGGGCCCTGAAGCTGCCACTGGGAGTGAAGCTGCAGCCGAGGAGGAAGAGGGAGCCGGAGCATCAGTGTCACCCTCTCCCGAGGAAGCCCATGCCCACACTGGGAACACGCCTTCCCTGGAGGGGAGCAGGGGGGAAGGGTCTGATGAGGGTGAAGCTCCAGGACCCAGCGGGCTGCAGCAACGCCATGGGGGTAGGGAAGAACGGGGACCTTCTCCCCAGAGGGAGAGTATGCCAGACACTCCTACTGCAATGGACGCAGAGGAGGAGCGGCTGATCGCAGAAATGAACACCCAGGCGGTGGGCATGCACACTGAGCTCATGGGTGCAGTGGGAAGGGTGCCCGAATGCATTGAGTCACTGGCAAGGAGTGTGGAGCACTTCGCTGTAGCACAGGCGGATGCCACACTAACGCTTAGTGCTGCAATTCAGTCACTGGCTGCCGTGATCCCATCTCTGACTGCTCTCATGCAGACTCAGATTGAGGCCACGCGAGCACAGACTGCTGCCAACCTCGATGGTTCGTTCACATGTCCCCGGGGCTGTCACCGCGCCGCAGCAGGCCAGCAATCTGTTCTCCAGCAGATTGCTCCGGATGCTGAAGTGCTGCCCCGTGGGAGTGCCAGTGTGTCGGGCGAGCAGGGAGTTGCTGTCCTCTCTCACGATGACAGCATTCCTGCTGCCAACACTGTCACTTCTCCACTGCACTTGCCACCGCCTGTAGGACAGACTGCTGCCGCCCATGCAGAGTTGGTGCAGTCTGCAGCCGGGCCCTCCAGGCCCAGAACTGGTCGAGGCCGTCCTTCAGGGGCATCTGCAGTGTCAGGGTCTGACGAGCAGCAGCCTTCCACCAGCCTTGCTGCAGCCACTGAGGTCCCATTACGGAGGAGCAGTAAGGTTAGAAGGGGGGAAGTGCGCAAGGGAAGGAGATCACCCTCGAAGGGCAAAAAGTAGGAGGTGTGACAAAATGCTGGTCATTTTTTTATTAAAGGTCGAGGTTCATGGTCCAACTTTTGTTTAGTGTTTTGGACATTATCTCCAGGTTGTGAGAACCAGTTATGTTATTGACTGTTTTTTTGTGTTTATTTCTATGAGTTTGTCATGAGGAATTGACACACACAGAGTTTGTAAAATAAATAAGTTTCTGTATTCAAAATATACATGGTTGGTGGTTGGAATTATTGGTGCCTTGGCCGGCTTAGGGGTTGCGTGCTGGGTTCATTGATGTTGTTAGCAATGGCAGAAGCCATTTCCACAGCAGGGGCCCTAGAAGCGGCTTGCTATTAGCCGTTGACGGACGGCCCTTGCAGTTTCACCATTGTGGGCCGCCCTCCCGCCTTGGTGCTGCTGATGATCATCCTCCTCGTCCTCTTCCTCCTCTTCCTCCTCCTCCTCTGGTGGTGCTCCAAGGCCTGGTGGCATTGGCTGGGTCCTGAGGATTGCCATGTTATGCAACATGCAGCACACAACTACGAAGTTGGATACTCGCTCAGGCGAGTACTGCAGGGCTCCTCCAGAATGGTCGAGACAGCGGAACCGTTGCTTCAGCACGCCGATTGTGCACTCAATTATGTTCCTGGTAACTTGATGGCTCTCATTGTACCGCAGCTCAGCAGGGGTGTTGGGCGTACGGAGCGGTGTCATCAGCCAGGTGCTCAATGCATACCCCTTGTCCCCGAGAAGCCAACCAACTGGCTGATGCGGTGCCTCGAAAAGTTCTGCCACAGTAGTCTGGCGCAGGATAAAAGCATCGTGGCAGCTGCCAGGATAGTGGGCATTGACAGCGAGTATCAGCTGTCTGTGGTCACAGACCAACTGAACATTCAAGGAATGGAACCCCTTTCTGTTCCGGAATTCCTCGTCATTCTCATGCGGAGCACGCAAAGCCACATGCGTGCAGTCAATGGCGCCCTGCACCATGGGGAAGCCCGCTACCCTCGCAAAGCCCAGAGCGCGGTCACGCTGCTTGTCTGGGGTCATGGGGAAAGAGATGAACTCTCGTCTCCTTTTAAAGAGGGCATTTGTGACCTGCCGGATGCAGCAATGCACCGCGAACTGGGAGATATTGGCGAGGTCCCCAGCAGCAGCTTGAAATGAGCCAGTAGCGTAGAAGTTGAGAGCCACTGTGACCTTCACTGCCACCGACAGAGACGTCCTGGACCTCAGTTGAGGCTGCAGATCTGGCTGCAGCAGGTGGCAGAGCTCAGTGACCACCTCCTTGCTGAATCGCAGCCTTCGCAAACACAGCTCCTCAGACATATGAAGGTAGGAGAGCTGTTCACGATATACCCTGGGAGGGTAAGCTCTCCTGTACATACGCCTGTTGGCCCTCCTCCGTCTGGCCATCATTGCCACTCTCTCTCTGCGTCTCTGTATCCTCCGATTCAGCTGGAGCAGGACGACGCCCCCAATCAGTGCAGCCCCCATCGTCTCTTTGCAAGCAAAGTAATGAAGGACAGCAACTAAAGTACCAGCGAAGTTAGGATCAGTAGGCAAAACTACCTCACAAAGCGTTGAGTCAATGCAGAAGTCTCTCTTTCTCTCTCTCCGAATCTCTCTCTCTCTCTCAGAACGAGTGGTGCAAAAATGTCGACCACAGAAAAAGACAGGAAGAGGCCCCCTTTAAATAGCGCCCCCCCCAGCCCCACAGCGATTGATAGCGTTCCAGTCTTCCGGTCGTTGGATGCGCCAGGCGGTAAGGCAGGGGGCGCCACTCAATTTCCGCTCCGGGGCGCCACAAGGGCGTTGCACCATGGAATGACGTCACAATCTGCGCGCGCAGGTGGTCGCAGCGGTAAGTTTTAGCGCCGCCGCACAATCTCTAGTTAAGTTCCCGAGCGGCGCAAATATCGCTGCGCCCGGGCGTTAGCGGCTTTGCGCCCCATTAGCGCCCTCTTAAGGCGCTAACAGGAGGCGCAACCAACTGAATTTTTACCCCATAGAGTTATACAGCACAGAAAGAGGCCCTTCGGCCCATCGTGTCTGCGCCGGCCATCAAGCCCTGTCTATTCTAATCCCATTTTCCAGCACTTGGTCCGTAGCCTTGTATGCTATGGCGTTTCAAGTGCTCATCTAAATGCTTCTTGAATGTTGTGAGGGTTCCTGCCTCTACCACCCTTTCAGGCAGTGAGTTCCAGATTCCAACCACCCTCTGGGTGAAAAAGTTTTTCCTCAAATCCCCTCTATACCTCCTGCCCCTTTCCTTGAAACTATGCCCCCTGGTTATTGACTCCTCTACTAAGGGGAAAAGTTCCCCTCTATCTACCCTATCTATGCCCTTCATAATTTTGTACACCTCAATCAGGTCCCCCCTCAGCCTTCTCTGCTCTAAGGAAAACAACCCCAGCCTGTCCAGTTCTAAATTTTTTTTCGTGACTATCTTATATTTATCCCCCTGGTTCTGATCTCCCCCACAAGTGGAACCATCTATCCAATCAAACCCTTTCATAATCTTAAAGACCTCCAGCAGGTCACCCCCTCAACCTTCACCCCCCAGTCTGTTCAATCTTTCCTGATAGTTCTAATCTCTAAATTCTGGTATCAAACTTGTAAATCTGTATTTTGTACCCCTTAGGGAGACCAGAACTGTTCACAGTACTCCAAGTGTGGTCTAACCAAGGTTCTATACACATTGTGAAAGATTCTGATGGAGAGAACGGTAGGAATCCTGGTGTCCAATTCCTGTTTTTCTCATGCTCTAACTACTGTGTACATGTTGCTGTTCAATATTTGTCAATTCTGGGCCATAATCCCGAGTAAACACAGGCTCCAACTACAAGGTGGAGAGGGGCCCACATTTCTAACAGCCCGCATAGAAGTCGAGGATTTTTTTTGGAAGGGGAAACTTTGTGGGAGAAAGACTTCCCCTGTCTTTGCTTTTAACTTAGTTGCAACATCCAAATCAGTTGGACCTTATTTATTTACACAGATGAATATTTCATTTCTGAGGTTGGGTTTGCGAGAAAGAGAGTATTAATTCTCGTCTTTAACTGACTATAGTCTTTGAGCTGCTTTTGGAACAGCCAAGGTACACAGAGAGACGGAACACCTCTGCACTTATTTCAATACATTTTCCAGAATTCATTGAGTTTTTTCCTAGAGGCAGGCTTTCGTGAGCTTTGAGACTATGTTGGGTTTAACTGTTTTCAGTTATTCACTGGGGGGTTGGAGTATAAGAGTAAGGAAGTCTTGCTACAATTGTACAAGGCCTTGGTGAGACCACACCTGGAGTACTGTGTGCAGTTTTGGTCTCCTTATCTAAAGAAGGATATACTTGCCTTGGAGACGGTGCAACGAAGGTTCACCAGATTGATTCCTGGGATGAGAGGGCTGTCCTATAATGAAAGATTGTGTAGAATGGGCCGATACTCTCTGGAGAAGATTGCTGGTGACGAGAACATTTTTTTCCTGCCTTCCTGTGAATGAAATCCTGAATTTCCATGGGATCCTCCTGCCGTAATGTCAGCGAGAGGTCCTAGAGTCATAGAATGGTTACAGCACGGAAGAAGGCCATTTGGCCCGTCGAGCCCGTGCCGTCTCTCAGCTAGTCTCTCACCTTTCCCCGTAGCCCTGCAATTTCTTGTCCTTCAGGTACTTATCCAACTCCCTTTTGAAAGCTGAGATTGAGTTCTGCCTCCACCTCCCTTTCAGGCAGTGCATTCCAGATCCTCACCACTCGCTGTGTAAAAAAGTTTTTCCTCATGTTGCCTTTGGTTCTTTTGCCAATCCCCTTCAATCTGTGTCCTCTGGTTCTCGACCCTTCCGCCAATGGGAACAGTTTCTCTCTATCTACTCTGTCCAGACCCCTCATGATTTTGACACCTCTATCAAATCTCCTCTTAGTCTTCTCTGCTTCAAGGAGAGCAACCCCAGCTTCTCCAGTCTATCCACGTAACTGAAGTCCCTCGTTCCTGGAATCATTCTCGTAAATCTTTTCTGTACCTTCTCTAAGGCCTTCACATCCTTCCTAAAGTGTGGTGCCCAGAACTGAACACAGTAATCCAGTTGGGGCCGAACCAGTGTTTTATACAGGTTCATCATAATTTCCATACTTTTGTACTCTATACTTCTATTTATGAAGCCCAGGATCCCGTAAGCCTTTTTAACTGCTTTCTCAACCTGCCCTGCCACCTTCAATGATTTGTGCACACACACCCCAGGTCTCTCTGTTCGTGCACTCCCTTTAGGATCGTACCATTTAGTTTATATTTCCTCTCCTTATTCTTTCTACCAAAATGTATCACTTCACACTTTTCTGCATTAAATTTCATTTGCCACGTGTCCGCCCATTTCACCAGCCTGTCTATGTCTTCCTGAAGTCTATCACTCTCCTCCTCACTGTTCACTGTACTTCCAAGTTTTGTGTCATCTGTAAATTTTGAAATTGTGCACTGTACACCCACGTCCAAGTCGTTAATATATATCAAGAAAAGCAGTGGTCCGAGAACCGACCTCTGGGGAACACCACTGTATAACATCCTCCAGTCCAAAAAACAACATTCACCACTGCTCTCTGTTTCCTGTCGCTTAGCCAATTTCGTATCGATGCTGCCACTGTCATTCCATGGGTTTCAACTTTGCTGGTGAGCCTATTATGTGGCACTTTGTCGAATGCCTTTTGGAAATCCCTGTACACTACGTCAACTTCATTACCCTCATCAACCCTCTCTGTTACCTCTTAAAAAAACTCATCAAGTTGGTTAAACACGATCTGCCTTTAACAAATCCATGCTGGCTTTCCTTTCCTTAATTAATCCACACCTATCCAAGTGACTGTTAATTTTGTCCCTGATTACTGTTTGTAAAAGCTTCCCCACTACTGAGGTTAAACTCTAATACAATAGCAAAATACTGCGGATGCTGGAAATCCGAAATAACAACAGAAAACGCTGGAAAAACTCAGCAGGCCAGACAGCATCCGTGGAGAGAGAAACAGAGTTAACGTTTCAGGTCGAAGACCTTTCGTCAGAACTGACAAAAGGTCTTCGACCTGAAACGTTAACTCTGTTTCTCTCTCCACGGATGCTGCATGGCCTGCTGAGTTTTTCCAGCGTTTTCTGTTGTTATTACCGAGGTTAAACTGACTGGCCTGTAGTTGCTGGGTTTATCTTTACACCCTTTTTTGAACAATGGTTTAACATTTGCAATTCTCCAGTCCTCTGGCACCACCTCCGTATCTATGGAGGATTGGATTATTATGGCCAGTACCTCCGTGATTTCCTCCCTCAATTCCCTCAGCATCCTAGGATGCATCCCATCTGCTCCTGGTGATTTATCTACTTTAAGTACAGCCAGCCTTTCTAATACCTCTTCTTTATCATTTTTATCCTATCAAGTGTCTCCACTACCTCCTCCTTCACTATGTCTATGGCAACATCCTCTTCCTTGGTGAAGACAGATGCAAAGTACTCGTTTAGTACCTCAGCCATACCCTCTGTATAGGTCTCCTTTTTGGTCCCTAATTGGCCCCACCCCTCCTCTTACTACCCTTTTACTATTTATATGCCTATAGAAGACTTCTGGATTACCTTTTATGTTGGCTGCCATTCTATTCTCATACCCTCTCTTTGCCCCTCTTATTTTCTTTTTCACTTCTCCTCTGACCTTTCTATATATAGCCTGATTCTCAGATGTATTTGCAACCTGGCATCTGTCATACGCGCTCTTTTTCTGCTTCATCTTACTCTCTATCTGTTTTGTCATCCAGGGAGCCCTGACTTTAGTTGCCCTGCCTTTCCCCCTAGTGGGAATGTACCTCAACTGTACCTGAACTATTTCCCCTTTAAAGGCAGCCCATTGTTCCATTACAGTTTTGCCTGCCAATCTTTGATTCCAGTTTACCCAGGCCAGATCCATTCTCAACCCACTGAAATTGGCCTTCCCCAGTTAAACATTTTTACTCTAGATTGCTCCTTGTTCTTTTCCATAGCTAATCCAAATCTTATGATACTATGATCACTGTTCCCTAAATGTTCCCCTACTGACACTTGTTCCAAATGACCTACCTCATTCCCCAGAACCAGATCCAGCAATGACTCCTCCCTCGTCAGGCCGGAAAAATACTGATCAAGAAATTTCTCCTGAACACACTTCAGAAATTCTTCCCCTTTTCTGCCCTTTACACTATTACGATCCCAATTTATATTAGGATAGTTGAAGTCCCCCATTATCACTACTCTATAGTTCTTGCACCTCTCTCTAATTTCCCTGTAAATTTGCTCCTCCATATCTTTTCCACTATTTGGTGGTCTATAGAATACACCTAGTAGTGTAATGGCCCCTCTATTATTTCTTAACTCTAGCCATATAGATTCTGTCCTTGACCCCTCCAGGATATCCTCCCTCTCCAGCACTGTAACATTCTCCTTAACCAATACTGCCACACCACCTCCTATCTTTCCTTCCCTATCATAGAAACATAGAAACATAGAAGATAGGAGCAGGAGTAGGCCATTCGGCCCCTCGAGCCTGCTCCGCCATTTGATGAGATCATGGCTGATCATCCAAACTCAGTACCCTGTACCTGCCTTCTCCCCATATCCCTTGATACCTTTAGCTTTAAGAAATATATCTAACTCATTCTTGAATATATTTAATGACTTGGCCTCAACTACCTTCTGTGGTAGAGAATTCCACAGGTTCACCACTCTCTGGGTGAAGAAATTCTTCCTCATTTCTGTCCTAAATGGCTTACCCGTTATCCTTAGATTATGACCCCTGGTTCTGGACTCTCCGACCATCGGGAACATTCTTCCTGCATCTAGTTTGTCCAGACCTGTCAGAATTTTATATGTTTCGATGAGATCCCCTCTCATTCTTCTATACTCCAGCGAGTATAAGCCCAATCGACCCAATCTCTCCTCATATGTCATTCCTGCCATCCCAGGTATCAGCCTTGTGAATCTTCGCTGAACTCCTTCCATGGCAAGAACATCCTTCCTCAGATAAGGCGACCAAAACTGCACACAGTACTCAAGGTGTGGTCTCACCAAGGCCCTGTACAACTGCAGCAGGACATCCCTGTTCCTATACTCAAACCCTTTCGCTATGAAGGCCAACATACCATTTGCCTTCTTCACCGCCTGCTGTACCTGCATGCTTACCTTCAGCGACTGGTGCACAAGGACACCCAGGTCTCGTTGCACTTCCCCTTCTCCCAATCTATTGCCATTCAGATAATAGTCTGCCTTTCTGTTTTTGACACCAAAGTGGATAACCTTGCATTTATCCACGTTATATTGCATCTGCCACGCTTCTGCCCACTCACCCAACCTGTCCAAATCATCCTGGAGTTTCTTGGTATGCTCCTCGCAGCACACACGCCCACCCAGCTTTGTGTCATCTGCAAACTTGGAGATATTACATTTAGTTCCCTTATCCAGATCATTAATGTATATTGTGAATAGCTGGGGTCCAAGGACCGAACCCTGCGCTACACCACTAGTCACTGCCTGCCACTCGGAAAAAGACCCATTAATTCCTACTCTCTGCTTTCTGTCCGCCAACCAGTTCTCTATCCAAGTCAATACCTTGCCCCCAATCCCATGTGCCTTAACTTTACACGCTAATCTCTTATGCGGGACCTTATCGAAAGCCTTTTGAAAGTCCAAATACACCACATCTACTGGTTCTCCCTTATCTATTTTCCCAGTTACATCCTCAAAAAATTCCAGTAGATTAGTCAAGCACGATTTACCTTTTGTAAATCCATGTTGACTTTGTCCGATCCTGTCACTGTTTTTCAAGTGCTCAGCTATTACATCCTTTATAATGGACTCTAGCATTTTCCCCACTACCGGTGTCAGGCTTTTACTGAATGGTAATTCCCCGCTTTCTCTCTACCACCCTTTTTGAATAGTGGTGTAACATTAGCTACCCTCCAATCCATGGGTACAGTTCTAGATTCCATCGAATGTTGGAAGATGATCAGCAATGCATCTACTATTTCTAGGGCCACTTCCTTAAGTACCCTAGGATGTAGATTATCAGGCCCTGGGGATTTATCGGCCTTCAATCCCGTCAATTTCCCTAACACCATTTCCCTGCAAATACTGATTTCTTTCAGTTCCTCCCTTTCATCAGACCGTATGTTCTCCAACATCTCTGGGAGGTTATTTGTGTCCTCCTTTGTAAAGACAGAACCAAAATATGCATTTAATTGGTCTGCCATTTCTTTGTTCCCCATTATAACTTCCCCCGCTTCTGACTGCAAGGAACCTACACTTGATTTCACTAATCTTTTTCTCTTCACATATCTATAAAAGCTCTTACAGTCAGTTTTTATGCTCCCTGCAAGCTTACTTTCATATTCTATTTTCCCCTTCTTAATTAATCCCTTTGTCCTCCTTTGTTGAATCCTAAACTGCTCCCAATCCTCAGGGTTATCGCTTTTTCTGGCCAATTTATATGCCCTCTCCTTGGATTACATAGATTACATAGATTACATAGAAGATAGGAGCAGGAGTAGGCCATCCGGCCCTTCGAGCCTGCTCCGCCATTTAATGAGATCATGGCTGATCCTCCAATTCAGTATCCCGTCCCCGCCTTCTCTCCGTAACCCTTAACCCCTTTTGCCTGTAGAAATATATCTAATTCCCTCTTAAATATATTTAATGAGCTGGCGTACACTGCCCTCTGTGGCAATGAGTTCCACAGGTTCACCACCCTCTGAGTGAAGAAATTCCCCCTCATTTCTGTCCTAAATGGTTTAGCCCTTATCCTTAAATTATGTCCTCTAGTTCTGTTCTCACCTGCCAAGGGAAACATTCCTTCTGCATCTAGTCTGTCTAGACCTGTCAGAATTTTATACACTTCTATGAGGTCCCCTCTCAATCTTCTAAACTCCAGTGTGTACATCCCTAAACTACATAGTCTCTCCTCATAGGTCAATCCCGCCATTCCTGGTATCAGCCTGGTGAATCGCCGCTGCACCCCCTCCATGGCAAGAACATCTTTCCTCAGATGAGGCGACCAAAACTGTACACAGTACTCGAGGTGTGGTCTCACCAGTGCCCTGTACAGCTGCAGCAAGGTATCCCTGTTCCTGTATTCCAACCCTTTTGCTATGAAGGCCAGCATACCGTTTGCCTTCTTGACCGCCTGTTGCACCTGCATGCTCGCCTTCAGTGACTGGTGTACAAGAACACCCAGGTCTCTCTGTACTTCCCCCTCTCCCAATTTATTGCCATTTAAATAATAATTTGCCCTCCCGTTCCTGCACCCAAGGTGGATAACTTCGCACTTGTCCACATTATAGTGCATCTGCCATTTATCCGCCCAATCACCCAGTCTGTCCAAATCGCTCTGGAGCTTCCTGGTCTCCTCCTCTGAGCCCACCCCCCCTCCTAGTTTAGTGTCGTCTGCAAATTTGGAAATGCTGCATCCGACTCCCTGATCCAGGTCATTAATGTAAATTGTGAACAGCTGGGGACCCAGGAGAGATCCCTGTGGTACCCCACTTGTTACTGCCTGCCATTCAGAAAATGAGCCGTTTATTCCAACTCTCTGTTTTCTATCTGACAGCCAGTTCTCTATCCACGTCAATACTTTCCCCTTTATCCCATGAGCTTCAATTTTCCATGCTAATCTTTTATGTGGGACCTTATCGAAGGCCTTTTGGAAGTCCAGGTACACCACATCTACTGGCTCTCCCCCATCTATTTTACCAGTTACTCCCTCAAAAAATTCCAATAGATTAGTCAAGCACGATTTACCCTTTGTAAATCCATGTTGACTCTGTCCTATCCTGTCCCCATTTGCTAAGTGCTCCGCTATTTCATCCTTAATGATGGACTCCAGCATTTTGCCCACAACTGATGTAAGGCTTACAGGTCTGTAATTACCTGCTTTTTCCCTACCCCCCTTTTTGAATAGTGGGGTAACGTTAGCTACCCTCCAATCCATGGGCACTGTTCCCGAGTCTAATGAATTCTGAAAAATCATACTTAGTGCATCCGCTATCTCTAGGGCCACCTCCTTCAGTACCCTAGGATGCATGTTATCAGGCCCTGGGGATTTGTCCGCCTTCAATCCCTTTAGCTTCCTTAACACCATATCCTTAGAGATATTGATTTGCGTCAGTTCCTCCTTTGCCAATGTCCCTATTTTTCCCGATATCCCAGGGAGGTTTTTTGTGTCTTCCTTCGTAAAGACTGACCCAAAGTATGCATTTAGTTGGTCTGCCATTTCCTTATTTCCCGTTATATATTCCCCCGTATCTGACTGCAATGGACCAACTTTGGTTTTCACCAGTCTTTTCCTCTTGATATACTTATAAAAGCTTTTGGAGTTAGTTTTTATATTTTCCGCCAGCTTGCTTTCGTAAGCTATTTTGCCCCTCTTGATTAAGCCCTTTGTCCTCCTTTGCTCTATCTTAAACTGTTCCCAATCTTCCGCTCTGGCGCTTTTTTTGGCTATTTTATACGCCCTATCTTTGGATTTTATGCTGTCTCTAATTTCCCCTGTTATCCACGGTTGAGTCACCTTTTTAGATTTCCTTTTATGCCAGATTGGTATAAACAATTTTTGCAATTTTGTCATTCTATCTTTAAATGCTTGCCATTGTTTATCTACCTCCAGTCCTCCCAGGAACGTTGTCCAATCAGACCTACTCAGTTCCCGTCTAATGGCATCATAATTCCCCTTGTTTAAATTCAGGACCTTAGTCTCTGAGTCAATTTCTTCGCTCTCCATTTCGAGTGAGAAATCGATCATGTTATGATCGCTCTGACCCAAGGGTCCCCGTACAACAAGATTACTAATTAGTCCCTTCTCATTGCACAGTACCCAGTCCAATATAGCCTGTTCCCGAGTTGGTTCCTCGACATATTGATCCAGATAACCATCCCTTAAACACTCAAGGAATTCCTCCTCCTCATTATTTTTACTGATTAGGCTAGTCCAATCTATATGTAAGTTAAAGTCACCTATGATGACAGCTGTGCTCTTATTGCACGCTTCTCTAATTTCCCTCGTGATGCCCTCCCCAACCTCTATTTTACTATTTGGAGGCCTATATACCACTCCTATTAATGTTTTTCGCCCCTCGCTATTTCTTAGCTCCACCCATATAGATTCTGTATTAACCGAGTTAATATCCTTCCTTTCAATTGCATTTATCCCCTCTTTTACCAGCAATGCTACCCCTCCTCCCTTTCTTTTTTGTCGATCCTTCCTAAATACTGAATACCCCTGTATGTTAAGCTCCCAGCCCTGCTCACCCTGCAACCATGTTTCCGTAATCCCAATTAGATCATAATTATTAACCTCTATTTCCACAGCTAATTCATCTACCTTGTTCCTGATGCTTCTCGCATTAAGGTATAAAACCCTCAGGCTTTTTTTATGCTCACATTTTTTATGAATTAGTTTGGCCCTTTGTTTTTTGTTCCTCACCCTTTTACCATTTATTTCTGTCTGCCTTTCACTTTCCTCTATTTCACTACATAGGTTTCTAGCCCCCTGCCATACTAGTTTAAATGCTCCCGAACTGCTTTATCAAAAATTACCCCGAGAACATCAGTTCCATCTTTGCACAGGTGTAGACCGTCCCTTTTGTATAGGTCACACCTACCACAAAACTGGTTCCAATGCCTCAAAAATTTAAAACCCTCCCTCTTACACCACTGCTCAAGCCACGTATTTAGCCTAACTATCCTGTTCTCTGTACTCTTACTAGCACGTGGCACTGGTAGTAATCCAGAGATTACTACCTTCGAGGTCCTACTTTTTAGCTTGGCTCCTAACTCCCTAAATTCTACTTGTAGGACCTCTTCCCTTTTTTTAGCTACGTCGTTGGTACCAACATGTATCACGACAACTGGCTGTTCCCCCTCCCCCTCCAGAATGTTCTGCACCCGCACCGAGACATCCTTGACCCTTGCACCAGGGAGGCAACATACCATGATCTTATGCTATCCCTAATTTCCCTTGTTAGCCACGGTTGAGTCACTCTTTTTGTTTTATTCTTATGCCACACTGGGATGAACAAATCTGTAGTTCATCCATGCAGTCTTTGAATGTTTGCCATTGCCTATCCACCGTCAACCCTTTGAGTGACATTTCCCAATCAATCCTACCCAATTCACGCCTCATACCATCGTAGTTTCCTTTATTTAAATTCAGGACCCTAGTCTCTGATTCAACTACTTCACTCTCCATCCTAATGAAGAATTCTATCATATTATGATCACTCTGACCCAAGGGGCCTCGTACAACAAGATTGCTAATTAATCCTTTCTTGTTACATAATACCCAGTCTAAGATGGCCTGATCTCTGGTTGGTTCCTCGACATATTGTTCCAGAAAACCATCCCGTAAACATTCTAGGAATTCCTCCTCCACAGTATTTTTACTAATTTGGTTAGCCCAATCTATATCTAAATTAAAGTCACCCATGATGACTGCTGTGCCCTTACTGCATGCTTCTCTAATTTCCCTTTTAATGCCGTCCCCAACCTCCGCATTACTGTTTGGAGGTTTATATACCACTCCCACTAACGTTTTCTGCCCCATGTTATTTCTCAGTTCTACCTGCATCATCAGAGCTAATATCCTTCCTCTCAATTGTGTTAATCCCCTCTTTAACCAGCAATGCTACCCCACCTCCCTTTCTTTTTTGCCTATCTTTCCTAAGTATTGAATACCCCTGGATGTTGAGTTCCCAGCCTTGGCCACCCTGGAGCCATGTTTCTGTAATCCCAATCAAATTGTATTCATTTACCTCTATTTGCACAGCTAATTCATCCACCCTGTTCCAAATGCTCCTTGCATTAACACACAAAACCTTCAGGCTTGTTTTTTTAACGCTCTCAGACCTATATGAATTATTATTTACTGTGACCATGTTTGATTTAAACCATTGAGTTCTTTGCCTTCTACTTTTGTTTTTCTCCTTCCTGTCTTTTGCTTTTATCCTTGTTTCCCTTTCCTCTGTCTCCCTGCTCAGGTTCCCAACCCCCTGAACACCTTATAACCAGGAATATTTAATACCCAATCCTGCCCTTTTTTGAGCCAGGTCTCAGTTATTGCCACAACATCATATTCCCGTGTGGCTATTTGTGCCTGCAGCTCACTTACCTTGTTTACTACGCTTCGTGCATTCACATACATACACTGTAAACCCATCTTAGACCATCCTGTATTTTCTCTTAGTTTGAGCCCACCCAATACCTTACTATTTCTTACTTTTGTGCTCTCTGCCTCTCCCAATCCTTTGAGCACTTTATTTCCCCTTTCTAATGTTACATCCTTGTGCCCAACTCCTGCCAAATTAGTTTAAACCCTCCCCAACAGCACTAGCAAACCTCCCCGCGAGGATATTGGTTCCTGCTCTGTTGAGGTGCACCCATTCCCTCTCTGCGTGTGCACTCCTTAGCTGCGGGGTGACCAGCTCCTGAAACGTGCTATCCACGAAGCTCTCAGGTCGGCGGAACCCCTAGAGAAACGGCGTGGACAACCGTTTCCAGCCATTGTGCACCATTTCTCCGGGGCTTGCGGAATTCTCCCATCGGAGAATCCCCGTGGAAATTCCAAGCGACTGTCTTGCAACAAGGTAGATGACTAATGGTTCGTAAGCATGACCCCGAGCTTCCGGTCACCTGTCACTTTAATTCTCCGCTCCACTCCCACTCTGACCTCTCCGTCCTCGGCCTCCTCCACTGTTCCAACGAAGCTCAACGCAAGCTCGAGGAACAGCACCTCATCTTTCGATGAGGCACTTTACAGCCTTCTGGACTCAACATCGAGTTCAACAATTTCAGACTATAACCTCGGACCCTATTTTTTTTCCACATGGCAGCTGTTGATGATTCTGTTATTCCCATTTACAACTCATCTAGACTCATCTTTTGTTTCTTAACTTGTCCCATTACCATCTCCTTTGCCTTGCACCATCATCCCTTTTGTCATTTACTCACTCCTGCCTTCCACCCTATCACAGAGCTTCCCTTTTGTTCTTTCCTCCCCTCCCCTCTTTCCCTGCCTCTGCACTTAACATAGAAACATAGAATCTAGGAGCAGGAGTAGGCCATTCGGCCCGTCGAGCCTGCTCCACCATTCAATACGATCATGGCTGATCATCCAAATCCAGTACCCTGTCCCTGCTTTAATCCCCACAGTACACATATCCCACCCTACCCCCGTAGCCCCACGTATTTAATTCCCCCTAACATATCCCATCCTATCCCCATAACCCCACATATTTAATCCCCCCCTAACACTAAGGGTCAATTTATCATAGCCAAATCAACCTAACCCGCACATTTTTGGACTGTGGGAGGAAACCGGAGCACCCGGAGGAAACCCACGCAGACACGGGGAGAATGTGGAAACTCCACACAGACAGTCACCCTAGGTCAGATTCGAACCCGGGTCCCTGGCGCTGTGAGGCACCAGTGCTAACCACTATGCCACCGTGTTGCCCAAAAATCTGTTCTATCTCTAACTTTTTCCAGTTCTGACGAAGGATCATTGACCTGAAACGTTAACTCTGTTTCTTTCTCCACAGATGCTGCCTGACCTGCTGAGTATTTCCAGCATTTTCTGTTTTTATTTGAGATTTCCAGCATCCGCAGTATTTTGCTTTTGTGTTGGTTTGGATGACTCTAATGGTGTAGTTTTGCTACCTCTTCTGAAGACTCATTGAACTAAAAGCGGTCGAATAACTCGGGATTCAGGCCAGTGCTACAACTCGTAACTGCACTAAACGCAAGGGCCGTGACACCCTCTAGGAACATAGGAACAGGAAGAGGCCATTCAGTCCCTCGAACCTGTTCCGCCATTCCATTAGATTATGGCTGATCTGTATCTTAACTCCATCTACCCGCCTTGGTTCCGTAATTCTTAATACCCCTTGCCCAACAAAAATCTATCAATCTCAATTTCGAAATTTTAAATTGACCC
Source organism: Squalus acanthias (assembly GCA_030390025.1). Classification (NCBI taxonomy): domain Eukaryota; kingdom Metazoa; phylum Chordata; class Chondrichthyes; order Squaliformes; family Squalidae; genus Squalus; species Squalus acanthias. The sequence continues at coordinate 7,453,086 of CM059435.1, read as the reverse complement.
CCAGCCTCAACAGCTTTCTGGGGGAGAGAGTTCCAGATTTCCACCACCCTTTGTGTGAAGAAGTGCTTCCTGACATCACCCCTAAACAGCCCGGCTCTAATTTTAAGGTTATGCCCCCTTGTTCTGGACTCCCCCCACCAGAGGAAATAGTTTCTCTCTCTCTCTACCTTATCAACTACTTTAATCATCTTAAACTTCTCAATCAGATCACCCCTTAATTTTCTATACCCAAGGGATTACAAGCCTAGTCTATGCAACCTGTCCTCATAATTGAACCCTTTTAGCCACTCTGGGAGGTGCAAGGTCAAGTTTGAAAAGTCTTTAAACTTAATTTTGAATATTGTTAGTATCAGGGGGAAGCCCACACTCATGGTCCCAACTGACACCCAACATTCTCCCTGTTCCAAAACTATTCAGCCTCTTTTAGGGCTTCTGTTTTTGTGCCTTTTCTCCCAGAACAACAACAACTTGTATTTATACAGCACCTTTAAAGTGTAAAACATCCCAAGGCGCTTCACAAGAGTGTAATCAGTCAAAAACTTGAAACCGAGCCACATAAGGAGATATTAGGACAGGTGACCAAAAGCTTGGTTCAAAGAGGGAGGTTTTAAGGAGCGTCTTAAAGGAGGAGAGAGAGAGGCGGAGAGGTTTAGGGAGGGAATTCCAGAGCTTAGGGCCGAGGCAGCTGAAGGCACGGCCGCCGATGGTGGGGCGATGAAAATCGGGGATACACAAGAGGCAATGCCATCGACTGCAGGCCTGAAACTGGCCCTTGAGTTTACTGTACCCATGGTCCCGTCAACGTGGCACCCCCAGTGTCCAGCATTGTTAGAGGTTTAAATCAGGAGAAAACATCCAACAACTTATTTCCTTCCATTTAAATTGGAATAGGAAAGAATGAAAGAAAGAACTTGCATTCATACACTGTCTTACACGACCTCAGGACGCCCTGAAGCGCTTTTACAGCCAATTAAATACTCTTGAGGTTGGTGTAATGTCACTGTTGTAATGTAGGAAACACGGCAGCCAATTTCCGCACAGCAAGCTCCCACAAACCGCAATGAGATAATGACCAGATAATCTGTATTTTTCATGATGATGATTGAGGGATAAATATTGTCTATGATGCTGGGATAGCTCCCCTGCTCTTCTTCGAAATAGTGATTAAATATTGAAATAGAATAGGTTGCTTGTGCTTGAAAGCTGACTGACGAGGTGACTTCAGCACACTGAGCAATGAAAACAGAAGCGTTTCACTCTTGGACCCGAATGACAGGTGTAAATCGTGCTGGGAGTGGAATTCTCCACAACTCCCAGCGAGCAGGAAATTCCTCGGCACATTGGAATCCTTCGGCTTGGATCAACAGAATGTGTTGATCGGGAGTCAAGACGTAAGACTGAGTCTAGATGAAGAGAATTTTGATCCAAGCACGCACCAGTTGGCCCAGGCTACTTTCCATTCATTCCCCATTGCACGCAATCCCCAATCCAAGCACAACATTACAATCAAAAAAATCCCGAATCACACCCACAAAGCAAAACAACATACGACACAGCAGTGTCGGCCGTGGCCCAGTGGTAGCACTCTCGCCATTGGTTCGAGCCCCACTCCAGAGTCTTGAGCACAAAATTCCAGGCTGACGCTCCCAGTGCCAGTATCACATTGCTGTTTGTGGGAGCTTGCTGTGCGCAAATTGTCTGCCGTGTTTCCTACATTACAACAGTGACTCCACTTCAAAAGTATTTAATTGGTTGTAAAGCACTTTGGGAAGTCCTGAGGTCATGAAAGGTGCTATAGAAATGCAAGTGTTTTGTTTCTTTTTTTGTAACATCCACACACCTGCTACACCCAGCGAGCATCAGAGGACAGCAAACAAGTGTAAGGAAACTGATTGACCTTCCCTTTCTGGCGGAGATCAGCTGATCTCACTTCGGAACTTCCTGCCGTGAGTGGCTGAGTCCCAAAACCAGACATTGCAATTACTCACTGAACCATGCGATGATGCTGAGAAGGCAAGGTAAAGGGGTCAAGGGCAGGACACCAAGTTTGAAAATAGTAGGAGAGTGAAATGAAGAAGCAGTGATTACATGATGACAAACTTACGTTTTAAAGCTTGGATAGTTGGATAATATGGATCTAATCAAGTTATCTCCCTGCGATCACATTGGCAAACAGCAAGCAAGACTAGAAATTAGAAACTTTACTTTTGCCACAGATTCCGTAGAACCCTTCATAAGCAGTTAATGGCTGTTCGTTCATTTCTTTAAAAAGTTTGATAAATAAGCATAGAAGGAACAACACTAATTAAAATGAAATGTCCTCTCTGCATGCTCATCGTGTTTCATCCTACTGTCCACTGCTCTAACTCATTCCTTCTCAACACTTCAAACCTGTCAAATCACTTTGTTCCCTTAGTTTCCTCTTCCTCCGACAGATCCTCCACCACCGGCGCACCGTGGCTGCAGTGAGTACCATCTACAAGATGCACTGCAGCAACTCGCCAAGGCTTCTTTGGCAGCACCTCCCAAACTCGCGACGAGGGCAGCAGGCGCTTCGGAACACCATCACCTCCAAGTTCCCCTTCCAAGTCACAAACCATCCTGACTTGGAAAGCTATATGCTCCGTTCCTTCATCGTCGTTGGGTCAAATCTCTGGAACTCCCTCCCTAACATCATGGTGGGAGCACCTTCACCACATAGACTGCAGTGGTTCAAGAAGAAGGCCCACCACCACCTTCTAAGGGCAACTGGGGATGGGCAATAAATGCTGGCCTTGCCAGTGAGATCCTACATCCTGAGAATGAATGAAGAGAAAACCTACAGGCGTTAATATCCCACGTTGATGTCCCCCACTGTTACTTCTTCGACTTATCTTGTCTTCTCTCCTATTTTTTGTCTTAACCTTGATGGTGTCCTGCAATATGGGGCTGGATTTTGAATGACCCATGGAGTCGGGTTTGGAGGCGTGTGGGGGGTTAAATTTGCGGGGTCGGGGTTTCCGACCCCATCCCGCCTCCATCCCGCCTCCACGCAATTTTGACAAAATCAGTCGCGGGGTTCCCGACTCCGTCCCGCCTCCAAGAGGCGGGAGAGGCCATTAAAGTCCTTAACAAGCTCTAAATTGGCTCTGTAATGCCATTTTGAAATGTTTTAGCTAGTTTAACCCTTTTCTGACGTGAAGTACGCCTGGTGTGAAACACTCCAGTGAAACCTGGCGGGAGCACAAGTGGACAGCTGACTATCAGCTGCAGGTCCACTATTACAACGGAGATGTGATGAAGGTAGTAGTAGTATTAGGTCTGAAAGTCGCCGCTGCTTTGAATGTGTTCAGAGACTGCCTGGCCTTTGCTGTGAGAGGACTTGGATGCAAAAAAAATTCTCTCTCTCTCTCTCTCTTTCTTTCTTTCCCCCCCCCCCCCCATATTTTGCATCCAGGTCCACTCACATCAAAAGCAAGCCAGGCAGGTCCTCTCTCACCAACAGTCTCTGAGACTAACCAGTCAGCAATGATGACATCATCAGAGGCGACTTTCAGACTGAAACCACTAATTAGTTCATGGGTTCCCACATGCTGGAACTCAATTGCCCAATTAAGTGAAAATTGCATCATTCATCCACATTAATCTGGAGTTGGGGGGGGAAACACGAAATGCGGATTACACGACCCCAACCCGACCCCAAGACAAAATCCAGCCCCCATGAGCTTGGACCTTCACCTGTGTGTCTGAATAAGTTAAAAAGAAGTTGCAGGTGAGGTTACGATCGGCGAGTCTGCCTACTGCCATTCCCTGCTGGTTCATCTCACTGCGTTCCCGCCCGGGAGTAAACATCCACTCCAATATTGCCCAACTCGGTTCATTTGAAGAATATTTTCTTCTGGGTATTTTAATGGCATGAATTGATCAGGGCAAAAAAAAAAAAATCCCACAGGACGAACGATCCTGACTTCGGACCAGAACGACAACCTGATGATGATGAACGATTTGCAAGCCAATAAAAAGTCCAGAAATATTAAATTAAGTCAATGAATTCGAGGATTATTTGAAGAGACATTGCTGTCTGGTTTTGCAATGTATTAAATGGGCAATATTGAGCTGAAATAGTGAGGTAATCCAGCCACTTTATAAATCATCGGTACGACCACACTTAGAATACTGTGTACAGTACAGAAAGGATGTTGCAGCTATTGAAAGGATACAGGAGAGAGCAACCAGAATGATTGAAAGATGGAGGGACTGCATCATAAGGAGCGATTATGTAAATTGAGCATGTTCTCAATGGAACAGAGAAGGTCGAGAGGTGATGTGATTGCTGTTTGTAGAATTCGAAAGGGACTAGATAATGTCGACCATGACAAGCCACTTCACCTTGTCCAGAATAGTAGAAGCAGAGGACATGGTCTGCACTTGAAGGGGGGTAAATTCAAAACTAATCTGTGGAAATGGAGCGAGGCGAATCCAGCGGCACACACCAAATCCGACCCCCTCCCATAGCATCGCCGGTAAGTGGTATCGCCGGGAACGCCAACGCCAGGTAGATCGTGACGTCAGTGAGTGTGCAACGCTCACTGACCGCCCAATTTGCAAAATTGATTCTCGCCACTTACCTCACCACCTGGAGTAAACACCGACAGGGAGAGCTGGTGTGCAGCACCAGGAAGCTGGCTCCAGGGACGTTATTTAAAGGGATCATCAGTAATCACTCGCAGCTGTCAAGTTAGTGCAGTTTCAGTGGTTTTCTGTTAGTTTCACCCATTGCAACAGTTTCATTCAATAATTTCAAGGTTCTTTTGTATCAGGAGTCTTCTGGCAACTAAAAAGTAGCTACATTTATTCTTCAAAGATTCAAACTGCAAGACTTGGGAACATTAATGGGGGCTGTACTGGCATGCCACCTCGCCCTCCAGGATCTACGGCAGAGGGAGCATAGGCAACGAGAAAGACTGGAACATGTGGGCAGAGGAAGGAGGCGGGCCATCAGGGCTCTCACCAGGAGGCCTTACCCTCTGAGGGTATTCCAAGCGCACTTCTTCTACCTTCAATTAAGCATGGAGTAGCGTATTAGAAGGCTTCGCTTCACCAAGGAGGTGGTCACAGAACTAACATCTCACAGTTTGCCATCCATCGCTGCATCCGGGAGGTCACTGAGGCTCCTTACAGCAGGTGAAGGGGCTATATTGGCTTCCCGATCACCAGAGAGAAGCAGGATGAGTGTGCATGTGGCTTCGCCAGGATAGCAGGCTTCCCCATGGTGCAGGGCGCCATTGACTGCGTCCACGTGGCTTTGCGGACAATGCATAACAATCCTGAGATCTTCCGCAAAGGCTACCACTCACTTGATGTGCAGTTGGTGTGCGACCACACACAGCGAATCCTTAATGTCAATGCTCGCTATCCTGGCAGCAGCCACGATGCCTTCATCCTGCGCCAGCACTCTTCCAGTCACCACGCTAAGCTTGAGGGTGGCTGCTTGGAGACAAGGGCTATCTGCTCTCCACCTGGATCATGACTCCGCAACCCCAACACTCATGCTCAGCACTCATATGAGAGCCATGCTGCCACCAGGAACATCATCGAGCAGACCATCGGCTTATTGAAGCAACGGTTCCGCTGCCATGACCGCTCGGGAGGAGCCCTCCAGTACTCATTTCGTGGTGGTCTGCTGCATACTCCACAGCTTGGCCATCATGAGGCCGCAGCCCTTGCCAACAGGGATTGTGGGACCACCTCAGGAGGAGCATGAGGCAGAGGAAGATGAGGATGAGGAGGAGGATGAGGAGGAAGATGACGAGGAGGAGAAACAGAAGGGAGGGAGGAAGCAGCGAGACAATCGGCCTTCTGGATGGGCTGTCCATGACCAGCTCATCAGATTCCGATTCACATGAATGAAACCCCAGATCCCCATAGCTCACCACATCCCCATCATACAATCCTTGTCTCATGGTGTATCATAGCATCCTCCTGGGTGCAAAGGTGAAATGAGGGAGACCACAAAATATTCCAAACACCATTAATAAATTTATCTATAAACATATCACACATATCACATTAATTCTATAAGTAATGACCTTTGTGCCTGCCATAGTTGAATAGCTGTCATTGTGTGCAGGATGTGAGATGTGGGTGTGAGTGTTGCTAGGTAGAGATTGTTGGTGGGTGAGTGCTGGGGGTGTGGTACTTTGGGCAGTGTGTGAAGATTGTGGTATGTAGCATTTGTTGAAGCATTGACTCACCCTGACCATCTGAGTGAGGTCATTAAATTTCTTCCTGCACTGTGTGTGGGTCCTGGGGACCACAGTGCTGACCGAGATGTGCTGCGCTACCTCCCTCCACATGGTATGGAAGACTTGTGGCGAGAGCCTCCTGCCACTTGCCGGGTAGAGCACCGCCCTCCGTCTCTCCACAGTGAAAACCAATGCCTCCAATGCTTCATTGGAGAATCTGCGGGCTCTCTCCCTGGGGCGTGGACCTGCCATGAACACACCTGATTCAGTTCTTCGGCACCTTCTCCTTGTTCTGCTTCTGCTTGCTGAGGCAGCTGCACAGCCAGCAATGCTGAGAATGAGGCACTGCAGCATCAATGAACCTCCCCTTTAAGTAGTGAAAAAAGCCAGTGGCAATGATGAGTTATGATTAGACTGCACCCGATATTGGTCCAGCCTTTAAGTGCAATGCCAATGAGCTTGGGTTTTAAGACTTGATTTAGGACTCCAATCATTTTATTGAGCAGCGAGGACGAATTTTGAGTGCAGTCTAAAGCATTTGCGCCTGGCGCTAATTCTCCAACTTTTCTACTGACACCGCCCATTCCTGGGCTATAACGGATTTCCAGCCCTATATTTCAGTGAGCGAGGGGTCAATCTATGGAACAAGCTCCGTGACGAGATGGTGGAAGCAGTTAGTTTTGATTCAGTCAAATGCAAATTTCAGAAAATAACATTTTGGGACACAGTCTATGAGTAATTTGAGACATGACGTGTGGTGAGTGTAGGGTGCTCAGGAGGAACAGGTGACTTTGGACCTCTGGTTCCCAAAGCTGTCCCCCACTGGGGGTTTTCCTCGCCTCGTGTCTGGGTCTGTTGTCGACTCATTGATAGAGATTGATCGCTGTGATTAATCAATAACTCCATTATTGTTGTATCAGGCGACTACCAGAATGGTAGAAGGCGAACAAAATGGATCTGGGTCTTTTTTCATCTAGCAATTCCCAATCCTAAGATGAGGTATTTTGCAAGGCACTTCGCTGGGTTTGTACAAGAATATGTACAATGAAATGATCAGCGATATATTGGCCCGAAATTTGCTGGAGCGGGGCATCTCGCGGTGGACCCCGTTAGTTAGATTTATTTTCCTCACCCTTCAGCTCGACAATTATTTGCTGGAAGTGCGAGCTGATAACGGGGCATCTGGGACCTTGGTGAACGATTGGACCAACAGTCTATCTCCTTAACCAATGAGATTTAAGGATTGTGAAAGAAACAGAGGAACAACAGAGAAGGAAATAGAGCGAATTAGAGTCAAATCAGGTACAGAAATCATGACTAAGAGTGGCTCAGTAGCACCACTACTGACCGAGCTGGCCGAGTCCTGAAGGACATAGCCGCCAGTCTGGGCCTGTGGCAGGTGGTGAGAGAACCAACACGAGGGGAAAACCTACTTGTCCTCGTCCTCACCAATCTACCTGTCGCAGATGCATCTGTCCATGACAGCATTGGCAGCAGTGACCACCGCACAGTCCTTGTGGAGACCAAGTCCCATCTTCACACTGAGGACACCCTCCTTCGTGTTGTGTGGGACAACCACCGTGGTAAATGGGATAGATTCAGAACAGATCTAGCAGCTCAAAACTGGGCATCCATGAGGCGCTGTGGGCCATCAGCAGCAGCAGAATTGTACTCCACCACAATCTGTAACCTCATGGCTCGGCATATCCCTCAGTCTACCATTACCATCAAGCCAGGGGACCAACCCTGGTTCAATAAGGAGTGTAGAAGAGCATGCCAGGGGCAGCACCAGGCATACCTAAAAATGAGGTGCCAACCTGGGAAGCTGCAACACAGGACTACATGCATGCTAAACAGTGGAAGCAGCATGCTATAAACAGAGCTAAGCGATCCCATAATCAACGGATCAGATCAAAGCTCTGCAGACCTGCCACATCCAGTTGTGAATGGCGGTGGACCATTAAACAACTAACGGGAGGCGGAGGCTCCATGAATATCCCCATCCTCAATGATGGTGGAACCCAGCACGTGAGTGCAAAAGACAAGGCTGAAGCATTTGCAACCGTCTTCAGCCAGAAGTGCCCTGTGGATGATCCATATCGGCCTCCTCCTGAGGTCCCCACCATCACAGAAGCCAGTCTTCAGCCAATTCAATTCACTCCACGTGATATCAAGAAACGGCTGAGCGCACTGGATACAGCAAAGGCTATGGACCCCGGCAACATCCCAGCTATCGTGCTGAAGACTTGTGCTCCAGAACTAGCTGCGCCTCTAGCCAAGCTGTTCCAGTACAACTACAACACTGGCATCTATCCGACAATGTGGAAAACTGCCCAGGTATGTCCTGTCCACAAAAAGCAGGACAAATCCAATCGGGCCAATTACCGCCCCATCAGTCTACTCTCAATCATCAGCAAAGTGATGGAAGGTGTCGTCGACAGTGCTATCAAGCAGTATTTACTCACCAATAACCTGCTCACGGATGCCCAGCTTGGGTTCCACCAGGACCACTTGGCTTCAGACCTCATTACAGCCTTCGTCCAAACATGGACAAAGGAGCTGAGTTCCAGAGGTGAGGTGAGAGTGGCTGCCCTTGACATCAAGGCAGCATTTGACCGAGTGTGGCATCAAGGAGCCCTAGTAAAACTGATGTCAACGGGAATCGGAGGGAAAACTCTCCACTGGCTGGAGTCATACCTGGCACAAAGGAAGATGGTTGTGGTTGTTGGAGGTCAATCATCACAGCCCCAGGACATCGCTGCAGGAGTTCCTCAGGGCAGTGTCCTCGGCCCAACCATCTTCAGCTGCTTCATCAATGACTTTCGCTCCATCATAAGGTCAGAAGTGGGGATGTTCGCTGATGATTGCACAGTGTTCAGATCCATTCGCATCTCCTCAGATAATGAAGTAGTCCCATGCTTGCATGCAGCAAGACCTGGATGACATTCAGGCTTGGGCTGATAAATGGCAGGTAACATTCGCGCCACACAAGTGCCAGGCAATGACTATCTCCAACAAGCGAGCGTATAACCACTGCCCCTTGACATTCAACGGCATTACCATCGCCGAAACCCCCACCATCAATATCCTGGGGGTCACCATTGAGCAGAAACTTAACTGGACCAGCCACATAACTACTGTGGCAACAAGAGCAGGTCAGAGGTTAGGTATTCTGCAGTGAATGTCTCACCTCTTGACTCCCCAAAACCTTTCCACCATCTACAAGGCACAAGTAAGGAGTGTGATGGAATACTCTCCACTTGCCTGGATGAGTACAGCTCCAGCAACACTCAAGAAGCTTGACACCATCCAGAACAAAGCAGCCCGCTTGATTGGCATCCCATCCACCACCTTAAACATTCACTCCCTCCACCCCCGGCGTACCGTGGCTGCAGTGTGTACCATCAGAGTGATAGGGAGTGTGATAGCTTGATCTTGGTCTCGGACAATGCTCGGCACAACATCGAGGGCCGAAGGGCCTGTACTGTGCTGTACTCTTCTATGTATCTATGTATCTACAAGATGCACTGCAGCAACTCTCCAAGGCTTCTTCGGCAACACCTCCCAAACCTGCGACCTCTACCACCTAGAAGAACAAGGGCTGCAGGTGCATGGGAACACCACCACCTCCAAGTTCCCCATCAAGTCACACACACCATCCTGACTTAGAAGTTTATCACCGTTCCTTCATCGTCGCTGGGTGAAAATCCTGGAACTCCCTCCCTAACAGCACTGTGGGAGCACCTTCACCACACGGACTGCAGCGTTTCAAGAAGGCGGCTCACCACCACCTTCTCAAGGGCAACTAGGGATGGGCAATAAATGCTGGCCTTGCCAGCGACGCCCACATCCCGTGAACGAATAAAAAAAATAACTAGAAATAAAGAGAGGGGAAGAAAGAATGGATTAAGAGAGGGAGAAAAAAGAGACAGAAAGGAAATGTAAGAAGAAAAATTAAAAATTAAAAATTTTACTTTTGAAAACCTCTCGGAACAACTTGCAGGAATGAGACTCCACAGTTTCAGTTGTTCTTTTTCTGGGCCGGAGAGGTTGAGTGGCATTGCAGGAACATCAATCTTGTCATTAAAAGGGTCCTTATGCTGTTAACTACCAGCCCTATCTTTCCGTGGCGAGTTTACTTCGTATTTACTCACGGGGAGGTTAAAGCTCACGGGAAGGTTGATGGCGAGATCACGTTTTCGCGAGGCTAACGGCTTTGAAATAGATTGTGGACATTCAGGCTGCAACTAGTAGTGTATAAATTGGTTGCAGCCTTGGATATAGAAGATTAAGGGGTGATCTAACTGCGGTGTTTAAGATGATTAAAGGAGTTGATAGGGTAGAGAGAGAGAGAGAAACTATTTCCTCTGGTGGGGGGAGTCCAGAACAAGGGGGCATAACCTTAAAATTAGAGCCAGGCCGTTCAGGGGTGATGTCAGGAAGCACTTCTTCACACAAAGGGTGGTGGAAATCTGGAACTCTCTCCTCCCAAAATCTGTTGAGGCTGGGGGGGGTGGATGGGGGGGGGGTCAGTTGAAAATTTCAAAACTGAGATTGACAGATTTTTGTTAGGTAAAAGTATCAAGGGTTACAGAACCAAGGCGAGTAGATGGGGTTAAAATACGGATCTCATTGAATGGCGGAACAGACTCGAGGGGCTGAATGGCCTCCTCCTGCTCCTATGTTCCTATCTGCAGCCGGGCGAATATATCCTCGTCACATTTCAGTCCGGATTTTAGACGAGGCCGTTTCAACGAAATTAATCTGCTGGAAAAATTTACCTTCAATGAAGCCCTGTGCGCTGTATAAATAACATACCTCCGGAGCCAAAATATTTCGAATAGCTGAGTGATTTGTTTTCTACAGAGTTATGCCGTACCAGGTTTGCACTCAGACTGGCCGAGGATTCCGGGATAGAACAAAAGAAAGCTTGAAATAAGGTGAGCCTATTTGGCCAATCAAGTGCACTCGTTCTACAGTCCAGTTCACTCACTGGCTCCCACGCCTCCCGGGGTGTGTACTGAGGCCACCTGTAGGGATGGTAGAGTTCCTTCCCTGAAGGACATTGGTGGAACAGTCAGGTTTCTACGTTGACTCAAAAGTTTTTGCGGTCATTTCAAGGAGAATGTTCTTTACCCAGAGAGTGGTGAGAATGTGGAACTCGCTACCACAGGGATTGGTTGAGGCGAATAGTACAGATGCATTTAAGAAGAAGCTAGATAACAATAACAACAACTTGTATTTATACAGCGCCTTTAACGTAGTAAAACGTCCCAAGGCGCTTCACAGAAGCGATTATCCAACAAGATTTGACACCGAGCTACATAAGGATAAATTAGGGCAGATGACCAAAAGCTTGGTCAAAGAGGTAGGTTTTAAGGAGCGTCTTAAAAGAGGAGAGAGAGAGAGGTAGAGAGGCAGAGAGGTTCAGGGAGGGAATTCCGGAGCTTAGGGCCCAGGCAGCTGAAGGTACGGCCACCAATGGTGGAGCGATTAAAATCAGAGATGCTCAAGAGGCCAGAATTAGAGGAGCGCAGAGATCTCGATGGGGTTTGTGGGGCTGAAGGAGATTACAGAGATAGGGAGGGGGCGAGGCCACGGAGGGATTTGAAAACAAGGATGAGAAGGATGAGGGAGAAAGGAATAGAAGGATATGTTGATAGGGTGAGATGAAGAGGGGTGGGAGGAGGCTGGTGTGGAGCATAAACACCGGCACGGAGCAGTTGGGCCGAATGGCCTGTTTCTGTGCTGTACCTTCCTTGTAAAGTATTATTTTTCCTGGTGCCAGCCACAAATGGTTTCACAACCTGCCATTGTGGGATTTGAACGCATAGACATAGAAGCTGGATCGTGCCCCTCCCCACACCACCCCCCACCCCCCCCCCCCACTGAATCCGGGTGCAGTGCACAGGCTTAATGAGGCTGGCGACAGGAGCACGGCAAGTTGGTCCGCCAACCTCGTTTGTTTGTTACTGGTGGCCGCCAGAGACAGGTCACAAGTCACGGGGTTGGGGGTGGGGGGGGGGGGGCTGGAGGCTGGGGGCGAGGGATCAAAATCAGCCCGCTAGGACCTAAGGTGAGTCCGGGAGCCGGGGGTGGGGGGGGGGGGGGGAGAGGTGAGGGGGGAGCAATCAAGGTGGCGAGGGGGGAGGCGGGGGATCGATTGTGACCAGCAGCTTTAATGTAGAGCAGGGAGAAGCACTCCTGCTCCTCCCGGCACCGCATTCAGGCAACTGTTTGTTTAAACACGCACCCTTTTGGTGGCGGCCTCCAGCGGTCCCTTTAAGGCCCCCCACACCACCCCGGGTTAGGCCGCATGGAGACCCGGTAATCCTGAATGCAGCAGGCCCGATGCCTGCAAACCGATTACCGGAGTGGGTCTCAAAACAGGCTTTAGGCCCCTTATTAACTTATTCAAGGGGCCTAACGCCTGTTTTAGATGACCCCCTGGGATGCCTTAATAACGCCCAAACCAATATGGCGTCAGATGTGTTTCCGGCGCTATTCGGGCATGGGAGGAAGGCCCCCCTAAATTGTACTTCTTTGCACCCATTTTCTGCCCGGATAACCCAGCAATTTCACCCCCATAGTCTCTGGATTAGTAATCCAGCGCCATAACCAGGAAGCTACTACTGGACCCGTGGACAATCATAGGAAGTGTAGGAAAGCAATACTGTTGCCTTATTACAATGTATAAAAGTGGAATACGCTCACTTAACCCCGCACCAGGAGAAACAATTCCTCCGTTACTCGCTTGCCAAACCACAATGAAAAATAAACTTCGTGAAACTTTGGAACCTTGACATTGCAGAGAAGGAAGCTTTTTACAATCCAGAGCATGAAACGGAGACAGATGTTGCTGTTGAAGGGTCCGTCCGACTACCCAAGTCCATTGAAGAGCACTCACAGCGAGGATGTTCACTGTCCTCCAGGCTTGAACCATTGCGAGCTGGTGAGCGAGAGGGAATGACTGGGAGGTCGGGTTGCCAACTCTGGTGGGACATATTCCTGGAGGTTTCATCGCATGTCCTTCTGCCCCACCCCCCCCCTCCCGCTCCCGCCATTGGTCGCCCGACACGTCCATCCTCGCGGAGCCCCGCCTTCCCACGGCCAATCAGAGAGCGCACAGACTGTTCATTACCCGATTAGATGATTCTTGACTGTCGGTCAAACAGCCAATATTTTTATAACTCGTAAACAAAAGAATTCCAAGAAATTATTTTTAAAAAACACAATTAAAAAAATAAAAAATTCTCCCGGGTTTTGCTCACAGTGGTGTCCTGGAGATTAATCTTCAATTCCTGGAGACTCCAGGACAATCCTGGAGGGTTGGCAACCCTACTGGGAGTGATAATCCACGGAGAGGCATGAAAATCCATCACCCTCAATCATCGACACCACCAGATGATATCGCGATCTGTGTCACTCAGGGTTTATCTTTCAGCAAACTTGTAATATACATGTAATTTTATTTATATATATATGTAATAATAAATATGCTAACAACATGTTTTTAAAAATGCTTTGTTTTTAAAAGTGTTTTTGTGGAATGACTGAATACTAAACGAAAGTCCACCAGTTAGAATACTGATACATGTCGGCATTCCGTATCCCGGCGGTACTGGCAGCCAGCTCTGGGACAGAGACACGGGAAATGAGTCCCACCTTAAATGTAAACTGTGTCTCCAGCCAGACACACGCTTCCGACGCTCTCCTGAATCTTCCCGTGACGGAATAAAAACTTGGGATCGTTTCCAAGAGTGGGGGGGGTTGCGGTGACATGATGATGTCTTTGGTGGGGGAGTTTGAGAGACAATGAGATGTGTTTCTGGATAGAGAGGAGATTGGCCGATACGATGAGCGGGCAGGTTAGGTGGGGGGTTGATCCAAATGGATTAGTCTATTGGGCTTAATGGCCTATTGCTCTTCCTAAAAACGGTTGCGTTCCTCTTTGTGTGTTTTTACGTTCTTTTCAGGGTGGGTGAGGGGAGTGGAGTGTTCTTGCACTCTGACATCCAATCCTGAAAGTGCAGGCCTTTGTACAAACCAACTCAAGATACCGCAGATAACGATAGCAAAATACTGCGGATGCTGGAAATCCGAAATAACAACAGAAAACGCTGGAAAAACTCAGCAGGCCAGGCAGCATCCGTGGAGAGAGAAACAGAGTTAACGTTTCAGGTCGAAGACCTTTCGTCAGAACTGGAAAAAGCAGGAAATGAAATAGATTTAAAGCAAGGATAAAGCTGGGAAAAGGGGGAGGGGATGAAAGAACAAAAGGAGAGATTAAGAGACATTAAGAGACATTAAGAGATAATCAAGGCAAGAGGTGGTGTTAATGTGACAGGTTGAGGCTAAAAGAAGTGTGAAATGCACTGGCAGAATGAAGGACAGCTGCCAGCTTCTGGGAGGAAAAAAAAGGGGGGGGGGGCAAACAAAAGGGTGGATGAAAAAATAAAATACCGCAGTCTGGATGTGTTCCCCTCCCCTCCCCACTAGACTGCCAGTGACAAATAAAAACTTTAATAAATGCTCCATTTCTGGGAATAGATGGCTTCCGGGTGGAAAATGAATTAAAGATACAGATAGCAAACAAAAATGCGTTCTGTAGCTAGGCCCTTTGTTGCTATGGCTCTAGTCCTGGGACCAGGGAGATGGACCCTTTATTAAGGGTAGTGACCATTTATCCATGACGTTTCCCTCTGCCTCTGTGAGTGGCAATATTTAAGACAACAATGTTCATCCCTGCCACCTTCTTACTTAAAAGGTACAAGTCTGTGGCAAACCTTGATTTGAGTCAATCTGACAAGTCAACTCAACTCATTTGGCTGACACCAGTTATCAATTTTATCAACACGGACGTTTGCATATTGCCACAGCGACTGGCTGAAACAGTCCTGACTTTCTCAGATGTTGCATTGCTTGCCCGGATCAGCAGATAGGACAGCACCAGGCCAGCATGTTGAAAGGATAAGTATGTGTGGTGGACACTTCCCTGGAAGTCCCGGGTACTTTGCATGAGTGTGTTTGCGCACACGAACATAACAGTCCTACAAGGTTCTTAAAGTACCGCGTACAACTATAAAACTGGAAGGTGTTAGCTGTGGCTCAGTGGGTAGCGCTCTCGCCTCGGGTCAGAAGGTTGTGGGTTCAAGTCCCACTCCAGAGACTTGAGCACAAAATCCAAGCTGACACTCCAGTGCAGTGCTGAGGGAGCGCTGCACTGTCGGAGGTGCCGTCTTTCGGATGAGACATTAAACCGAGGCCCCGTCTGCTCTCTCAGGTGGACGTAAAAGACCCCTTGGCGCTATTTCGAAGAAGAGCAGGGGAGTTAACCCCGGTGTCCCGGCCAACAACGTTTCTGCTAAGCTGCGCAGCCGTGCAGTGTCTGGAGGCCCCGCGCTGGCTGCTCACCAGCTTTACAAACAGTTAAAGGGCCTGCGCACCTAAAAAAAAATTACGGGGAACATTGCTGGCCAATATCTCTCTCAACCAACATCACACAAAAAACATGATCACATTGCTGTTTGTGGGAGCTTGCTGTGCGCAAATTGGCTGCTGCGTTGCCTACATTACAACAGTGACTGCACTTCAAAAAGTACTTTATTGGCTGTAAAACGCTTTGGGACGTCCTGAGGTTGTGAAAGGTGCTGTAGAAAAGCAAGTTCTCTCTTTCTTGTTCACATGAAGAGAGGGGAAAGAAAGCTATAGGTGCAATATTTCTATTTTAATAGGGCCATTTCATTGGAAACTGTCCAATGGATTTCTACTGTGAACATCGAGTTCAACAATTTCAGATCATAACCCTTGGCCCCTATCACATTTATATATTTTTATTTTATTTTTTCATCCACCCTTTTGTTTGGCCTTTTTTTCCCTCCCAGAAGCTGGCAGCTGTCCTTCATTCTGCCAGCCCAGTTCACACTTCATCTAGCCTCAACCTGTCACATTAACACCTCCTCTTGCCTTGATTATCTCTTTATGTCTCGTAATCTCTCCTGCTTTCTATCCCACCACTGACCTTGCCTTTTGTTCTTTCATCCCCTCCCCCTTTTCCCAGCTTTATCCTTGCTTTAAATCTATTTCATTTCCTGCTTTTTTCCAGTTCTGACGAAAGGTCTTCGACCTGAAACGTTAACTCTGTTTCTCTCTCCATGGATGCTGCCTGGCCTGCTGAGTTTTTCCAGCATTTTCTGTTGTTATTTCGGATTTCCAGCATCCGCAGTATTTTGCTATCAGATTTCTACTGCCTCCGTTTGCTGGACAGCAAGTAAAGGTAAGAGAACAGCTTCAAAGTCCAGTTCAGCGAACATTTCGTGACCAGGAAAGCTGCAAAATGAAGGCCCAGAAACACAGTCTGCGTAGGGCCATGGTGTAGGTAAGGGCTACAATGACCCCAGGATGTACTGGGATGGGTCACTCGCCTTCTGACCCCTCAAAGTCTCGCAACCATCGGCAAGGCTCAAGTTAGGAGCATAATGGAATACTCCTCACTCACCTGGACAGGTGAAGCTGCATCAACACTCAAGAAGCTTGACACCATCCAAGATAGCGCAGCCCACTTGATTATCTCCCCTGCCACTGGACTCAATATCCATCCCCTCCACTGCCAGTGCACTGTGACTGGAGTATGTATAACCTACAGGATGCACAGCAGCAACTCATCAATGTTACTTCGGCAGAACCTCCCTCCCCTCTGACCTCTACCATCGAGAAGGGCAAGAGCAGCGATGTCATTGGAATGACAGCACCTCCAAACCATCCCAAGACTTGTTCCTCCATCGTCGCTGGGTCAAAATTCCTGGACTTCCCTATCTAGCAGCATCGTCAAAGCATCATCACCACAAGAGCTGCAGCAGTTCAAGGAGAAGGCTCACCACCGCCTTCTCAGGGCAACTAGGGATGGGCAATACACAGAAACAGGCCATCCGGCCTAACCAGTCCGTATTGGCGTTCACCCTCCAAATGAGCAAATATTTCTCATAAATGCAGGATGCCAACGTTACCCATACCCCGAGAACAAATTTAAAAATCCCACCGACGTATGATAAATAATCAGTTGGGTCAAATGTAAGATGTCAATGAAAGAAGGAAAGTCTTGCATTTCTCCAGCGTCTTTCACCACCTCAGGACGTCCCAAAGTGCTTTACAGCCAATGAAGTACTTTTGAAGTGTTGTCGCTGTTGTAATGCAGGAAGGTGGACTGCAGGCCTGCAAAAAGCTTCTCAATAATTCTTTTCTGACCAAGTTCAATCCCACAGATAGTTCTGAGTGAGGGATCAACCAAAACTCTCTCAAAACCAAGATCACTGTAGACTTGCGGCTTGCGGCCAAATGGACTGTTCTGTTTACGCAAAAGAAATCTCTTTCTCTGGAGCCTTAAATTCCTGGTGACATTGCTGTTCAACACAAAGGCTTTCCGAATCCCGTACACTTGCAAAACTGCAGGGTTTGATAAGACCGACATGACAACAGTGACCGCACTTCACACACAAAGTGCTTCATTGGCTGCAAGACGCTTTTAGGATGTCCTGAGGTCGTGAAAGGCGCTATATAAATGCAAGTCACAATGAGATAAAGTTTGTTCCTCTAATAATCATTAATCACTAATCTTCGTTAATAAGTTATGAATTTTTTTGAGGCATATCATTAACAACATGTTTTTTACCGAATTCTGTAACCTGAAAATGGGATGAAAATCTGCTCACCCAGTTTATACATGAAATATCACAGTCAGAGCTGGGACCCATCTGTGTGTGTTAGAGCATCCTTCAGCCTCTGACACAGTTACACTGGGATAAAACCCTTTCTGATTATATATTGGGGGGGGGGGGGAAGGAGGAGCGAGGGGAACGGTTATGTTATTATAGCTATACGGTATAAATATATATATTTTTTAAATCCCTGCGGAACTTTAACTTCAAATAAAACAGAGTCAAAAAAGGGAGCTATGAAGGTACCATTTTGGACAGTTTGGATGCTGCAGCAGGTTATTAATCACTGCCCTTTAACCCCTGGGAGTCCTCCCCGGTTTCCTGGCCGATATTTATCCCTCATCCAACACACCAAAAACAGATTACCTGGTCATTGTCACATTGTTATTATGGGAGCTTGCTGTGCGCAAATTGGCTGCCGCGTTTCCTACATTACAACAGTGACTACACTCAAAAAAGTACTTCATTGGCTGTAAAGCGCTTTGGGATGCCCGGTGGTCGTGAAAGGCGCTATATAAATGCAAGTCTCTCTTTCTTTCTCTCTTTCTGGGACCTGGATTCAGAGCCAACCCAAGCTAATGCGATGAAGTCTTTTTTATCTGCTAGTCAAACATGAAATGAACTTCGCCAATCTTAGCCAGCTCGGCACCCCATCCACTGGCTTAAACATCCACTCCCTCCACCATAGGCGCACCATGGCTGCAGTGTGTACTACCCCCAGGACGAACTGCGGCACCTCCCAAACCCACGACCTCCACCGCCTAGAAAAGACCAGGGCAGCACCATCACCTGCAAGTCACACACCAAATCCCGAATTGGACATAGATCGCCGTTCCTTCATCGTCGCTGGGTCAAAAAACCTGCAACTCCCCACCTTGCAGCACTGGGGGGAGTGCCTGCATCACACGGACTGCGGCGGTTCAAGAAGGCGGTTCACCACCACCTTCTGGAGGGCAACCAAGGATGGGCAGTAAATACCAACCTTGCTGGTGAATGAATTTAAAAAAAAAGGTCCCTAATCGGTGGCTCACAGCATAAACCTATCGTTAAATTGGCAATCTCATTCAGAGGTCACAGGAAGAGTTGGGGTCGTAACTGGAAAAGTCAGACTGGCACCTTACTGAGGATGCAGTTGAGGCACATTGCTGGGACACACAAGAGAGGGTTTTACTACCTGTACTAAAATTGACCTGGGACTGCTTGACGCTGAGACTAGGCTGTCAAAAAGTGAAAGATGTTTAGATTTCCCCTCTTGGGTTTACCTATATTTGACTTTAACCTGCTTCACAATGGGGAGGATGAAGCTCCCTGTTGCTGGGACTTGTTGTCTGAATCACCACTCGTCTTAATTAGAATTAATTTGAAGTCAGTTCATTCAAGTCACTGATAATTCAAATTTGATTTTTGCAAAAAATGACTTGGAATTATTAGGAATTATCTGTCAGCAAAAAAAATGAAAAAGAAAAAAATGTTTATATAAAATATGTATATATTATATATATTGTGTTTGTATATTTACACATGCACTGATAAATTAATGTCATATCTATGTATAACATTTCTGCTCATAAATAAAATAATTAAAATTGTTTTTTTAAAAAAAACAGAAATGCCCAATTCTATTGGATGTTCTTTGATTTTTGGTATTTTGTTCTCAATCTTTCTCCCCTCCTTTCCTGGAGGTGCTGACAGGCTGGGCTCGAGATCCAGAACTGCTGGCTGCTCGCCGTTCCTCGATGGAGTGGATATTGTTCACATTAGAGTCCAGGCAGTGAATCCAGGCGGGCGATAAACCATGGGGGGCATCACAGCTAAGCCCAATTTTGTCATTGCCCAAGGTCCACAAATGTAGGTGTGTGCACACACTCACACTCACTAACACACTCACACTAACACACATACACATACTAACACACACATACTCTCACACTAACACACACACACTCTCACACTAACACACACACTCACGCACACTAACACACACACACACTCACACTAACACACATACACATACTAACACACACACACTCTCACACTAACACACACACACTCTCACACTAACACATACTCACACACTCTCCAACAGAGACACTCACACAGACACACTCGCACACACACACTAACACACACCCACTCACACTCACACACACTCACACTAACTCACACATACTCACTCACACACACACACACTCACACACAAACACACACACACACACTCACTCACACACACACACTCACTCACACAAACGCACACACACTCACTCATACATACACACACACACACACACACACTCACTCACACACACACTCACTCGCTCACACACACACACACACACAGACACTCACTCACACACACTCACTCACTCACACAAACACACACTCACTCATACACACACTCACTCGCTCATACACACACACAAACACACACACACACAGACACTCACTCACACACACTCACTCACTCACACACAAACACACACTCACACACAAACACACTCACTTATACACACACTCACTCATACACACACTAACATACTCACACACACACAATCACACATAAACACACTCACACACACACAAACACACTCACAAACACACAAACACACACTCACACACAAACTCACACACACTCACTCATACACACACACACACACACACTCACTCATACACACACTAACATACTCACACACACACTCACAAACACTCACACGAACACACTCACACTAACACACACTCACACTCTCCAACAGAGACACTCACACAGACACATTCGCACACACACACTCACACACAGACACACTCGCACAAAGACACTCTCACAAAGACACTCTCACACAGACACACTTGCATACACACACACACTAACATACACAAGCACACACTCACATACACAAACTGTGGCTGACGTTTTCCTCTATCCCGGCCTGTAGACACTAAAGCCAATTGTAAATCCCCAGGTGCTGCCCCTGGTTGAGATCAGCAGAGACTGGGGATCAAAGCCGGGGCCGTCCAGGTCCGACTGCTTCGGTACTCGTCACCCACGGAGCGAGTGAGGACCTCTTCGAAAACGGTGCTCCATGTGGGAAAAAAACACGATCGGATTCAAATGGTTTATGAAAAATGACTCACAGTGTGAACCCGAGCAGATAACCAAGGAGATGGCCAATGGGATAAAACATCTCGTTATGTTTATTGCACATGTTTTTATTTAATGAAATAAATTGTCTTTATTAATCAAAAAAAAAGTTATAGTAAGCCCCATCATAGATTTGTGTGTTTTTCTTTTATTTCTGTCACAGGATCTTGTCGTCCATCTTGTATTGCACTGCACGGGGGAGGGTGTGGAGGTAATTTCAATGTGGAGCCATGGTGTAAAATGGCTGGTAGTCAATGGGCTGTCCATTATACGGCCCATCTGATTGTCCCACCTGAGGGCGTCAATGGGAAGCAGAATCGGGCGCGGTGCATAATGGGCGGGCAATTAGATATCAGCCATTTTAGACCATCGGCCAACGTTAAAATGACCCCCCTCCCCCCCCTCTATATCAACCGCACGCACACATTGTAAAATGGAGGCTATGTGTCTGCCTGAAACCAACGATAAAAGCAGAAAATGCGCAGCCGGCCTGTCAGCTATCCTGAGAAAAGGGAGTTGGGCCGTGTTTCAGACACAGACCCTTCATCACACTAGTGGCCCGTATATTCCCATCCCTACGGGTGGGTACGAGCTGTGTACACACCCGTAGGGACATCGGAAATGCCGGTTTCAGGCGTGCGAAGCGCATGCGCTGAAAACCGGCATTTCCGACCTGTCAAGAATGCTCTGACCGATCCTCCGCCTGCCCTGGAGAAGGCCTCTGCGGGGGGGAGAGTTCCGCTTTCTGCAGAAGCTCCGCCCGCTGAAAACCCTTAGAAATCTTACGCCTGGTAAAAGCCTGTGTAAGGCCTGCTTTTACCAGCATAAGGGTTTAAAAAAGTTAAAAAAAAAAAAAAATTTTCACTCATTTATAATTTAAAAATACTTTAAAAAAAGGTAAGTTTATTTTTAGCCCCGTAAAAAACTTTAATTATTTTTTTCAAAACATTTAATTTTTGTTTAAAATATTAAATTTAATGTAATTTTAACTCATTTTAAAAACATGATTTTAAAACAAAAATGTATTTAATGTTTGTTTCTTTTTTCAGTGATCCCCGTTCATATATTTGACAGGTCTATCTGTCAAAAGTATGAAGGGAGATTCCCTTCTCCTATTGGCTCCCCATGGCCCACGTGATCCCAGGGACGCTCGCGAACCGCCTGCGCCCCTGGGATACCTGGGCCCTGCGTATTTCGAGTTGGAGAGGCCCAGGAGCGGAAGTGTCCGGACCTCGGGAGCCCTCAGGTAAGTGCGTAGATTTTTTTTCGATAGGAGGCCTCGCACACTGGAAGCCTCTGATCGGAAAATACAGGCCACTGAGTTTTTGCTGGGATACAGATGCTGTATAAATGCAGGTTGTTTGTGTTGTTGAATTAATGTGAGAAGTCGCACAACACCAGGTTGTAGTCCAACAGTTTTATTTGAAATCACAAGCTTTCGGAGCGCTGCTCCTTCACCTGACGAAGGAGCAGCGCTCCGAAAGCTTGTGATTTCAAATAAAACTGTTGGACTGTAACCTGGTGTTGTGCGACTTCTCACTTTTGTCCACCCCAGTCCAACACCGGCATCTCCGCATCATTACGATAGCAAAATACTGCAGATGCTGGAAATCCGAAATAACAACAGAAAACGCTGGAAAAACTCAGCAGGCCAGGCAGCATCCGTGGAGAGAGAAACAGAGTCAACGTTTCAGGTCGAAGACCTTTCCAGTTCTGACAAAGGGTCTTCGACCTGAAACGTTAACTCTGTTTCTCTCTCCACGGATGCTGCCTGGCCTGCTGAGTTTTTCCAGCGTTTTCTGTTGTTATCTCCACATCATTGTTGAATTAAGAGGGAGCTGGACCGGTTCCTGACTGGGGCAGAGATGGCATCATATAGATGGCAAGTGTCTTCATAGATAACTCTTGGTCCACGTGATCTCCATGGACTGGCTTCCATTGGCTGAGTGGGGGTGGGGGGTCGGAGAGGAATTACTTTCTTCCTTATTGGCCCTGGGTTTTTTTTTCTCTGATCATGTTGCCTCTCGCAGGAGATTACATGGCTGCGGGGCGGTGTGGGGAAGCGAGGGGTGAAGCGTCCAGACACAATGCTCCAGCCATCAAGGTGTGGGGCGGTCTTGGTCTTTTCCTACCCCCCCTCAATTTTGTTCATACTCGATCAGTTCCCTTTCAGAAGCTGACGGCACCTGCTGTGCATTTTCGGTTTTTATTTCACTTTCCCGGCGTTCTTTTACTCTTCATCTCCTTTTTAAAACAAGCCTACGACCAACACCCCATTGAACTTTTATTCTTACCCTGTCTCGCTGGTTCTCTGGTGTCCAGACACAGTTTAATCATTTTTTTCCCTTCGAATAATGTGCAGTTTTACACGTCTACATTTTAAACAAAAATAACGACAGCTCTTACTGCATGCACGAGTGTGATATAAAAAAGAGGAAAGATATACATCTTGTAAAAATGGTCCTTAACTGTTAAATAGTTCAAAGCAGTGGAAAATGCATCCTAAATGAATATTTTCTTTTACACCCAGTAAATGAGACAATAACACAAAAAGCTAAAATAAACTTTAGCGATGTAGAAAAACGTCTGATGGCAATGACGGTGGCGATTTTTTTTTTACATTTTATTTCACTGATTTGGCAGCCTGTTTTCCAAATCTTCCAGCTTCACTGTCATCTGGGCCAGTGTTCGAGGTCAAGGAAGATTCGGAGTTGTGGTCAGCAGGAAGATTCAATTATAACCACTGACAATGCTGGAATAACATAGTGTTTACAGCACAGAAACAAGGCCATTCGGCCCAACTGGTCCATGCCGGTGTTTATGCTCCACACGAGCTTCCTTCCACCTATATCTAACCTCATCAACAATCCCTCTCTTCCTCTCTCCCTCATGTCTTTATCCAGCTTCTCCTTAAATGTATCTACACTATTCGCCTCAACCACTCCCTGTGGTAGCGAGTTCCACATTCTCACCACTCTCTGGGTAAAGAGGTTTCTCCTCAATTCCCTATTGGATTTATTAGTGACTCTCTTATATTGATGGACCCTAGTTCTGGTCCCCCCCACAAGTGGAAACATCTTCTCTACGTCTACCCGATCAAACCCTTTCATAATTTTAAAGACTTCTATCAGGTCACCCCTCAGTCTTCCCTTTGCTTGAGAAAATAGTTTGTTCAGTCCTTCCTGAAAGTTGCACTCTCTCAGTTCCGGTGACCATCCATGCAAAACACCTTCTCCAGTGCCTCTATATCCTTTTTGGATATGAAATTACACAGTTGTTGGCATTGTGGTAGACAACATTTCAGGAGGGGACCTTATATCTGATCAGAGATCTGTACCTGAAACATTGAGAGTCCGGTCTCATTTTGTTCCAAATGCTGACCTGACTTTCTACTTATTTCTGTTTTAATTTCAGAATATTTAGCATTTGCTGCTTATTTAAAAAAAAATCTCAAGTACAACTACACGTGAACACAAAATTATTACCAGGCAGCCTACAATTTATTGGGTAGGGTAGCACAGTGGTTCTGTTACTGGACTAGTAATCCTTGAGGCCTGGATTAATGATCTGGATGATAGTGAATTCAAAGCCCACCCCAGCCAGCTGGGGAATTTAAATTCAGTAAATTAAATAAATCTGGAATTAAAAACTAGTATCAGTGATGGTGACCATGAAACTACCGGATTGTCGTAAAAACACAGTCTGGCCAATATGTGACTCCAGACCCACAGCAATGTGGTTGACTCTTAACTGCCCCTCTGCGGTTCAAGAAGGCGGCTCACCACCACCTTCTCGAGGGCAATTGGGGATGGGCAATAAATGCCGGCCTTGCCAGCGACGCCCACATCCCAGGAACGAATTAAAAAAAAAATTCTGGCTTCTGATCATTGTCTTCTAATAGGTTATAATCCTTCTCTAACCTGCAACCTTTCTTGGCTTTTACATTTTGTTGATATTGATAAGGTCATTATTCCTCTGAACTTTCATTTAGGTTTGTCCTAAGCTTCATCATCCTACATGGTCTTCTCTGTATCCTCACTGTGTTGCAATCAAGACTCATGGCTCCATGTCATACTCTACTTCCTTCATACCTGGGGACCTCCAAACCATGGAACTCTCGGTTCTTCTTTCAGTCTACAGGCATTTAAAACCCATATGTGTCAACATATAATCAACCCTTTTTGAAGTAGTTCATCTCTCCTCCTACACTTTCATAGAGTCATACAGCACAGAAAGAGGCCCTTCGGCCCATCGTGTCCGCGCCGGCCATCAAGCCCTGTCTATTCTAATCCCATCTTCCAGCACTTGGTCCGTAGCCTTGTATGCTATGGCGTTTCAAGTGCTCATCTAAATGCTTCTTGAATGTTGTGACGATTCCTGCCTCTACCACCCTTTCAGGCAGTGAGTTCCAGATTCCAACCACCCTCTGGGTGAAAAAGTTTTTCCTCAAATCCCCTCTAAACCTCCTGCCTCTTACCTTGAAACTATGCCCCCTGGTTATTGACCCCGCTACTAAGGGGAAAAGTTCCTTTCTATCTACCCCATCTATGCCCCTCATAATTTTGTACACCTCAATCAGGTCCCCCCTCAGCTTTCTCTGCTCTAAGGAAAACAACCCCAGCCTGTCCAATCTCTCTTCATAGCTGAAGCGCTCCAGCCCAGGTAACATCCTGGTGAATCTCCTCTGCACCCTCTCCAATGCAATCATATCCTTCCTATAGTGTGGTGACCAGAACTGCACACAGTATTCCAGCTGTGGCCGAACTAGCGTTTTGTACAGCTCCATCATAACCTCCCTGCTCTTATATTCTATGCCTCGGCTAATGAAGGCAAGTATCCCATATGCCTTATTAACCACCTTATCTACCTGTCAATCTTGCTTGTGTCCTGCACCAAGGGGTCTTCATTGAGGCATCGCGATAATAAAACACAAAATAGCCAGTGAGTGTGAGTAATCTGTATCTCAACTAAATACCCTACACCTAAGCTTTACTGCTTTTCTGTACTTCACTTGCTTGCCCAGATGCTATTCCATACATGACTGCGACAGCAGGAATCACACAGCAACACACCCTCCGTATTCACTCCATCAGTAAAAGGATATGTTTTTGAGAGAAACCTTCTAACAGCGACAGTGTGTCCTGCTGGAATGCTACAAGGGTTTCACAAGCACATGGATCTTTAATCGTCTCCTGCCCAGTAGCTTCCTCTGAAAGAAAGAAAGACTTGCATTTATATAGCGCCTTTCACAAACTCAGGACGCCCCAAAGAGCTTTACAGCCAGTGAAGTGCTTTTTGAAGTGTAGTCACTGTTGTAATGTAGGAAACGCGGTAGTGAATTTGCGCACAGCAAGCTCCCACAACCAGCAATGAGATAAATGACCAGATCATCTGTTTTTAGTGATGTTGGTGAGAGATAAATATTGGCCATAGTGCCCTGGGGTCTTTACACCCACCTGAGAGGGCAGACGGGGCCTCGGTTTCACGTCTCATCTGAAAGACGTCAACAAGAATGGGTCAACAAAGGTTGAGTCTTAAATCTGTTTTTCCTTTAATTTGTTAAATTGAGTTGTTGAACTTTATCTGGTTTTGGGGCATGAGCCTGGGGATGAATAACTCAGACAAGGCCAAGAGCTGAGCTAAACTTGGATATATACTTCAAAAGGAAAACATTTGCAGGGCTATGGGGAAAGAGCAGGGGAGTGGGACTAATTGGAGAGCTCGTTCAAAGAGCCGGCACAGGCACGATGGGCCGAATGGCCTCCTTCTGTGCTGTTAGATTCTACGATCGAAACCTTCCCCCATACTGAACTGAGTTCACGGGCCGGGAATTTCCTCAGAACTGTTCCAGTTCCGCCGCTGCCGGAAGTGCAACGTAAAACCCCATCTCTGCCGTACTCCCGGCGCAGTTACGGTGGTGGAGCACGACTAGCTCGAGGGAAATTCCCGGCCGTTGTTGGTGTGTCCAGAGACAGAGCATGAAGGGGAAGGGGGAGAGAAAGAAAAAAGGAGGAGAAGAAGAGAAGGAAAGGGAAGGAGACAGAAGGAGCACAGGGCTGATAGTTTAGCAACAGCCTATTTAAAATTCCCA
>CM059435.1:7353421-7420921 GCA_030390025.1 Squalus acanthias | reverse complement strand
TTCCCACACCGGCCGGTTGTGCTGGGATTGGACTGACTCATCCCGAAAAAATTCTGTGGGATTGTCACGGAGAAACGGGGCGCCAATAATATAGCGCTATGGAACCATTCCCTGGGTACTCGGGTAATCTCTCCCGATTTCCCATAAAGCCAGTACCGCCCCTGGGCGATGATGGAATCTTGTGATACGAGCTTCCGGCGGGAAGTGCAATTTTTAACCCTTCGGTGGCAAATTAAGGATAGTTTTTTTTTGTTCTGGGATCCCCACACCCACTATGGAACAGCCAAACTCGTTCTACATAGGAGGAGCTATAAAAGATGAGGGCATTGGAATCTTGATCATTCATGTTCCTATTGTTGACTTTTTGTGTTGGGTGAAGGGGTCAGGGTTCAGGAGGGAAGCCAGCAGTCAGGTCAGAGGTTATTCTAAAAAAAAGAAAGGTCACTTTGAAATTAAACCGAGATGTTCCGCACCAGTCAGTAACTTAGAAGTCAGACATAAATTGCAGGGATTTACTGCTCCCCTCTGAAGGAAGTCATTGATCTTTCCTTTTTGTCATGTGTTAGGCAATCCTTCTCCCACCTCCTGAGTTTCCATCTCTCTATTACACATTTCAGCTCTGCTCCAGATATTCACTCAGGGTCAGCGATCCCAGCTGTAAGTGTTGGCCAGTGGTTCAGTGGGTAGCACTCTCGCTCTCTGAGTCCGAAGGCTGTGGGTGTCAAGCTCCCACTCCAGAGACTTGAGCACAAAATCTAGGCTGACACTCCCAGTGCAGTACTGAGGGAGCGCTGCACTGTCGGAGGTGCCGTCTTTCAGATTGAGAGGTTGAATCGAGGGCCTCTCAGGTGGGTATGAAAGATCCCACAGCGCTATCCCAGACTGGGCGTCAATGTAGGTCTACGAGCCCAAGGGTGATAGGTGAATGGGATTTGGTGCGACTAATGTCTCAAAGCGCTTGACAGCAGCGTAATCCAACAACAGTTAACACCCAGGCACAAAAATGATGAATGGGAATTTCTAGCTTGCAAACCAGGAATTTTTCCTGACACCCGCGCACAAGGTTAGGCTGTATTTTACCGGCATCTTTGGATTTTTTGGCCCACTCGGAGATGCTGTCTTGAGAACGCCCGTCCGTGAATACAACGCCCACCCTGGGGAGGCTTTCCGATTCAGGCCTGGCTCCTCCTGCTTCAGTGAAGCTATTCTCCACCATGTGTTTGAGAGCGAGTCCGGTCATGGTGCCTTTCTCCATGTACTCCACTGCACTCACGGCCTTCTTCATGGCCGCGGCGGTTGTGTGCGCGCCCAGTGGAAACTCTGTCCGGACCCGACTGGAATACTGCACCAGCCCGACCCGAGTGCCCTGGGCGGAGATGTCCAGAGCGTCCACTATGTTGCTCACAAACTTTTTCACCAGTTCAAAGTTCTCAGGCCGGACACTCTTGGATCCGTCAATGACAAAGACCAGGTCGATGTTTG
Source organism: Squalus acanthias (assembly GCA_030390025.1). Taxonomy (NCBI): domain Eukaryota; kingdom Metazoa; phylum Chordata; class Chondrichthyes; order Squaliformes; family Squalidae; genus Squalus; species Squalus acanthias. The sequence goes on along the minus strand of CM059435.1, from coordinate 7,419,439 downwards.
CTTGACTGCATCCTATTAAAAAAAACAAGCGAGTGCGTTAAAATAAAGAAGTGGGGGGGACTCACCCCAATGGCTCGGTGGGTTGACGCGCTGCCCAGTGCAGTCGGACTGTCTTTTCTTGGCGCTAAGTTATTGGGCCAGAAATTCGGCTCTCCGGCTTCCTGCGGGTGCAAGCATCGCGCGCGTACTTATCTACCGCGGCTGCAGTTGTGCTTTGGGCCCACGAGGACTTCGGCTCCTGGGCCTCCTGCAGCTGCCGGCGCGCAGTGCTTGCGTATCCCAGGGGCGCAGTTAGTTCGAAGCGTCCCCTGGGATCACGTGGGCCATGGAGAGCCAATCGGAGCAGGGAATTTTCATTCATAGATTTGACAGGAAGAACTGTCAAATCTATGAATAGAGATCGGCCCCAAAACCACACTTAAACTTCAAATAATTTAAAAAAGAAATCACATTTTTAAAATAACTATAAGTTAAATAAATTAACTACTTTAAACAAAAATTTAAATTTTTGAAAAAATTAATTATACTTTTTCAACGGTGCTAAAAATAAACTTACCTTTCTTTAAAGTATCTAAAAAAGATAAACCTGTTGAAAAAATGTTTAAATTGTAATTAATTAACCACTTACCTTGTTAAAAACAGGCCTTGCGCCTCCTTTTTAAAAGTGCAGCTTCTCCGTACTTACCCTCCCGGAGAAATCTGAAAAAAAACCTGAAGTTCGCTGCGTGCGCGCAGCCTCTCCCGCGCACGCGTTCGACTTCTGAACCCCTCCTTTCAGGGGAACGGAAGTTCTGGTTTCCTGCGCATGCGCAGTGCATGCAGGAAACTGGCACTTCAGGTGGCCTTACGGGTGAGTACACAGCGCGCACTCACCCGACAAGAGCCGAATTTCTGGCCCAATATTAGATCTCGAGTGGGCAAGGGTGTGGACACTATAGATGGCTTTGAGGCCAAGGAGAGGAAAATTGAGCTCCTGCTCTTGATCTTTAGCCAGCAAACCCTGCTGGGAAGTGATATATCGGGGACAGGATGGCGCACATTTTCCTCTTCACTGCTGGGACGGTGATATGTCAGAGGAGATCAGCTGTCTGTTATAGAACCCGACCGACTTACATTCATTGTCAGCTGTGGCTCAGTGGGTAGCGCACTCTCTGCTCACCGTCATAACGGTTGTGGATTCAAGCCTCACTCCAGAGACTTGAGCACTAAATCCAGGCGGACGCTCCCAGTGCAGTGCTGAGGGAGTGCTGCACTGTCGGAGGTGCCGTCTTTCGGATGAGACCGTGAAACCGTCGGCACTCTCAGGTGGATGTAAAAGATTCGGTGGCACTATTGCTAGGAAGAGCAGGGGAGTTCTCCCCGGTAGCCTGGGGCCAATATCTGTCCCTCAACCAACATCACTAAAAAAAACAGATTATCTGGCCACTATCTCATTGCTGCTTGTGGGAGCTTGCTGTGCGCAAATTGGTTGCCGCGTTTCCTACATTAAAACAGTGACTACACTTCAAAAGTATTTCATTGGCTGTAAAGTCCTGAGGTCATGAAAGGTGCTGTAGAAATGCAAGTCTTTCTTTCAAAGGAATGGGATGATAATTGGGCAGGTTCTATAACGGGCGGGTGATCCGCTCAGCCACATTACCGCCCACCGAGGTGAAGATGAAAATCTACCCCCATTAAAGGCTTGCCTGTGATGCCTCCCATGGTCAGATAGTCTGTTGGCAATGCCCTGGTCAACACATGCAGAGAATGGCCACTTAGGCGCAGTGCCTTTAGGGAGCAAGGGGAGACAAGAGGGAAGTGACTTAAGAGTGAAACTGTCGTAACCTCTTTCTGCTGAGACTCAGGAATCTGTGCTCAATGAATAATCTGAATGATGCTGGTGCAGACAGTGTGATTTTCAGTAAGAAAACACAAAGTTGGCAAAATCACGGGCTTCCCTTATTTCCAATGTCCAAATACCAGGGAGGAGGGGTTCCAGTTATGTGGAGAGACTAGAGAAGCTGACGAAGGGTCATCGACCTGAAACGTTAACTCTCTTTCTCTCTCTCCACAGATGCTGCCTGACCTGCTGAGTGTTTCCAGCATTTCCTAAGTTTTATTACTGGAGAAGCTGGGATTGTTCTCCTTAGAGCAGTGAAGGTTAAGGGGAGATTTAATGGAGATGTCCAAAATCATGAAGGGGTTTGGATAGAGTAGATGGGGAGAAACTGTTTCCACTGGCAGGAGGGTCGGTAACCAGAGGACACAGATTTAAGATAATTGGCAAAAGAACCAGAGGGGGGAGATGAGGAGAAACTCGTTTGACACAGCGAGTTGTTGTGATCTGGAATGCGCTGCCTGAATGGAAGCAGATTCACAGAATCACCGAATCCCCACAGTGCAGATAGAGGCCATTTCGGCCCATCGAGCCTGCACCGACACATATCCCACCCTATCCCTGTAACCCCATGTATTTAATCCCCCTAACACTAAGGGTCAATTTATCATAGCTAAATCAACCTAACCCACACATCTTTGGACTGTGGGAGGAAACCGGAGCACCCGGAGAAAACCCACGCAGACACGGGGAGAATGTGCAAACTCCACACAGACAGTCATCTGAGGCTGGATTCGAACCCGGGTCCCTGGTGCTGTGAGGTAACAGTGCTAACCACTATGCCACCATGTTGCCCAATTGTTGTTCAATAGTAACCTTCAAAAGGGAATTGGATAAATAGTCGGAAAGGAAAAATGTGCAGGGCTATGGAGAAAGGGCAGGGGGAGTGGGACTAATTGGAGAGCTCTTTCAACGAGCTGGCACATGCACAATGGGCCGAATGGCCTCCTGCTGCGCTGTATGTTGCTATGTTGGCGGTGGTGCAATACCAGCAGTGAAAACAGCTGCGAGTGGAGACGGAGTAAGTGCCGAGAGGAATATAACTCACTGTTACAGGTCTTTCCATCCTCGTTGAGTTGCCTTCCCGCAGGGCAGATGCAGAAAAAGGATCCAGGTGTGCTGACACACTCAAATCCACACCCGTGTTCCACGGTGTTGCACATGTTAACAGCTGCAATGCAAAGACACTGGTCACCTTAAGAAATGAAACATTAGCGAGATAGCACTGTTGTGTCAGGAGTCCGATTAGAGTTATACCCACAAGCACTCGTCGATCAAGTGAAAGGCTTCTAGTTAAGCTATAGGGCCTGCAGTTTTAACTGGACGATTGGCTCTCTATGTCCTTTATTCCTTCTTCCTGTGGCTCAGTGGGTAGCACCATTGCCTCTGAGTCAGAAGGTTGTGGTTTCAGGTCTCACTCCAGGGTCTTGAGTGTCAGCCTCGATTTATTATGCTCCAGTGCAGTGCTGAGGGAGTGCTGCACTGTCAGTAGGTGCCATCTTTCAGATGAGACGTTAAACCGAGGCCCCGTCTGCTCTCTCAGGTGGATGTAAACAGTCCCACGGCACTATTCTAAGAAGAGCCAGGGGAGTTCTCCCCGGTTTCCTGGCCAATATTTATCCCTCAATCAACATCACTAAAAACAGACTATCTGGTCATTATCACATTGCTGTTTGTGGGAGCTTGCTGTGCGCAAATTGGCTGCCGCGTTTCCTACATTACAACAGTGACTACACTTCAAAAATTACTTCATTGGCTGTAAAGTGCTTTGAGACGTCCGGTGGTCGTGAAAGGCGCTACAGAAATGCAAGTCTTTCTTCGTTTACTCGATTGGAAATTGCTTTGCCTCTGTTTAGGGAGCTCAACATGGGGAAGGTTACTTCTTAAGTGTGATTTTATTTTTTAAGAATTGCTAGAAATTGTCAATTAGGGTATCTTCCTTCTATGTTTACGATGTTCCTACAGACAGTGATTAGAGGAAGTTTACCCCCATGTGAGAGGGTTGCCAACCCGCCAGGATTGAACTGGAGCCTCCAAGAATTGAAGGTTAGTCTCCTGGGCACCGCTACCAGCAACACCCAGGGAAAAAAAAGCGTAGGGACGTTAGAAAAAATTGTATGTGATTTGTTTTCATTTTCATTGAACACTTTCGTTTATTAGTTATAAAAATATTGGAGAAGGGAGAAAAAGGCTGCTTGGCCGACGGTCAAGCATCATCCAATCGTGTAATCAAGAGCCTGTTTGCTATCCAATGGGAAGGCGGGGCATCTAGAAGATGGACACGTCGTGCGACCAATGGCGGGTGCCTGGGGGGGCGGGGCGGTCGGAGGCGGGAGGTCATGTGATAAAACCTCCAGGAATGCGTCCAGCCGGAGTTGGCAACCCTGCCACGTGAGGATCTGCGAGTGAAGACCCATGTTCTGTCACTCTGCAGTGCAGGGTGTTGTAGAGCTCCTGGGAATAGTTTGGGCGCTCCCGGGCTGTGCCCTCAATCACAATGGACACCGCCGGGCAGTGACATCATCAAAAGTGGCCGCTCCCGGGCTGTGCCCTCATCACAATGGGCACCGCCGGGCAGTGACATCATCAAAAGTGGCCGCTCCCGGGCAGCGCCCTCATTAAAATGGACGCCTCAGCCGGGAAGTGACACAATTTGGGACTGGAGCCGTAGCAAAATGTTGATGAACATAGGGTCGGCACCATGTTACTGCTATCTGATGAACATTTTACCATTCCAATATGACTGTATTGTCACAATATTACTGTTCTTCCATCAACGTCATACTATTTTCATTATTACCAATAATACACCAATGTCATAATATTCCATTGAAACTGTTTCCAGTGGCAGGAATGTCGGTAACCAGAGGGCAGAGATTTAAGGTGATTGGCAAAAGAACCAGAAGCGAGATGAGGAAACATTTTTTTTTTACACAGCGAATTGTTGTGATTTGAAATGTTCTGCCTGGAAGGGCGGTGGAAGCAGATTCAATAGTAACTTTGAAAAGAGAATTGGATAAATACTGGAAGGGGAAAAGGTGACATGGCTATGGGGAAAGAGCAGGGGGAGTGGGGCTAATTGGAGAGCTCTACCAAAGAGGCGACACGGGCACGATGGGCCGAATGGCCTCCTTCTGTGCTGCATCATTCTATGATTCTACTGTTCAGCGTTATGCTTTTTGTTACTGGTATATCACTAGTGTAGCCTCTTTCTATTGTTCTTCCATTACTAACAAGCTAGACGTCTTGGCTGAGTTGGTAGCACTCTTACCTCTCTAAGGCTAGAAGTTCTGTGGTTCAAGTCCCACTCCAGAGACTAGAGCACATAATTTGGATGAAATCTTAAACTGAAGCCCCATCTGCCCTCGTAAAAGATCCCAGGGCACTCTTTCGAAGAAGAGCAGGGGAAGTTGTGTCCTGGGGCCAACATTTATCCCTCAATCAACATCACTAAAAACAGATGATCTGGTAATTTCTCTGCTTGTGGGATCTTGCTGTATGCAGTTTGGCTGCTGCATTTCCCTACATTACAACAGTGACTACACTTCAGAAGTATTTCATTGGCTGTGAAGGGCTTTGGGACATCATGAAAGCCACTATATAAATGCAAGGTTCTTTTTTTCTTCCTTCGAACTACACACCATATACAGAGTCCATTGGTAATGGATTGGAACAGCTCGGAATAAGGCAGGCAGATTCAAAAAAGACCCAAATAAAGCAGGAGAGGTACCTGAGATTTGGAAATGACTTACACAACCATCAGCGCTACGGATTTACACACTTGCTTCTGTTTACCTTTACACGTTTTCCCATCATCCTGCAGTTCAAATCCGTCCTGGCACGTGCAGTAGTATCCACTGAGGATGTTCACGCAGTCGTGCTGGCAGCTGTGGTTCCCAAACGAACAGTAGTTCACCACTGCAGAGAAAGATCCCACGCACTTTAGCTACAACCAGCCTAATAAGCACCCAAGATACGGAGTTAGGTCACAGATCAGCCATGATCTCATTGAATCGCAGGGGGCGGGGCAACAGACTCGAGGGGCTGAATGGCCTGCTCCGTGTTCCTGAGTGGGGTCGGAATGGTACTGCTCTACTGAACCAATGTGGACTGGCCTGATAAAAAGAAATTGCATCAACTGGAGGTCAAAGAACACCCAAAGGCTTTGCAAGGTGTCGCTAGATAGCCAAGTAACTGCGGAGGAACACTTATCCAGGTTTGACGGCAAACGGCCTTAGGGAGAAACTTGCCCTCTGCTGTGTTCTTTTGGACCTGTAGCAGGTGTTGGGGGAAGAGAATGAGAACCAGAGCGGCCTCGCACTGCAGTGATTTCACCTCATGGTGCTGTAGGGTGTCCGAATTCAGGTATGAATTTCCTTGTCCGGCAGTATTCAAATGTGGGTTTAAATGGACCGGCTCACTATTTTCTAATGCAGGTGGGAGTAAGTCGAACCTCTCCTCTTGTGGAACTGTATCTCCAACAGCAAGTAGAGGAGTCGTTTATTTACTCCCCTCGCCTGACGCTAACGGGGTGGTGACGGCCTGCAAATTGGGGGTCTGTAGACCTCCCGCCCCGTTAAGGCTGGCGGTGCGGGAGCCTCACTTTTGAACGGGGCCAACCGGCTGGGTCTCCAAAGCACCCGCCTGCTTCGGGCGATAGACCTCTTTTAATATGGAAATCGGGGGGGGGTCCTCTGATGTAAATAGGAACCCCCCCGGTTGCCCTTTTAGGTCGGAACTGGGTCCATCAGGTCCGTGAGCAAAGGTGGAACCGAAGAGGCCCGCCGGAGGTAACTGTCACCCTTCGTGATCGTGACCACCACCCCCCCCACCCAACCCCCCTGCCCCCCGCGACTTAGCTTGCTGACGGCTGCCCCACCCTGATCTTGAGGCCTCCGGGGAGCTGCATCAGGCGGCTGGCCTGTTTGTCGCCCTGCAGCTCGCCTGCCACGTTCAAATGAGGCCCGGGCCTCAAAATCGGGGTGCGGGTGCGGGGACGGGTAACGGAGGGACTGGGGAGGGGAGGGGAGGGATTCGTCAGCACCAGAAGGTGTGGTTGGCCAGTGTGCTTTCCCCTAGTCTGTCGCCCAAAACTCAAAATCAACCCCAGAGTTTCTGGTGACTGGGCAAGGTGCAATTGACGTTGGAATTAGGGCCTAGGCAGCAATTCAAGGCCCTAAACTCTGGAATTCCCTCCCTAAATCTCTCCGCCTCTCTCTCTCCTCCTTTAAGACGCTCCTTAAAACCTACCTCTTTGACCAAGCTAATATCTCCTTTTGTGGCTCGGTGTGAAATGTTGTTTGATAATCGCGCCTGTGAAGCACCTTGAGGACGTTTCACGATGTTAAGGGTGCTATATAAATGCAGGTTTTTATTGCGGAAGTCATTGAGGAGTCTACAGTCCTTCCGGCATCTGGCCACAGGAAATGTAACGGGGTTTAAACAAACGGCAGGCGCAGGGAACGCTTCCCCCCCCTGAGCTAGGGGGTTGAAGACTCCATTGGCAAAACCGACACCACCCCAGCACATCTGCCACATTAATGCCCGCCGAGTTGAGAGCTCAGCTTCATCAGCTCCTCACTAAGGGTAACAGATCAAACAGTTTGTCACGGTAAGAGTCTCTAGAGGAGAAGGTAGAATCCAGCCCTGCCAATGGATTTCCTGGCCGGACAACATCAGCAGCGGCCACAGAGAGTCTGATCCACATTGAGCTTCCCTTCTAGCTCATGAATTAGAATAAATGAGAAGCGAAAAATGGTCGTAGACGAAAAAAAAAATCGCACCTATTAAAGACAAATGAACAGTCGAATACTCACTGGAGCAGGTCTTCTTGTCCTGGTTGAGGGTGTAGCCAGGGCGACAGCGGCAGAGGTACGACCCAGGGGTGCTCACACAGATGTGTTCACAGCCATGATCTCCCGATGCACAGAGGTTGAGGGCTAGGGAGGAAGCGCATGATTTGTTTAGACATTATCACAAAGGGGGCACAGATGATAGCTCAGAGAACAGCTATCTGTATACGAGTATACGAGACAATTGTGGGTTCAAGTCCCACTCCAGAGACTTGAGCACAAACTCTCGGCTGACACTTCCCAGTGAGGGAGTGCTGCACTGTCTGGGGTGCCGTCTTTCGGATGAGACGTTAAAACCGAGGCCCCGTCTGTCCTCTTAGGTGGACGTAAAGGATCCCACGGCCACTGCTTCGAAGATGAGTAGGGGAGTTCTCACCGATGTCCTGGCCAATATTTGTCCCTCAATCAACAGATGATCTGGTTATTTATTTCATTGCTGTTTGTGGGATCTTGCTATGCACACATTGGCTGCTGTGTTTCTACATTACAACAGTGAGTACACTTTGCCAGCCCATCATCGTCGGTGGGTCAAAATCCTGGAACTCCCTCCCTAACAGCACTGTGGGAGCACCTTCACCACACGGACTGCAGCGGTTCAGGAAAGTGGCTCACCACTACCTTCTCGAGGGCAATTAGGAATGGGCAATAAATGCTGGCCTTGCCAGCGACACCCACATCTCGTAAACGAATAAAAAAAAACTTCAGAAGTACCTGATTGGTTGTAAAATGCTTTGGGACATCCTGAGGTCATGAAAGGCGCTATATAAATGCAAGTCTTTCTTTTATAGAGTCAAATACTTTCTACGCAAGGGGGGGGGGCGTGGGGGGGAGGTTGGGGTTGGGGCAGACTTTGTGCATTATGTCCAGCAAAATTATAAATAAGTTTATTTAGTGACAGAGCAGCTTGTGTTACTGTTTGAACTTTGGGGCCCATCCAATGGGCTGCGATGGTTTCCTGTTGTGGATTCCTGAGTAAAAAGTGCTGAGATTGGAACATGGAGGTGATGGGGAGACTCAACATTGGCACCTTGTTGGATTATTTTAGGAAGGGTTTCACCCACCACTGCTGCTGTTGTAGATTTTTCTTAAATGATTTCCCTGAAGGAGCTGAGTGAAAAATGACTCCCTTTCTAGAAAAAAATAGGAGCAGGAGTAGGCCATTCGGCCCTTCGAGCCTGCTCCGCCATTCAATATGATCATGGCTGATCCTCTATCTCAATACCATATTCCCCCTCTCTCCCCATCCCCCTTGATGCCTTTTGTGTCTAGAAATCTATCTATCTCCTTCTTAAATATATTCAGTGACTTGGCCTCCACAGCCTTCTGTGGTAGAGAATTCCACAGGTTCACCACCCTCTGAGTGAAGAAATTTCTCCTCATCTCAGTCCTAAATGTCCTACCCCTTATCCTGAGACTGTGACCCCTCGTTCCAGACCCCCCAGCCAGGGGAAACATCCTCCCTGCAACCAGTCTGTCTAGCCCTGTCAAAATTTTATACGTTTCAATGAGATCCCCTCTCATTCTTCTTAACTCCAGTTAAAAAAAGGCCTAGTCGACCCAATCTCTCTTCATACGACAGTCCTGCCATCCCAGGAATCAGTCTGGTGAACCTTCGCTGCACTCCCTCTATGGCAAGTATATCCTTTCTTAGGTAAGGAGACCAAAACTGCACACAGTACTCCAGGTGTGGTCTCACCAAGGCCCTGTATAACTGTAGTAAGACATCCTTGCTCCTGTACTCAAATCTTCTTGCAATGAAGGCCAACATACCATTTGCCTTCCTAACTGCTTACTGCACCTGCATGTTTGCTTTCAGTGACTGGTCTAGCTGTACCACAACACAAGAAACAACTTCATTCTGTCCAGTAACATCGCCCGTCTCCGCCCCTGCCTCATCTCAACTGCTGCTGAAACCCTTATCCATGCCTTTGTTACCTCTAGACTCGACTATACCAACGCTCTCCTGGCCGGCCTCCCACCTTGCACCCTCCATAAACTTGAGCTCATCCAAAGCTCTGCTGCCCGTATCCTAACTGGCACCAAGTCCCGTTCACCCATCACCCCATCACCCCCTGTGCTCGCTGACCTACATTGGCTTCCGGTCCGGCAAAGCCTCAATTTTAAAATTCCCATCCTTGTTTTCAAATCCCTCCATGGCCCTCGCCCCTCCCTATCTCTGTAACTTCCTCCAGCCCCACAACCTTCCGAGATCTCTGCGCTCCTCCAATTCTGGCCTCTTATGCACCCCTGGTTTTCATCTCTCCACCAGTGGTGGCCGTGCTTTCAGCTGCCTGGCCCTTAAGCTCTGGAATTCCCCCCCTAAACCTCTCTGCCTCTCTACCTCTCTCTCCTTTAAAATGCTCCTTCAAACCTCTTTGAACAAACTTTTGGCTACCTGTCCCAATTTCTCCTTATGTGGCTCGGGGTCAAATTTTGTTTGATAATCCTGTGAAGCGCCTTGGGACATTTTACTACGTTAAAGGCGCTATATAAATGCAAGTTGTTGTTGTTGTACAGTCGCCTCTGCGTCAGAAGGTTGTGGGTTCAAGTCCCACTCCAGAGACTTGAGCACAAATTCTAGGCTGACACTCCCAGTGTAGTGCTGAGGGAGTGCTGCACTGTCGGCGGTGCCGTCTCTCGGGTGAGACGTTAAACCGAGGCCCCGTCCGCCCCCTCAGGTGGATACCGGGCCGTATTTTCCAATCGGAGGCTTCCTGCGTGCTGAGGCCTCCGATCTGGAAAAAATCTACGGACTTACCTGAGGGCTCCCGAGGTGCGTATACTTCCGCTCCTGGGCCTCTCCAACTCGAAATGCGCAGGGCGCAGGTATCCCAGAGGCACATGCGGTTCGCAAGTGTCCCTGGGATCACGTGGGCCATGGGGAACCAATAGGAGAAGGGAATCTCCCTTCATACACTTGACAGATAGACCTGTCAAATATACGAATGGAGATCACCCCAAAAACATAGTAAAACATTAAATAAGTTTTTTTAAAAAAATCTCATTTTTAAAATTAGTTGAAATTACAATAAATTAAATATTTTAAACAAAAATTTAATTTTTTGAAAAAAATAATTAAAGTTTTTTACGGGGCTAAAAATAAACTTACCTTTTTTTAAAGTATTTTTAAATGATAAATGAGTAAAAAAAATTTTTTTAACTTTTTTCAAATCTTATGCTGGTAAAAGCAGGCCTTGCACCTGCTTTTACCAGGCGTAAGATTTCTAAGGGTTTTCTGCGGGCGGAGGGTCTCCAGAAAGCGGAACTGTCCCCCGCAGAGGCCCTTCTCCAGGGCAGGCGTCCGATCTGTCAGATCGGAAATGCTGGTTTTCAGCGCATGCGCTTGGCACGCCTGAAACCGGCATTTCCGATGTCCCGACAGGTGTGTACACAGCGCGTACCCACCCGTAGGGATCGGAATATACGGCCCACCATCTTTAACGGAGGTGAGGCAAAGATTCAGCTTTGCACTGCTTTGAACAATTTTGAAGAATTTGAAAACTTATAAATGCTGAGAGCGGTGTGGGGGGGGGGTCACGTGACTTGAAGTTTAAGGCTGCTCCAAAACGCAACGCAGAAAATTGGTAATGGCCAATGAACACTGGTGACCCACCTGCCCAATTCACACGCAACGACCACTAGAGAGTTAAGCTCTGTACGCACCCAAGGAGGAGACTGGCACGTGGGCAGCGGGAGGTTCTTGCCAGCTGGCACCAATAGGCGGTAAGCTCAGCGCCACCTCTAGCACAGGCTGTGATATTAACGCCTCCGACTCTCCGAGGAATTTCCAACTCGCGAGGCAGCAATTGCGGGTGAGAATGGAATGAACCACGAATGAAGTGGCGAATACTAACCGGAGCAGGTCTTCTTGTCCTGGTTGAGGGTGTACCCAGGTCGACAGCGGCAGTGGTACGAGCCAGGGGTGCTCACGCAGACGTGCTCACAGCCATGGTCTTCCACGGCACAGAGGTTGATGGCTAGGAGGAAGAAGAACTGATCGGTTAGAACATGGGCCGAGGGCAAGGACAGATTTTTTTTGGTGTGTACATTTTGTCCTCACTGGTTTCCTTGAGGGAGCCGAGTGAAAATATTCCTCCTTTTGGGTTTGTATCGTGGCAGCTTCATTCTATCTAATTAACTCATCACCATCTTCAATGATGTTAAAGATGGTGATCAGTTATACAGCCGCCCATTATACATCTCTCCCCATTTCCAATCACGTCAATGGAAATGTAAATCAGGAGAGATGTATAGCGGGCATCCAATCCGATAGCGCCCGATTTACACTATCAACCAAAGTCAAAATGACCCCCAATATCTGTTTAAGAATAGGACCGAAGGTTAGAAGCCCAGCGGTACATGCTCTGCACAGTAATTAGTAGGAGTCAAATTTGGACTGGATTTTGTCTTGGGGTCGGGTTAGGGTCGTGTAATCTGCATTTCGTGTTTCCCCCCCGACTCCAGATTAATGTGGATGCCTGATGCAATTTTCACTTAATTGGGAACCCATGAACCAATTAGTGTTTTCAGTCTGAAAGTCACCTCTGATGATGTCATCATTGCCTAGTCTCAGAGACTGTTGGTGAGAGAGGACCTGGATGCAAAAATGGGGGGGGGGGGGAGGAGAGAGAGAGAGAGAGAGAGAGAGAGAGAGAGAGAGAGAGAGAGAGAGAGAGAGAGAGAGAGAGAGAGAGAGAGAGAGAGAGAGAGAGAGAGAGAGAGAGAGAGAGAGAGAGAGAGAGAGAGAGAGAGAGAGAGAGAGAGAGAGAGAGAGAGAGAGAGAGAGAGAGAGAGAGAGAGAGAGAGAGAGAGAGAGAATTGTTTTTGCAACCAAGTCCTCCCAGGCAGTCTCTGAAGACATTCAATGCAGCAGCATCACAGGCGACTTTCAGACCTAATACTACTACTACCTTCATCACATCTCCGTTGTAATAGTGGACCTGCAGCTGATAGTCAGCTATCCACTTGTGCTCCCGCCAGGTTTCACTGGAGTGTTTCACACCAGGCGTACTTCACATCAGAAAAGGGTTAAACTAGCTACAACGTTTCAAAATAGCATTACAGAGCCAATTTAGAGCTTGTTAAGGGCTTTAATGGCCTCTCCCGCCTCTTGGAGGCGGGACGGAGTCGGGAACCCCGCGACTGATTTTGTCAAAATTGCGTGGAGGTGGGATGGAGTCGGGATGGGGTCTGAAACCCCGACCCCGCAAATTTAACCCCCCACACGCCTCCAAACCCGACTCCACGGGTCATTCAAAATCCAGCCCATTGCCTCTGAGTCAGGAGGTCGTGGGTTCAAGCCCCGTTCCAGAGACTTGAGCACAAAAATCCAGGATCAGAGTCCATTTATATACTGAGGGAGTGCTGCACTGTCGGAGGTGCAGTGCTGAGGAAGTGCTGCACTGTCGGAGGGACAGTGCTGAGGGAGCGCTGCACTGTCGGAGGAGCAGTGCTGAGGGAGTGCTGCACTGTCGGAGGTGCAGTGCTGAGGGAGCGCCGCACTGTCGGAGGGGCAGTACTGAGGGAGCCCCGCACTGTCGGAGGGGCAGTACTGAGGGAGCGCTGCACTGTCAGAGGGGCAGTACTGAGGGAGTGCTGCACTGTCGGAGGGGCAGTACTGAGGGAGCGCCGCACTGTCGGAGGGGCAGTACTGAGGGAGCGCCGCACTGTCGGAGGGGCAGTACTGAGGGAGCGCCGCACTGTCGGAGGGGCAGTACTGAGGGAGCGCTGCACTGTCGGAGGGGCAGTACTGAGGGAGCGCCGCACTGTCAGAGGGACAGTGCTGAGGGAGCGCTGCACTGTCGGAGGGGCAGTACTGAGGGAGTGCTGCACTGTCGGAGGGGCAGTACTGAGGGAGCTGCACTGTCGGAGGGACAGTGCTGAGGGAGCGCTGCACTGTCGGAGGGGCAGTACTGAGGGAGCGCCGCACTGTCGGAGGAGCCGTCTTTCGGCTGAGACATTAAACCAAAGCCCCATCTGCCCTCTCAGGTGGACGTAAAAGATCCCACGGCACTATTTTGAAGAAGAGCAGGGGAGTTGTCCCCGGTGTCCTGGCCAATATTTATCCGTCAATCAACGTCACTAAAAAGACAGATTATCTGGTCATTATCTCAGTGCTGTGTGTGGGAGCTTGCTGTGCTCAATTGGCTGCCACGTTTCCTACATTACGACAGTGACTCCACTTCAAAAGTACTTCATTGGCTGTAAAGCGCTTTGGGACGTCCGGTGGTCGTGAAAGGTGCTACAGAAATGCAAGCCAGGGCTTGCAGGGGGATTTTGATCATTTATAGAAATAGGTAGATGGATTTTAATGCCAATAAATGCTCAATGTTTCACATTGGATGAAATAATGACGAACAAAAGTACAAAATTAATTGGTACAACGATGTTTACACTTGTGGGGCAGTCCAAAACTATGGGCCATAAATATAAGAGAGTCACTAATAAATCCATTAAGGAATTCAGGAGAAACTTCTTTACCCAGAGAGTGGTGAGAATGTGGAACTCGCTCCCACAGGGAGTGGTTGAGGCGAATAGTATAGATGCATTTAAGGGGAAGCCAGATAATCACATGAGGCAGAAGGGAATAGAGGGTTATGTTGATGGGATGAGATGAAGAGGGGTGGGAGGAAGCTGGTGTGGAGCATAAACACCGACATGGACCAGTTGAGCTGAGTGGCCTGTTTCTGTGCTGGAAACTCTATGGATTGTATCTAAGGATAACAAGGCCAGAGGTCATCAATAATAAACGAGTGTAACATAAAACTACAGGAATGTGGAAGGTGTGCCCAGTGCGAACCTGCGAGTGGGCAGTGGATGGGACCAACGGGCAGGAAACTCAACACTAATTCCAAGACTGGGTTGTTGGAGGATGGGTGCTCTTAGTTGTAATTTCCTCCTCAAAATAATAGCATTAAATGTTTACAAATGTATTAAGCACACGAGAAACATACACGTAATAGCCAGCACTTACGACAAAACGCTTGCGTGATTTTAGCCGGGGAATTCAAACACGTTATAGTTCCCAGCTCGGTGTACTTGGTTGATCAGACCTTAATCATATTCCAAAGTATCTGTCCAACACCCACTTTTTATACCTGTTCTTTCCCAACCCTTCTACGTGGCAATCTACACCCTTCGGCATTACCTAATATAATTTCATATAAGGTGAACTTTGATGAGCTTCTTCTTTATCAGTAAGTTTAGTTTTTAACAAGTTATTTTTCCGTAGACTGGTCCAACTCCCCTAATTTCTTTCTCAGGCAGGTGCTTATCTTCAAGGTCTCTCTCCTTATGACGATAACAGGAGCTTTACTGCCTATATGTAGTCCCTTCTGCAGAACGTGTTAACAACTAATTAAATCTTTTAATTAGGTTTATTGTCTAAACAAACCATTGCCTTAAGGTCAGTCTTAGCTCAATAGTTCAGTGGTCACTGCATCTATATTACATAGAATTACAGAGAAATTACAGTCTTCTCTACGTCTACCCTATCAAACCCCCTTCATAATTTTAAAGACCTCTATTAGGTCTCCCCAGTCTTCTCTTTTCTCGAGAAAAGAGTCCCAGCCTGTTCAGTCTTCCCTGATAGTTATAACTTCTCAGTTCTGGTATCATCCTTGTCAACCTATTTTGCACCTTCTCCGGTGCCCCCCCATACCTTTTCTGTAATACGGAGAGCAGAACTGTGCACAGCGCGCCAAGTGTGGTATAACCAAGGTTGTATACAAGTTTAACATAACTTCTCAGCATTTCAGATCCATTCCTCTTTACATACATGTATATAAAATAAAGCAAGCCTGGCTTATGTTTATAACATTAGCAAGACTTCAAGACTTCCTTACAGGGTTATTAAAAGAGGTTCTGACAGACTTAGAACTCTCCATTTCAGGCTCGCAAGACAATAATCATGGTTAAAAAAAGTTATTTTTGGTATCTTGGGCATTCTCTACCCCAGAGGGCTGTGGATGCCGAGTCGTTGATTATATTCAAGACAGAGATCGATAGATTTTTGGGCACAAAGGGAATCAAGGGATAAGGTGGGAAAAGTGGAGTTGTGGTAAAAGATCAGCCATGATCTTATTGAATGGCGGAGCAGGCTCAAGGGGTCGTATGGCCTACTCTTGCTCCTGTTTCTTATGTTCTTATGTTTTTAAGTTACGCGCAGTATTACTAACAAATAGTGTTGGAACACTAACCGATGCAAGTCTTCTTGTCCCGGTTCAGTCTGAAGCCCTCACGGCAACTGCATTGGTATGAACCCGGAGAGCTGATACATATCTGCTCACAGTCATGGTCTCCGTGGGAGCAAAGGTCGATGGCTACGGAGAAACACAAACTCACAGGTCAGAACAAGCTAGACGTTTCTAACGACATGCTCTTTTTTTCCCCTTTTTATTCCTCCTAGTATCAGCGTGAAGCGTTGCCAGGCCAGATACAAAAAGGCCAGATGCAGGTTAAAGCTCTGCCCCAATGATGGGCCTTGACCCAACTTCAGAAACAGCACCTCCTTGGACAGGAATGTGACATTTGAAAAAAAACTCACTGGCCATCCTTAATGCTCCGAGTGAGATTCCCAATTATTTTCGTCTTCCAATTGTCCTGGTGAGTCCCCACTTTTACCTTGTCCTCTCCTATTGGCGGTGAGGCATCTGGGATACGGATCCACGGCTGGTTGAGGCCTGCCTCTGCCTCACCCGAGCGGCCTTTCCCGTGGCTGGGTGAACCTTAGGGATCGAATGCTAGCAGGCTACTGGAGCATGGGAGTCATCACACCCAAGACCAATCCTGCCCTCAACTCCCATCCATACCTCATCCATTTCCAGCAAGGGCGGCTGGTTGCTTATCTGAATCAGAAACCCCAGCCAGTTATTTACCCGCATGTTGTGGTGGAGCTGAGGCCTACTGTGTCTCCAACTGAGACTGGTAACCGAGCACACCTGGACTGAACCTGGGCCTTTCTGGGTCCCTGTAGCTCAGTTCTATGCCCTTGAGCTGATCTATTGGACACTTGAAAGTTCTCACCCATAGGTGTGGGTGTGTCAGCCTTGGCTCAGTTGGTAGCAGAAGGTTGTGGAAACTGTTTAAACTACAACCAATAATAAAAATTGTTCTCGGGAATGGGTGGCACTGGCAAGGCCACATTTGTTGACTATTTCTAGTTGCCTTGAGAAGGTGTTGGTGGGCCTCCTCCTTGAAATTCCGCAGTCCTTGTGATATTATTGTGAACGATGTTATTGGGCACAACAGAAACTGCTGGAAACGCTCAGCAGGTCAGGCAGCATCGTGGAGAGAGAAACAGAGTTAACGTTTCAGGTCGATGACCCTTTGTCAGAACTGGAAAAAGTTAGAGATAGAACAGATTTTTAAGCAAGTGTGGGACAGGGAAAGGGGGGAGGGGAGGAAAGAACAAAGGGGAAGGTCTGTGATAGGGTGGAAGGCAGGAGAGATTAAAAGACAAAAGGGATGATGGTACAAGGCAAAAGGAGATGGTAATGGGACAAGTTAAGAAACAAAAGATGGCTCTAGATGAGGTGTAAATGGGAATGGCAGAATCACCAACAGCTGCCATGGGAGAGAGAAAAGAAAAGATAGGGGCAGAGGTTATGATCTGAAATTGTTGAACTCGATGTTGAGTCCAGAGGGCTGTAAAGTGCCTAATCGAAAGATGAGGTGCTGTACTTCGAGCTTACGTTGAGCTTCGTTGGAAGTGTAAGAGGCCGAGGGCGGAGAGATCAGAGTGGGAGTGGAGCGGAGAATTAAAGTGATAGGCGACCGGGAGCTCGGGGTCCCCCTTACGGACTGAACGGAGGTGTTCCGCAAAGACGTTATTGGGAAAATGCCTAACACGCTCATATCAGATTCCTCTCTTTGCTGTTTTTACATTGGTTTTAAACAAATCGACGTTCATTTGATAATGTGGCTCAGTGGGTAGCAGTCCCGCCTCTGAGTCAGAAGGTTGTGGGTTCAAGTCTCACTCCAGGGACTTGAGCACAAAAATCCAGGCTGACACTCCCAGTGCAGTGCTGAAGGTGGATGTAAAAGATCCCCAGGCACTATTTTCGAAGAAGAGCAGGGGAATTATCCTCGGTGTCCTGGCCAATAGTTATCCCTCAACCAACATCACTAAAACAGATTGTCTGGCCATTATCATATCGCTGTTTGTGGGAGCTTGCTGTGCACAAACTGGCTGCCGCGTTTCCTACATTACAACAGTGACTCCACTTCATTGGCTGTAAAGCGCTTTGGGACGTGCTGAGGTTGTGAAAGGCGCTGTATAAATGTAAGTCTTTCCTATTGCTCACAGTAATTTACCAGCTTTGCTCTATGATGGCTTCATCAAGTTTTATAGCAGGAGGCAGACAAAATGCAGGAGAAGATGCACAAAAGGAACTTTTTTCACAAAAATTAATTTACTGTCAGGGTGGGACATTTCAGGTATAGCAAGCTGCGAGCAAAGACAGGCGTAAAAAAAAAAATTAAATGATAATTTTGCTCCAGTAATTTCAATATTTTGCTTCAAAAGATTAGGTCGGGGCACCTTTGCAGGGCTAAGATCAGGAACTCAAGGGGTACAGACTGATACCTTGTGAGGTGCCCCATCAGTGCAACACAGAACACAAGGGACTCGTGGAAATCACATTTTTTTTGTTTTAGTGGTGAAGGATTTTTGGACTTTTAATACCAGCTTTCATGGAAAACGAAAAGAACGGATTTGACCCCCTGGATACGGACCCGTTTGGTGTCTGCCCTTTAGGAAGACTAAGTAAGATCTATGGAGCGGGATCTGTTCGGGTGCTGCTTGCCCCGGAACCGTGAGATGGACTTGGTGAAAGGGCTGAATTTGGTAAAATCAGAGAGCTCGATGGTTTTTGCTTCCTGTCCATGATGTTTGGTTAAATGTATTTGGAGACTTAGTAAAGCTGCAAGGCCAGGACAGTGTCCCGCTGCAGAAGAGTTGACCGTTCCCAGTTTCGAGTTGTACTCCTGGATAAGGTTGCAAGCATCTTTATCTATAACACCGTCATGCCTTAATGTGAAGAAAACCAAGACTTGCATTTCTAGAGCACCTTTTACCATCTCTTTGGACGTCCCAAAAGTGCGTTACAGCCAATGAAATACTTTTGAAGCGTAGTCACTGTTGTGATGTAGGAAATGCGGCAATTTGCGCACAGCAAGCTCCCAGAGTTCCAGATTTCCAATACCCTTCGTACTGGCTGTCCTCAAGTTTGCTCCTCACAATTTATCCCATTATTTTGCCCATACAGCTGATAAATTAATGGGTGTGTAGACGCCTCAGTCTTTCTTGTCATTTTCTGGGCAGAAACCTCCGAATTCTTCAGTACTGGGCTGAAGGTTTCCTTTAACGCAGACACAAGTATTTAATAATGAGCTAGTTACAGTACTACTTCCAGGTTGGAGTATAAGATTTTTAACTCGCTCTTTACTGTTTAGGGTGCAAGAGGTAAGAATTAACCAATTCTTTAACTAACTTCCCTAAATAATGCCTGTGTCAGCCCTGGCTCAGTGGGTCGCACTCTCGCCTCTGAGTCAGAAGGTCGTGGGTTCATAGTCCCACTCCATGAGACTTGATCACAAAGATCTAGGCTGAGACTTCAATGCAGTGCTGAGGGAGTGCTGCACTGTCAGAGGGCACAAATTATCTTGTCATTGCTATTTGTGGGAGCTTGCTGTGCACAAATTTAGCTGCTGCATTTCCCTACATTACAACAGTGACTACACTTCAAAAAGTACTTCATTGGGTGTAAAGCGCTTTGGAACATCCTGAAGTCATGAAAGGTGCTATATAGAATGCAAGTCTTTCTTTCTTGTGATCTTATGAAAACTGGGACATCACCTGGTATAGGGAAAAGAACAGGCTCCTAAAGAACTAACTACCTCCCCTTGACATTCAATGGCATTACCATCGCCGAATCCCCCACTATCAACATCCTGGGGGTCACCATTAACCAGAAACTTAACTTGACTAGCCACATAAATACTGTGGCAACAAGAGCAGGTCAGAGGCTGGGTATTCTGCGGCGAGTGTCTCATCTCCTGACTCCCCAAAGCCTTTCCACCATCTACAAGGCACAAGTAAGGAGTGTGATGGAATACTTTCCACTTGCCTGGATGAGTGCAGCTCCAACAACACTCAAGAAGCTCGACACCATCCAGGACAAAGCAGCCCGCTTGATTGGCACCCCATCCAACACCTTAAACATTCACTCCCTCCACCACCGGCGTACCGTGGCTGCAGTGTGTACCATCTACAAGATGCACTGCAGCAACTCGCCAAGGCTTCTTCGGCAGCACCTCCCAAACCCGCGACCTCTTCCACCTAGAAGGACAAGGGCAGCAGGCGCATGGGAACACCACCACCTCCACATTCCCCTCCAAGTCACACACACCATCCTGACTTAGAAGAATATCGGCAATCCTTCATCGTCGCTGGGTCAAAATCCTGGAACTCCCTCCCTAACAGCACTGTGGGAGTACCTTCACCACACGGACTGCAGCGGTTCAAGAAGGCGGCTCACCACCACCTTCTCAAGGGCAGCTAGGGATGGGCAATAAATGCTGGCCTTGCCAGCGACGCCCTGATCCCATAAACGAATTTTTAAAAAAGGCAGGATTTGTACACCTTTGTAGGCTTGTCACAAGGTCCTAAACAACAACAGCTTATATTTATATAGAGCCTTTAACATAATAAAATGTCCCAAGGAGTTTCACAGGAGTGTTATAAAAAAAAAGCAAAATTTGACACTGAGCCATACATGAGGGCAGGTGACCAAAAGCTTGGTCAAAGAGGTAGGTATTAAGGAACGTCTTAAAGGAGGAGAGTGAAGTGCAGAGGCAGAGAGAATTAGGGAGGGAATTCCAGAGCTTAGGACCTAGGCAGCCGAAGACACAAGCGCCAATGGTGGAGCATTTAAAATCGGGGATGTTCAAAAGGCCAGAATAGACGGAGCGCAGAGATCTAGGGGGGATTATAGGGCTGGAAGAGATTGCATAGATAGGGAGGGGCGAGGCCATGGAGGGATTTGAAAACAAGGATGAGTATTTTAAAATTGCGGCGCTGCTTAACTGGGTGCCAATGTAGGCCCACATTGTATAGAGGTGGTACCTGTAGGTTAATGAGGTACGGCAGTGTGAACCAGATGCAATTATTGTATTTCTTTAATATTTAAAAATAAGATCATAACAGATTCATCTTTCCATATTTTTCTATATTGTATTCTCAGACTTGCGTATCTACAGGAAGATTATCCAGAAAATACAGGAAAAATACAGAAATAATTGCATAGCCTGCAGGAAAACCTGTCAGACCTGAATCCACAACGAATATATCCCGTACCAACTGAGCAAAGCAGAGTTAGGGACGAAAGCCCATAGGAAGGAATGTTTGGGGACTTTGGCTTGCCTTGGTAGTGGTCAGTATTTTGAACATTAAAATTTGTCTTTAGACCACCTGAATTTCACTGAGATCCGAAGGTGTGAATCTTTGTGCTGATCAAGATGAGGGATGTCAGGGATACTTTTCAGACGGCCAGGGTTAGCATTAATATCCACTCTATCAGGCCAAAACTTTCTATGTTGCCCCAACAATTTGCACCCACTCAAATCTCTTACAAGCCCTCATCTCTTGGTTCCATTTCCTACACCCTTAGGATTGTCCTGAGTGAGACTACCAGTTTACTACCAATGGCCTATTCTGCATTACGGACGGTAATAACTTGGCCAAATGATCTAATTTCAACTGTACATCTATCAGAGAGGAATGCTCCTCTCAGCAATCTGGGCTCCGTTGAAACTCAGGTCCCAGAAGTGAAAGGACTGTGCCATCTGCTCCCCACATCCCCGCTGCCCACCCCTGTGCGAACATTGTGAAATGACTTCGCCTCAGTTCCTTTATATTCTAAAACTGTGGGCAGAGATTGTGCGATTACCAAATCACATTTAAAAAAGATGTCCCAGAAGGTCTTTGAAAGGATGAACAGGCTGGGTCTCTTTCCTCTTGAAAAGAGAAGGCTGAGGGGTGA
The DNA here is from genome assembly GCA_030390025.1 of Squalus acanthias. NCBI lineage: Eukaryota > Metazoa > Chordata > Chondrichthyes > Squaliformes > Squalidae > Squalus > Squalus acanthias. The sequence continues at coordinate 7,397,669 of CM059435.1, read as the reverse complement.
CCCAATAGAGGTCTTTAAAATCATGAAAGGTTTTGATCGAGTGGATACAGAGAGAGAATGTTTCCACTTGTGGGGAAGAGCATAACTAGAGGCTGTCAATATAAGATAGTCACCAAGGAATCAAAGAGGGAATTCAGAAGAAACTTCTTTACCCAGAGAGTGGTGAGAATGTGGAACTCGCTACCACAGGGAGTGGTTGAAGCGAATAGTATAGATGCATTTAAGGGGAGGCTAGATAAGCATATGAGGGTGAAGGGAATAGAGGGTTACACTGATAGAGTTAGATGAGGAAAGACGGGAGGAGGCTCGAGTGGAGCATAAACGCCGGCATAGATTGGTTGGGCCGAATGGCCTGTTTCTGTGCCGTATATCCTGTGTAATCCTATGTAATGGATGAAGGCAGCTAGGTGGGAAGACATGGCAGTTCAGGACAGTTTGATTACAGTACCTGGCAAGCGTCACACAACAAGAGAACACGCTACACATTCAGAAGAGGCTGGTTCTATCCCTGAATGTATCATACTATACATCCAAAAGAGATGGGTTTATAGCACACAGCATTACCAACACGTGATTTATTGATTTAGCACTATGTTAATGTACGCGATTCACTGGGATAGAAAGGACAGAGAGAAAGGTTCTCCCTTCATTCCGTCCCAGTGGACAGTGCGCGCTAAAACAGATTCAATAAATTGGTAACAAAACTGCAAATTGATCTTGAAGGGAGAAGGGGCTGCAACATTATAAACAGATGTAGCAGTAGTTATTCCCCAACTCCTTCATGTATGAGATAAATCAATGTTTTGAATTTAACAAAGACAAGATAGTCAGCTATTTCTAGTGTAGTTGTTCCAGAACTGGCCTAAAACTACATTACCTCAGATCTGTATTGCAACATGCTATCTGACATACAATTTAAGTCAACTCCGAGGTTCCATGTCTTTAGAATCCGTTACTTGCAACCAGCTCCTTAACACCTCAAGAAACAGCTTATAATCAGCCGCAACCTGTGTACATAAAATACACCCAGCCGTACCTGTGCACGTCTTCTTGTCTGGGTTCAGCACGTAGCCCTCACGGCAGGCGCAGCGGAAGGATCCAGGTGTGCTGATGCAGATGTGCTGACAGCCGTGGCTCCCAACAGCGCACAGGTCTTGACCTGGAAAGGAAAACACACAAGTCAAAATTTAATTGCTCATTTTGTCCTGGTGTAATAGCAAAATCAGTGAATAAGAAATTATTAAGGGACACGTTTTATCTTTCAGGTAACACAGAGCTAGGGGTTTACATAGACCAGAGTGCGTTATGTACAGAGTAATATATAGCTAGGGGTTTACATAGACCAGAGTGCGTTATACACAGGTTGATATATAGCTAGAGGTATTACATTGACCAGAGTGCGTTATACACAGGTTGATATATAGCTAGAGGTATTACATTGACCAGAGTGCATTATACACAGGTTGATATATAGCTAGAGGTATTACATTGACCAGAGTGCGTTATACACAGGTTGATATATAGCTAGGGGTAGAACATAGACCAGAGAGTGTTGACATGAATCTGTCATTCATGAAAGAAAGACTTATGAAATAATACTGAGTGGCCTGCGGGTGGCGCTGTCCAGGGAGAGTATAAATACTCGGGCACGGGCCCAGCTTGCGCAGGACATTCTTAACAGGAACTAGTGAAGGACACAACTAGATCTCCATGTTGTAAAACAGTTGATTAAAGCTTTGTTTAACGCTTAGACCAAGTGCCTAGTAGTTTTCTTACGTCAAGTCTTATATACAGGTTGATATTCAGCTAGGGGTATTACATAGACCAGAGTGTGTTATATACAGGGTAATATATAGCTAGAAGTAGTGTCTTATATACCAGGTAAAATGCAGAGACTGGAGTGTGCTACCTGCAAGGTACATATCACATAAACTATGTTACATACCAACACATAGGCTAGAGTGTGTCACATATCGGGTAATAAATAGACTGGAATATCTTACAAGACTTTGAGCGTTATGGCTGCAATCAGAAACCTCAAACTGAACCCCAAATGGTTTATCAATGTCATTTGAACCCCTCTGATGTGTGACTGTCCTGAAATATACTAATTTTCTATTTCAAAGTGCCATGTGGTGGCTTGGCTGGTAAATGCCTCTCTCACTGTGGCAAAGTGCCATTCAGATGAGAAAATTCTCAGGCACAATCCATGGCCTATGCTGAGTTAGTAGATCTCTCTTTTCATCATTTTATTTTAGCACCTACCACACAATTTGTCCTGGAAGGTCTTAGCAAACTGATCAATCAGGTCGAAGGTCTCAACTAGGAAGACGTGTTCTTCAAGAGGCAAGGAGGCCATGGCTCTGAGGGAGGTCATCTCTGCCCTCTGCACTCCGACAGCGTAGATTTCGATACCTGCCTCTCGAGCCCTTGCTGCCACCTCGTTGACCCGGTCCTGGGGCCTCCCATCTGTTACAATGATGGCAACTCTTGGGATCTTCTGCGCCAGGGGGCGGACGCCCTCTTGCTCAGTGAAAGCCACGTTCATGGCGTACTGGATGGCCAGGCCGGTCATTGTTCCCTGGGCCAGTGGGATCACCTCTTTGATGCTTTTGATCATGTCTGCTTTCTTCTGGAAGGTCTTGAAGGAGAAGACGTTCTGAATCTGGCTGGAGTATTGGATCAATCCCACCCTGCCGGCATCGGGCCCCACCGTCAGGAAGTTAACCATGTCAATCACAAAATTCCTCATCAGCTCAAACTCGAATGGACGGACACTCCTGGAGCTGTCAATAATAAACAGCAGATCAATGGGGCCAGTCGTGCACCTTTTATCTGAAAAGAAAGACAAGACATGTTACAGCCCATTGCTGGAGAGAACGCAGGTGACAGTCACTCCAAGTGTAACACTCTTCGTTCATTTCTTTTACACCATTTATCCGGGTTCTGAAATCCTCCGACCCGAAAATTCGTGGTGCGGCCGCGCCTCAGCGTTAGTGCCGGGATGCCCCTGCCCTCGGACCTCTGCCGCTGACCCTGCCCAAACAGAGGGTTCAAGGAGAGGCCCCTTCATCTGCCAACCAGAGGCACATCTGGGGCACCCACTGCTGCAGTAAGGTTAGAGAGTCCAGAGGAGGAGTCCTGGTCAGGTTGGGGAGTTGGGGATTGGTGGGGAATGGGGGGATTGGTGGGGGAGGGCACAGTATTCTAGGTCCTCTTCCCCCAGAAACAAAGTAGTGTTGGCCCCAGTTGAGCTTATTGTGCACAAATTGGCTGCCGCGTTTCCTACATTACAACAGTGACTAAACTTCAAAAGTACTTCATTGACTGTAAAGCGCTTTGGGATGTCCTGAGGTCGTGAAAGGCGCTATATAAATGCAAGTCTTATTATTATTATTATAAATGTGTTGTGCAAATAGAATGTGTTGGGGACGAAATACGCAAAATAAATCATTTGTGTTGGAGGTGTCGCAGATTTCTCAGATCCATGGTACTCGTGAGTTATTGCCATCGGCTGGTTTATTTTGTACAAATTATCAGGGGACAACATAGATGAAGCGAATCCTACCTTTACCTGATATCCAGCAGCTGCACTTTTAGTAGAGATCACTGGATAGTGATCAGGAGCGAGAGCCCTAGCCAATTTCCCCCCCTCTCTAGTCTTGCAACATTGAGACCAACTGTAGCTTGAGATTGTTTCATGATAATGAAAGCATCCCGTTAATTTTAAAGTTAGGAGTACTTTTTTGATGGTAAAGTCTTAACCCAATCTTTTTGTTACTAGGAATAACGAGTCAGGAAAGTAACACAAAGTCTTGACTCCTAAATATTACTCACTCACAATATAAAGCAAAACAGTGGACAACTTCTAATGTTACTTCACAAAAATCATTTGTGCCTGAACTTCACATATCGGAAAATACACACCCTTTTTTTTGTTGAGTGTATGCAATCCCATTCTTTTCTCCCCAGCCTTTCCTTGGAACCCTTGTCCAGGCACTGAGAGAAAAGCGGTGGGCAAGCAGCTCCCAAGAGTATGCCAATGCAACTCAGAGACATGACATTATGAGGTGCCACTTTCGCGGGCTTTTCATTTACAGGCTGGTGTCGGGAGCGACGAGACCGGAGGTCCAGTGAGTATTTGAACTCACTTTCGCGGGCTTTTCATTTACAGGCTGGTGTCGGGAGCGACGAGACCGGAGGTCCAGTGAGTATTTATGGCAGAGCGGGCCCAGGGGCTGAGTGGCCAGGGTCCTGCTCCTACTTCTTGTGTTCTTTAGATTTGAGGTTAGGATCAGATCAGCCATGATCTTGTTGAATGGCGGAGCAGGCTCGAGGGGCCGATTGGCCTACTCCTGCTCCTATTTCTTATGTTCTTATGTTCTTATGTAATCTGGGGGCACAATGCTCGTGTTTCTTTGCTTCCCAGTTGTCCCATCCCATTCTAGCCAAGAGCAGAAATCAGCTAAGTGAGAGGAATTGACTATGGATTGCTCTACTCCCTGGCATCATGCGTTGGCACTCCCAGTACACCAACAAGTCACACTGCTCCAGCCAATAGGCTTCTTAAAATGATGCACTGTATACAACTGAACTATTTGAAGTCTCCACTGTTTTAGACGACATAAGAACATAAAAACTAGGAGCAGGAGTAGACCATTTGGCCCTTCGAGCCTGCTCCGTCATTCAATAAGATCATGGCTGATCTTCTACCTCATCTCCACTTTCCTGAACTATCCCAATATCCCTTGATTCCCTTAATATTCAAAAATCTATCGATCTCTGTCTTGAATATACTCAACGACTGAGCCTCCACAGCCCTCTGGGGTAGAGAATTCCAAAGATTCACCACCCTCTGAGTGAAGAAATTTCTCCTCATCTCAGTCCTAAATGGCCGACCCCTTATTCTGAGACTGTGACCCCTGGTTCTGGACTCCCCAGCCAGGGGGAAACATCCTCCCTGCATCTACCCTGTCAAGCCCTGTAAGAATTTTGTATGTTTCAATGAGATCACCTCTCATTCTTCTAAACTCTAGAGAATATAGGCCTAGTCTACTCAATCTCTCCTCATAGGACAATCCCCCCATCCCAGGAATCAATCTGGTGAACCTTCGCTAGAGTCCATTATAAAAGATGTAATAGCAGAGCACTTGGAAAACAGTGACAGGATTGGACAAAGTCAACATGGATTTACAAAAGGTAAATCGTGCTTGACTAATCTACTGGAATTTTTTGAGGATGTAACTGATAGAATAGATAAGGGAGAACCAGTGGATGTGGTGTATTTGGACTTTCAGAAGGCTTTCGATAAGGTCCCGCATAAGAGATTAGCATGTAAAGTTAAGGCACATGGGATTGGGGGCAAGGTACTGACTTGGATAGAGAACTGGTTGGCAGACAGGAAGCAAAGAGTTGGAATAAACGGGTCTTTTTCCGAGTGGCAGGCAGTGACTAGTGGGGTCCCGCAGGGATCGGTCCTAGGACCCCAGCTATTCACTATATTTATTAATGATCTAGATGAGGGAACTAGATGTAATATCTCCAAGTTTGCAGATGACACAAAGCTGGGTGGGCATGTGTGCTGTGAGGAGGATGCCGAGAAACTCCAGTATGATTTGGACAGGTTGGGTGATTGGGCAGAAGCATGGCAGATGCAGTATAATGTGGATAAATGCGAGGTTATCCACTTTGGTGGCAAAAACAGAAAGGCAGATTATTATCTGAACGGCAATAGATTGGGAGAAGGGGAAGTGCAACGAGACCTGGGTGTCCTTGTGCACCAGTCGCTGAAGGTAAGCATGCAGGTACAGCAGGCGGTGAAGAAGGCAAATGGTATGTTGGCCTTCGTAGCGAGAGGGTTTGAGTACAGGAACAAGGATGTCTTGCTGCAGCTGTACAGGGCCTTGGTGAGACCACACCTTGAGTATTGTGTGCAGTTTTGGTCGCCTTATCTGAGGAAGGATGTTCTTGCCATGGAGAGAGTGCAGCGAAGATTCACCAGACTGATATCTGGGATGGCAGGAATGATGTACGAGGAGAGATTGGGTCGATTGGGCTTATACTCACTGGAGTTTAGAAGAATGAGAGGAGATCTCATTGAAACTTAAATTCTAACAGGGCTAGACAGACTGGATGCAGGAAGGATGTTCCTGATGGCAGGTGAGTCCAGAACAAGAGGTCACAGTCTAAAGATAAGGGGTAAGCCATTTAGGACAGAGATGAGGAGGAATTTCTTCACCCAGAGAGTGGTGAACCTGTGGAATTCTCTACCACAGAAGGCAGTTGAGGCCAAGTCAGTAAATATATTCAAGAAGGAGTTAGATATATTTCTTAAGGCTAAAGGTATCAAGGGATATGGGGAGAAGGCAGGTACAGGGTACTGAGTTTGGATGATCAGCCATGATCTCATCGAATGGCGGAGCAGGCTCGAGGGGCCGAATGGCCTACTCCTGCTCCTATCTTCTATGTTTTCTATGTTTCTATGTTGCACTCCCTCTATGGCAAGTATACCCTTCCTTAGGTAAGGAGACCAAAACTGTACACAATACTCCAGGTATGGTCTCACCAGGGCCCTATATAATTGCAGTAAGACGTCTTTACTCTTATACTCATATTGCTCTTCAATGCTGAGTTTTTTTATCTCAATGCTCTTCCTCACCTGAAATCATTCTGTTCCTTATCTTCGTTTGTCTTATTCTGGCAGAGTGAATCCCATCCATCAAGACAACTTCCATTATTAGGAATACTCCAATTGCCAGGGGCAGCTTCATCTTTCAAACTGAGGAGTACGATTGACTGAGAAACAGAGACACACTGCGGTAGAGAGAAAAGGAAGAACATTTAGCAACACAAACACTAGAGCAGCATCTATCATTCCTCATTCCTGCCACTGATTCCTGTGGTTGTTACTGTCTGGAGACGTTGATGGTGGGAGGACATCAAGAGGCATGCAAAGAAGAACACAGCTAGACAATGTGATGGAATGGGCAGGTTTAATAACAAGAGCTGATCCAACCCACCCTTTTAAAAATTAATTCTTGGGATGTAGGCGTCACTGGCAAGGCCGGCATTTATTGCCCATCCCTAGTTGCCCTCGAGAAGTTGGTGGTGAGCCGCCTTCTTGAACCGCTGCAGTCCGTGTGGTGAAGTTACTCTTTGTAATGATTTTGATACAACTGCTTGCAAGGTCAATTCAGAGGCTAGTTAAGAGTCAACTACATTGGTGGGGGGCCAGAGTTACACGTAACAACGTCAGGTTTCCTTCCCTAAAGGACACTAGTGAACCAGTTGGGTTTATTATGACAATCAAAACGACTTCATGGTCACTTTTACTGATACCAGCTTTTTATTAATTTCCAGATTTTTAAAACTGAATTCAAATTCTCAAAATGCCATTGTGGGATTTGAACTCTCATTCTTTGGCATACTAGTCCAGTAACATAACCCATGCAGAGACCAGGAAGTAAGGAGTGTACTGGAGAGGTGTCTCATAGAATAATATAGCACAGAAAGAGGTCATTCAGCCCATTGGGCTTGTGCTGGCTCTTTGAAAGATCTTGGTTGTGGGGCTGGAGGAGGTTACAGAGATAGGGAGGGGGCGAGGCCATGGAGTTGATTTGAAAACAAGGATGAGAATTTTAAAAATCGAGGTGTTGCGGGACCGGGAGCCAATGTAGGTCAGCGAGCACAGGGGTGATGGGTGAACGGGAATGGTGCGAGTTAGGACACGGGGCAGCCGAGCTTTGGATGAGCTCAAGTTTACGGAGGGTGCAAGGTGGGAGGCCGGCCAGGAGACCATTGGAATAGTCTAGTAGCTATTTTTCCTGAATTTTGGCCAGTTTTTTCGCGGTGGTTCTGTATCCACCAAGTATTATGTTGACCATCCCCAAGTTGATTTATCATTTGGTTTTCGGGCTGGCAGAGACCCCAACAATCTGAGCAGAGTGTGGATCAAGATCCAAGGACCAAGGGGTGAAGGGAAAAGCACGGCACCACTTTGTAATAGCCAGTCTCCAGAACGGAGGCAGACCTGTTAGCTCAGCCTATAGTCGGTGAATTGTGATAGAGAGTTTATCTATCCAATAATGTTGATTCAGATGAAACTCCGCCTGAACTTCCCAACAATAGTGAACCTTAGAATCAACTTCAAAGTCAAAGCTCCCGTGTGACATTTCCTTTTCCCACACTCTTTAATTTTGTTGCTTTTCCGAGAAAGATTGCCAAATCAGTGCTAACTAATGCCAAGTTTAAGAGGAGATTTGTGTTGTGGTTTAATCTGTACACTTTGAACTGGATTAATGCTGTCCAGACTTAATTTCCTTTGAAAGGATATTGTTACCATGCTAAGATGCATTTGCAAAAAACTTTGCTCCTTTTTTATTCATGAGGTGCATAATAACAGAGTGAGGTGATTGAACTGATGGTGTCCACCGCCCTGTGAAATATTAAATTGAGAAGCTCAGACGAAGGCCCGTGATGCGGAACGCCACTAGGGTTGCCAACTCTGGTTGGACGTATTCCTGGAGGTGTCATCACATGACTTCCTGCCTCCAACCGCCCCGCCCCCACATGCTTCTGCCATTGGTCGCCCAACATGTCCATCCTTGACTGGCCCGCTTGATTGGCACCCTATCCACCACCTTAAACATTCACTCCCTCCACCACCGGCGTACCGTGGCTGCAGTGTGTACCATCTACAAGATGCACTGCAGCAACTCACCAAGGCTTCTTCGGCAGCACCTCCCAAACCCGCGACCTCTTCCACCTAGAAGGACAAGGGCAGCAGGCGCATGGGAACGTCATCACCTCCAAGTTACCCTCCAAGTCACACATCATCCTGACTTGGAAATATATCGGCCGTTCCTTCATCGTCGCTGGGTCAAAATCCTGGAACTCCCTCCCTAACAGCGCTGTGGGAGCACCTTCACCACACGGACTGCAGCGGTTCAAGGCGGCGGCTCACCACCACCTTCTCAAGGGCAATTAGGGATGGGCAATAAATGCTGGCCTCGCCAGCGACGCCCACATCCCATGAACAAATAAAATAAATCCTCACGGCGCCCCGCCTTCCCATGGCCAATCGGAAAGTGAATAGACTTCATTACCTGACTGGATGATTTTTGACTATCAGTCAAATAGCCTTTTACTCCCATCTCATTTATGATTAATAACCAAAGTGTTCAAAGAATTTATTTTTTAAAACCCCATTTTTTTATTGCCCTCCTATGATTGTCCGCTCCCGGGTGTTGCTGGCTGCAGTGCCCAGGAGATTAATCTTCAATTCCTGGAGACTCCCGGCCAATCCTGGAGGGTTGGCAACCCAAAACTTTGCCAAAGTTAACAAGAATAAGATGGAGAATGGGATAAAATCAGGAAGCAGCGATGCCGAGCTTGGGGTTTAACAACCTTTCGGTGGAAGGGAAAAGTGAGGGTAGATAAGGAGTCCCATAGTTTTGAGGAAAGCATCGGGGTATTGGATTGTACAGGAGCAGAAAAGACCATTGCTGTCCATCTGGTGGGTTCCAGTGCCTGGGAAATATCCCCTAATATCTCTCATACCCTCCCGTTAAATCTTTCTCCAGGTACTTCTCCAACTCTGTCTTGAATTTGCTCATATTCCCCCCTTTCCCCCCTCCAATGAATCTTTGGGCAGTCCATTCCATGCACCACCCTCTGTGTAAAGTAGTTAAATCCAGTCACCCACCCTCTTCTCAGTTTAAGGCTCTGGCCTTGGGTTGTAGAATCTGTGACTCTGTTAAATCTACTTGGGGGTAGAAATTCGCCCTGTGCGGTCGCACAAAACGGATGGTATCCTAAAGAAAGAAATGAAGAAAGAAAGACTGGCATTTCTATAGCGCCTTTCACGGCCACCGGACGTCCAAAAGCGCTTTACAGCCAATGAAGTACTTTTTGAAGTGTAATCACTGTTGTAATGTGGGAAACCCGGCAGCCAATTTGCACAGAGCAAGCTCCCACACACAGCAATGCGATAATGACCAGATAATCTGTTTTTGTTATGTTGGTTGAGGGATAAATATTGGCCCAGAACACAGGGATAACTCCCCTGCTCTTCGAAATAGTGCCATGGGATCTTTTACGTCCACCTGAGAGAGCAGACGAGGCCTCGGTTTAATGTCTCATCCGAAAGACGGCGCCTCCCATCAGCAATACCACCAATGGAACTGAATATCGGGCGGAGCGTGTAACAGGCAGCCAACGCAATGCCCCCCGTTTTGCCCTACCCCCAACTCGAACTTCCACCCTACTGATGTTTACCTTGTCAAAAACCTTTAGGATCTAGACTACTTCTGTCAGATTATCCCTAGGCCTTATTTTTCCAATGTAAACGATCGATAGATTTTTGGATATTAAGGGAATCAAGGGACGTGGGGATAGTGCGAGAAGGTGGAGTTGAGGTAGAAGATCAGCCCTGATCTTATTGCATGATGGAACTGACTAGAAGGGCCGAATGGCCCACTCCTGCTCCTATTTCTTGTTTTCTTATGTTCTTAAAGCCGGTTTTTGCTGCAGTGCTATCACATCAGCTGCTGTGAGTTTACATAGGATTACATAGGATATATGGCACAGAAACAGGCCATTTGTCCCAACCAGTCCATGCCGGTGTTTATGCTCCACTCGAGCCTCCTCCTGTCTTTCCACATCTAATTCTATTAGCATAACCCTCTAATCCCTTCTCCCTCATACGTTTGTCCAGCCTCCCCTTAAATGCATCTATACTATTCTCCTCAATCACTCCCTGTGGTAGCGAGTTCCACATTCTCACCACTCTCTGGGCAAAGAAGTTTCTTCTGAATTCCCTATTGGATTTCTTGGTGACTATCTTATATTGATGGCCTCTAGTTTTGCTCTTCCCCACAAGTGGAAACATTCTCTCTGTATCTACTCTATCAAAACCTTTCATAATTTTAAAGACCTCTATTAGGTCACCCCTCAGCCTTCTCTTTTCAAGCAAAAATGGACCCAGCCTGTTCATCCGTTCCTGATAAATTATTCTATCAAGATACTGGGGATTGAAGTGAATGTTTTGGATCAGGTAATAGTAGGAACTGAGCCTTCCTGAAAACTCTTTCCCCCTTTAAGACCCTTACACACCTATCAGAAGGTGGGCGCCCTCAGCTCACTTGAGCGTGTCTGTGGTGAATTTGAACCGACATCCCAGAGACATTCCAATGCATTGTGCAACCAGCTCCCCTTCCTGACTTTCTTTTTAACTCCGTAAATCTTGAAGATGCTTAAATGGTAAAATCCTAGAAAACCCAGGAAGGGGATGTGCGGGTGCGAAAAATCACCAAGTTCAGAGAGCACATATGTGTAGGAACTATTGACTCTGAATAGAGAAGGAAAGAAAGGACTTTTCAAAATTGGTTTTATTTTTTTAAAGCTAATACTTTTTAAAAATACTTTCCTTTCAACCTTTAATGGAATCAGCAACAGCCAGAATCAATAATGTATGTCAGTGTTAGTGATGGGGAAGCTTTGCCTTAATTTATGTTTCATTCTAACCTTGAAATATGGCTTAATTATAAAAAAGGTTACTAAAAATAATAAATCTGTACTAATTTTCATGTAAAAAGAACTTGCATTTCTATAGCGCCTTTTATGACCTCAGGACGTCCCAAAGCGCCTTACAGCCAATGAAGTACTTTTGAAGTGCAGTCACTGTTGTAATGTAGGAAATAAATCCATGAATGAACAAACTTGGAGAATTGGAATCCTTTCAAGTGACAAATGGAGCTGGAAGAGTTACTTAATAAGATTGACCAAAATATTTTGTGGAAAATATGTCAGCCGTGGCTCAGTGGGTAGCACTCTCGCCTCAAAGTCAGAAGGTTGTGGGTTCAAGTCCCACTCCAGAGACTTGAGCACATAAATCTAGGCTGACACTCCAGTGCAGTGCTGAGGGAGTGCTGCACTGTCGGAGGTGCCGTCTTTCGGATGAGATATTAAACCGAGGCCCCGTCTGCTCTCTCAGATGGACATAAAAGATCCCATGGCCAGTATTTTGAAGAAGAGCTGGGGAATTCTCCCCGGTGTCCTGGGCCAATATTTATTCCTCAATCAACATCACTAAAAAAAAACTGACGATTTGGTCATTATCACATTGCTGCTTGTGGGAGCTTGCTGTGCACAAATTGGCTGCCATGTTTCCTACATTACAACAGTGACTACACTTCAAAAAGTAGTTCATTGGCTGTAAAGCGCTTTGGGACGTCCGGTGGTCGTGAAAGGCGCTGTAGAAATGCAAGTCTTTAAGATTTTCTATTTGGTGGAATGAGCATATTTTAATTACCAGGGGATAATGTCAGGGATACAATACCACGCGGGAGTAACATTTCTTTGATTTTATTCGTAAAATAAAAGCATGAGGCATATTGTCCCAGCTACTGAAACGGTTCAAATTGAAGGTCTTGTTAGCATTTCCTCTGCTGTTAGTTAATCTTCAACCTGTGCTCAGAAGACACTTAGACAGACTTGGTTTAAACTATGTGCTGAATCAGACAGGCGTTTTAATCACAGCAGGGGGGAGTGTGAAGAAGGAATTCTGATTGCCAGTGTAGAGCAGATGAACCGTTTCCTTTGCAATAAAGATAGGAAGAGATAAGACATCAGGGTTGTACACAACAGGGGGGGTAACAACTAATAAACTGACCAACAGCAGTTGTGTCAACAGGATATATCCTGTAGCAAACAATGAGGAGGATAGTAACAGACTTCAGGAGGGCATAGACAGACTGGTGAAATGGGCAGACACGTGGCAGATGAAATTTAACGCAGAGAAGTGTGAAGTGATACATTTTGATAGGAAGAATGAGGAGAAACAACATGAACTAAATGGTACAATTTTAAAGAGCGCACAGAAACAGAGAGACCTGGGGGCGTATGTACACAAATCTTTGAAGGTGGCAGGACAAGTTGAGATGGCTGTTAATAAAGCATATGGGATCCTTGGCTTTATTAATAGAGGCACAGAGTACAAAAGCAAGGAAGTTATGATGAACCTTTATAAAACACGGGTTAGGCCTCAGCTGGAGTATTGTGTCCAATTCTGAGCGCCACACTTTAGGAAGGACGTCAAGGCCTTGGAGAGGGTACAGAAGCAATTTACTGGAATGGTACCAGGGACGAGGAACATCAGTTACGTGGATAGACTGGAGAAGCTGGGATTGTTCTCCTTAGAGCAGAGAAGGGTAAGAGGAGATTTGATAGAGGTGTTCAAAATCATGAATGCTTTTGATAAATAAGGAGAAACTGTTTCCAGTGGCAGGAGGGTTGGTAACCAGAGGACACAGATTTAAGGTGATCGACAAAAGAACCAGAGGCGACATGAGGGAACTTTTTTTCACGCAGCGAGTTGTTGTGATCTGGAACGCGCTGCCTGTAAGGACGGTGGAAGCAGATTCAATAGTAACTTTCAAAAGGGAATTAGAGAAATACTTGAAGGCAAACAAATTTGCAGGGCTATAGGGAAAGAGCAGGGGGAGTGGGACTAATTGGAGAGCTCTACCACAGAGCCGGCACCGTCACGATGGGCCGAATGGCCTCCTTCTGTGCTCTATCATTCGACGATTCTATTCTATGATTCTATATGATACCCATATTTGTCCTGGGAGTGAAACATATAAGAATGCATCTCACTGAAGCTCAGTCGGAACCTTCAAGGATAGGTACTGTGAACCGCTTTGGATAAACACTTCACTCAAGATTCCCCGATGATTCTTTAAACGTTAGTTTCTAACCGTAGGGCTGTGTGTTCTGCTCTGTATGTAGTCGCAAGATGAATGTTTGGAAATGATAATAAATGAAGTTAATTGCCAGACATATTACTGTCTCTAGCTTTACGAACCTGTTATTAAAAAGGGTGTAAAGAATTAAATTATCCCAACGGGCGGGTGTTTGGACTCTGATTTTCGATGAGGCGGGAGTAAGGTCGGGAAACGCCCCAGCGTCAGGTTCCTGAGTCTCCGTCCGCAGCGGGTGGGAAACGGTGAGCAGTGGGCACGTCATTTTCCGATGAAGCGGCCACTCTGCGCGAGGCTAGCCGGTGGCGCCCGTATCCGAGCCAGGTGTAGCGCCGGGATCTTACACCCCGACAGACGTAAAACCCACAGGGGCCGACATTCCACTGGGGGTTCGACCCATCACGCACTGTAACTCTGGCGGGAGACTGACAGAACCTCAGAGCCGTGCTAGCGGTGAAATTCAAAAACAAAAGAAAAGACTTGCATTTATATAGCGCCTTTCACCACCTCAGGACGTCCCAAAGCGCTTTACAGCCAATGAAGTGCTTTTGAAGTGTAGTCACTGTTGTAATGTAGCAGCCAATTTGCGCACAGCAAGCTCCCACAGACAGCAATGTGATAATGACAAGATAATCTGTTTTAGTGATGTTGGTTGAGGGATAAATATTGGCCCAGGACACCGGGGAGAACTCCCCTGCTCTTCTTCGAAATAGTGGCAATGGGATCTTTCACATCCACCTGAGAGGGCAGACGGGGGGCCTTGGTTTAACATCTGGTCCAGAAGACAGCACCTCCGACAGTGCAGCGCAGCACTGGAGTGTCAGCCCAGATTTTTGTGCTCAAGTTCCATGGAGTGGGACTTGAACCCACGACCTTCTGACTCAGAGGCGAGAGCGCTGCCCACTGAGCCAAGGACAGAAAAGAAAATCTGTCCTGGTCTAAAACGAACTGCTGATTCGCTATCGCCCGTTTTGTGCTTTCACTGGAGACCAGTTTCCACCCCACCCCCCCACCCCACAAGTGTCTTTTCCACCCTGTTGCAGTTATCTAGAATAAATCAGTCTGATATATACACTGAACTGCTTTTTCATTATTACAATGTCTGCCGCATTTGAAGCTTATTACAGGCAATATTTCATCCATTCATTTATTTGATCATTCTCAGGAAGGGTGATTTTCATTTAATTTTACAATCTGCACCCAACACACATTTAAATGACTGATTAATTCTCCCGCTGTCACTTTTACAAACGCCAATCTGGTAATTGAATCAAGAATCTAAATATTGAGTGAGTTTAACGCCTCGTTTTTCATACTTGTTGGAGTCTTGCCAGTGCCAGTTTATGGCTTATGTCCCGTCGAGATCACAGCAAATCCAGATTATAAAGGGCTGAGCGGATCGCACAGCAAGGTCCCACAAACACAGGAGGCTGCGTCAAGGTGGTGGGAACAAGTGGCTTGGTTCAGGCACGTGCTGATTTTCAATCTGAAGCAGAAACCAGCCCGAGTTTCAGACCAGTCTGTAGGCATCTGAATGGAAGTAAGGGTTGGGGAGGGGCTCCCACAGGAAATGTTTCAAGGGTCAGTTCGACCACACCATCCTCCTCCAATGCCTCTCCTCCGTTGTCCAGCTCAGTGGGACTGCCCTCGCTTGGTTCCACTCTTCCCTATCCAATTGTAGCCAGAGCATCTCCTGCAATGGCTTCTCTTCCTGCCCTCACACCATTACCTGTGGTGTCCCCCAAGGATCTATCCTTGGCCCCCCTCCTCTCCCTCATCCACATGCTGTCCATCATCCAAAAACATGGTGTCAGATTCCGCATCTACCCAGCTGTACCTCACCACCACTTCTCTCGACCCTTTCCACTGTCTGCGTGGTTAGATTGTTGGTCCGACATCCGGCATTGCATGAGCAGCCACTTCCCCCCAGTTAAACATTGGGAAGACCAAAGTCATCGACTTTGGACCCTGCCACAAACTCTGTACCCCTGCCTCCGATTCCATCCCCCCCTTCCCTGGCCACTGTCTCAGGCTGAACCAGACTGTTCACAATCTCAACGTCCTATCTGACCCCCGAGCTGAGCTGCTGAACCCATATCCTCTCCGTCACAAAGACCGCCTACTTCCACTTACGCAACATCACCCATCTCCGCCCCCCCCGCCCCACGCCCCCGCCCGCCTCAGCCAATCTATTGCCGAAACCCACAGCCACCTCCATACTCGCCCATTCCAATGATCTCCTGGCTGGGCTTCCCATCCTCCGCCCACCGTAAACTTCAACCTATCCAAAGCTCTGCTGCCCGTATCCTACGCCGCACCCAGTCACACTCGGCCATCACCCCTCATGAGTGCCCTATTTTCAGCCACCCTGCAACCCACCGTGTAAACATTCTTCTACCTGAAGGGATCGATATAAATGCAAGCTGCTGCTGTTATATTCTGCCCTGTTTATTTGTGCTCCGTTTGTTGTACAATTGCTGACGGCACTGATCCCAGCCGTCATGTAAATGAGGTGATGCTGCTCCCTCTAGAGGAGACCAGAGCCTGCTTCAGGCAGTACTTTCCCAAAGCTCCTCTGGCGGTTGCAGTACCAGTGGCGTCAAATGCAAATTAAAACAAAAGAAAGACTACATACAGGAAACTCTTTATTAACCGACACCCAAATATCCGGAAATCTCTCTTAACCGGCAAAATTCTTGAGTAGGTAACCGGGGTTTTCCTTCATCTCTCGTTTAAAATTAACTTTAAAAAAACCCCGAGGCGTTTGCCTTGTATCGGAGCGTGTAGATTGGGAGGGGAATGTGCAGCCCGGGTAGGCAGCGGACACGACAGATGGTCAGCTGGCGGTCCCCGGGGAGACGGAGCTCCGAATGCAGGCGCATGTCAGTGTGTACGGGGCTCTCGTACGTTGGGAGATATAACTCTCCGTTATCCGGACTTTTTGATTAACCGGCACCACGCCGGTCCCGTCGGTGCCGGTTAATAAAGAGTTTCCTGTATTTCCCACGCGACAACAGTGACTACACTTCAAAAAGTACTTCATTGGCTGTGAAGCGCTTTGGGACGTCCGGTGGTCATGAAAGGCGCTGGAGAAATGCAAGTCTTTCTTTTCTTTCTTTCATGGGACTGGGAAATTGACTCTGTAATATAAATGGGGTGAATTCCGTGCTCCCGGGAGCCCCAGTACACTGGAGGGCCGCTTGAAGTAGAAGTGCTTCTGTAAGGTGTCAGCCGTGGCTCAGTGGGCAGCACTCGCGCCTCTGATTCAGGAAAGTCTCGGGTTCAAGTCCCGCTCTCAGAGATCGCAGAACAAGATCCGGGCTGAAGCTCCCAGCGCAGTGCTGAGGGAGCGCTGCACTGCCAGAGGTGCCATCTTTCGGATGTGACGTTAAACCGAGGAACTATTTCGAAGAAGAGCAGGGGAGTTATCCCTGGCGTTCTGGCCAACATTTATCCCTCGACCAACATCACTAAAAAACAGATTATCTGGTCATCATCACGTTGCAGTTTGCAAATTGGCTGCTGCGTTTCCTACATTACAACAGTGACTACACTTCAAAGAGTACTTCATTGGCTGTAAAGCGCTCTGGGACGTTCTGAGGTGCTTTATGAAATGCAAGTCTTTCTCCTGAGGGTTAATTGATGCTGTACTAACTTGTTTGGCTGGAAGCATTGTTCTACACATCTGTGGGGCAGCAAAAAATATCTTTTAATCTCTGGTCCCACTTGAGGCTTTTTAATTTTGCATTCAATCCTCTGGTCCTGTGCTCTCTATCCAAGTTAAATATCCTGCTGACATCTACATTATCTCTGCCTTGCAGCATTTATGATCACAGTGGTTTGCTTTGGAACGGAAGGATGCAGGATAAGATACCCACCAGCAGCATAACACTGGAACACACACCGCCACAGTAGTGCCCAAGATCTCAAGCCATTAGTATTCCCAGTTCTCTCTTAATAGATTGCATTTGTGCAGACAGTTTGTTTCAACTAAATAGTTTAGGAAGGTACCAGGGGGGGGTCACAATCTCAAGTTATATAAAGGCCAGAACCAAGGTTCCCTCTTGAAGTTGAAACGGTTTTTCCGATGTTAAATTTTGCGCGAGCGCGAAACCGTGAATGGGCCTGCGCAGCCCCTTAAAGGGGCTGCGCACCCCCCCAAAAAAAATTAAGGGGAACGTTGGTCAGAACTAGGTTAGATGTTAGGAGGCGGTCCTTCCCAATGTTCCCTTTAAGCTGCGCGGCCACGCAGCGCTCCAGGGATCCCGCGCAGCCGGCTTTTCAATGCAAAAACCGCACATGTGCGGTATTTTGAATGGGTCGCTCAGCCCCTTAAAGGGGCCACGCGGCACCAAAAACAATTACAGGGAACGTTGGTTCTTTCCCCAGAGAATAGACAACAGATTTTTGAGCAACAGGGGAGTCAAGGGTTACGGGGAGTGGGCAGGAAAGGGGATTTGAGGCCAAAATCGGATCAGCCATGATCTTATTAAATGGCGGAGCAGGCTCGAGGGGCCGAATGGCCTACTCCTGCTCCTATTTCTTATGTTCTTATGAAACGTGGAATCATTGCAAGGCTGTTATCTTATTCTGATTCCAGATGGCGATTATAAACCATTCAATGAAATTATCACCTTGTAATGTCTCCCAGTAACTTGTTGCCTTTCCTAGTTACTTATTAACCAATGTGTGACATGTTTAAGAAATAAGTCACTTATATCTATTATATCGAGAGCTGCATTTCCGTACGGGGTGTTAGTGCTGCTGGAGGTCGGGTTGGCGCAGGGCATCTGCCAGTTGCTCCACCGTGTTTGCCCGACCCCCGCTTTCCTGGGTCAGGGGGTCATAATACATGTAGGGCGGGCTCCTGGCATCAGCGGAGGGAGCCTGCCAATGGAAGCCAGGCAGATCCAGTGGCGCTGCTGCAAGGAGGAGGGTGGGGGAGATGGGCTTGGGGGCATAAGCCCCCCTGAATACTTCCGGCAAGGTTTGGCAGAAGGGCTCCGAATCAGCCCTGAATATCTGTTGCCGATGTGCAGCGGGTAGAAGAAAGCGAGAGGTTGCTGGCACCTGGGTCCTCTCCCTCCGTCCGTAGCTCCTGCTTCCCTTCCTGTCACTGCCGGTATCAGTACCGCCAACCCCCCCCCCACCCCGCCCCCCCCCCTCCTCGTTCTTACCTGGGGTAACTGCATGTCAGTAAAGTAACAGCTGTGGCTCAGTCGGTAGAAATCTTGCCTTTGAGTCAGATGGCTGTGGGGGTGAAATCCCACTCCAGAGACTTGACCTCAAAATCTAGACTGACACTCTGGAGCAGTGCTGAGGGAATGCAGCACTGTGGGAGGTGCCGTCTTTTGGATGAGACGTTAAACCGAAGCCCTGTCTGCCCTTTCAGGCGGGCGTAAAAGATCCGACGGCACTATTTCAAAAAAAGAGCAGAGGTGTCCTGGGGCCAATATTTTATCCCTCAACCAACACCTAAAACAGACGATCTGGTCATTATCACGCTACTGTTTGTGGGAGCTTGCTGTGCGCAAATTGGCTGCCGCGATTCCTACATTACAACAGCGACGACACTTCAAAAGTACTTCATTGGCTGTAAAGCGCTTTGGGACGTCCTGAGGTGGTGAAAGGCGCCGTATCAATCCAAGTTCTAGCATGACTCCGGTAAAGCAGGCTTACTGTGTCCCTGAGGAGGCCCATTGTTGGGTGCCGTGGATTTTCAGGCTGGTCGATTCCACCTGGCGATAAGAATTAATGAAGAGCTTTTATACAGCTCTTCAGAAATAATCTAACCCTTGTGTTAGGCTCCCTGCGCAGGCTCTAAAACCTGTGTCAGAAGTTTGGCACACAAAGGGAACTCTTGTCCTCTCCCTTGCGCTTGCAATTCAGCTTGTTTACTCCGCTCTGTACTCTAACTTTAACAGATACATTTCAAATGTCACCAGGGGCAGATTACACTACTGTGAGTTGAATCCACCCTCGAGCCAATGCGTTATAGAATAGAAAATACATAACAGAAGGACCACACCACCCCTTCTCTCGAAGGACAAGCCAGGCCTCATGTTTATATAATTATTCCTATTGATCGAACACTATTAAAGTATATACATTGATCATATAGTTGTGTAGACTAGGCTTGTATTCCCTTTAGTGTAGAAGATTAAGGGGTGATCTAATTGAGGTGTTTGAGATGATTAAAGGAGCTGATAGGGTAGAGAGAAAAAAAATCTGTTTACTCTGGTGGGGGGAGTCCAGAACAAGGGGGCATAACCTTAAAATTAGAGCCAGGCAGTTCAGGGGTGATGTCAGGAAGCACTTCTTCACACAAAGGGTAGTGGAAATCAGAAAGTCTCTCCCCCAAAAAGCTGTTGAGGCTGGGGGTCAACTGAAAATTTTAAAACCGAGATTGATAGATTTTTGTTTCGGCAAGGGTATTACGGGTTACAGAACCAAGGTGGGTAGAATCATAGAGTGGTTACAGCACAGAAGGAGGCCATTCGGCCCGTCGAGCCCGTGCCAGCTCTCTGCAAGAGCACTTCAGCTCGTCCCACTCCCCCCGCCCTTTCCCCGTAGCCCTACAATTTTTTTTTCCTTCAGGTACTTATCCAACTCCCTTTTGAAAGCTGCGATTGAGTCTGCCTCCACCTCCCTTTCAGGCAGTGCATTCCAGATCCTA
Organism: Squalus acanthias; assembly: GCA_030390025.1. Classification (NCBI taxonomy): domain Eukaryota; kingdom Metazoa; phylum Chordata; class Chondrichthyes; order Squaliformes; family Squalidae; genus Squalus; species Squalus acanthias. The sequence goes on along the minus strand of CM059435.1, from coordinate 7,377,233 downwards.
ACCGATGGAGTCGAGATACAGAACAGCCATGGTCTAACTGAATGGCAGAACAGGCTGGAGGGGCTGGACAGCCTCTCCTGCTCCTATGTTCCCAGCACAGTTGGCATGAATGTATTCGAGAACTAGAGTAATTATCCGTCTCTAACTGCTTGCTTGCATTAGTTGACACCTGGGGCTAAAGCTGATCCAGTGAGTTCTCTGAGACCGACACTCTTACACAGCAACCACTAAACCCCTGTACAGTCTGCACTTCTTTGAAAGTTTCTTAATTCAAATGATCTGATGATTCAAATTCTTTTCCAGCACTAAATTCTCACTTCACTGAATTATTTACATTACGTAATTCAAATTAATTGGATAATACAAGTTATTTTTGGTTGAAAAAAACGACTTTAAATGATCAAGAATTGAGCATTATTATTATTTTAAACCCCCCCCCCCCAGCTAATTAGCATGTTACCCGTCGATTCCTCTCATTCCACCACCTTGTCCATTCAGTCACAGGAACAGAGTCATCCACTGGGAACATGCGTGAGGATGAACTTGTGCTCATCCAAAACGTCGGCTGCCCGTGTCCTAACTCGCACCAAGTCCCGTTCACCCATCACCCCTGTGCTCGCTGACCTACATTGGCTCCCGGTTAAGCAACGCCTCGATTTCAAAATTCTCATCCTTGTTTTCAAATCCCTCCATGGCCTCGCCCCTCCCTATCTCTGTAATCTCCTTCAACCCCACAACTCCCCGAGATATCTGCGCTCCTCTAATTCTGCCCTCTTGAGCATCCCTGATTATAATCGCTCAATCATCGATGGCCGTGCCTTCTGTTGCCTAGCCCTAAGCTCTGGAACTCGCTCCCTAAACCTCTCCACCTCTCTCCGTCTCTCTTTCCTCCTTTAAGACGCACCTTAAAACCTACCTCTTCGACCAAGCTTGTGGTCACCTGTCCTAATATCTTATGTGGCTCGGTGTCAATTTTTTGTTTTATAAAACTCCTGTGAAGCACCTTGGGGCGCTTTACTATGTTAAAGGTGCTGTATAAGTACAAGTTGTTGTTGTGGTTTCCAGAAACACTCATTCAGTAAGAATGTACCAGGAATCCCGAGGTGGTGAGTTCAAATCTCACTATGACAAGGTGTGAAAATGAATTCAATAAATCTGGTGACTTGTGAGGTGTCACCAGAAAAATAATGACCATTAAAGTTGTCAGATTTTCATAAAAACACAACTAGTTCACTGATTCCCTTCAGGGAAGAGATCCTACCCCCCCGTACCGAGTCTGGCCTACAGGTGAATTCCAGTCCCCACAATGTGGTTGACTCTTAATCTCTTCCCAAGTGGCCTCGCAAGCCATTCAGTTGTAAAAACAATCGGTACTTCATTGAAAAAGGCCCACCACCACCTTCTTAGGGCAATTAGGGATGGCAGTAAATGTCAACCGTGCCAACATCATGCACATCCTGAGAACAAATTAAAAAAAGATTGACTTTCTCATATGACTCAATTTAAAAAAAAATTTAATGGTCCAGTTTTAAGACGCAAGGTGACTTTCCAGATTGCATATTTGCAGCTTCTAATGTAGAACGGTGAGCGTCCAGGGCCTAACTGACCATTTGTTCAACTCAAGTATGTTATCAGTTTTTATATTATGTTTATCGGTCTATATTACAAGTCTTGCGTATAGCACATGTCACACACACACACACTTCATTACTAAGTTCCCAATCTCTCTCCCAGCCCCTGTCTTTGCTCAGGTCACTGTCTCTCCCCCTCCCAGTCTCTCTCCCTCCCTCCCAGTCTCTCTCCCTCCCAGTCTCTCGCCCCCTCCCTCCCAGTCTCTCTCTCTCCCAGTCTCTCTCCCTCCCAGTCTCTCTCTCCCTCCCTCCCAGTCTCTCTCCCACCCTCACCCCGCCAGTCTCTCTCCCTCCCTCACCCCGCCAGTCTCTCACCCTCCCTCCCAGTCTCTGTACCTCCCAGTCTCTCTCCCTCCTCCCAGTCCTCTCCTCCCCCAGTCTCTCTTCTCCCTCCCTCCCTCCCAGTCTCTCTTCCTCCCTCCCTCCCTCCCAGTCTCTCTCTCTCCCTCCCTCCCTCCCAGTCTCTCTTTCTCCCTCCCTCCCTCACTCCCAGTCTCTCTCTCTCCCTCCCTCCCTCCCTCACAGTCTCTCTCTCTCCCTCCCAGTCTCTCTCTCTCCCTCCCTCCCTCACTCCCAGTCTCTCTCTCTCCCTCCCTCCCTCCTCCCTCCCAGTCTCTCTTTCTCCCTCCCTCCCTCACTCCCAGTCTCTCTCTTTCCCTCCCTCCCTCCCTCCCAGTCTCTCTTTCCCTCTCTCCCTCCCAGTCTCTCTCTTTCCCTCTCTCCCTCCCAGTCTCTCTCTTTCCCTCTCTCCCTCTCAGTCTCTCTCTTTCCCTCTCTCCCTCCCAGTCTCTCTCTTTCCCTCCCAGTCTCTCTCTCTCCCTCCCTCTCTCCCAGTCTCTCACTCTCTCTCCCTCCCAGTCTCTCTCTCTCTCCCTCCCTCCCAGTCTCTCTCTCTCCCTCCCTCCCTCCCTCCCAGTCTCTCTCCCTCCCTCCCTCCCAGTCTCTCTCTCCCTCCCTTCCTCCCTCCCAGTCTCTCTCTCTCCCTCCCGCTCTCCCAGTCTCTCTCTCTTCCCTCCTCCTCCCTCCCAGTCTCTCTCTTTCCCTCCCAGTCTCTCTCTCTCCCTCCCTCCCTCCCTCCCAGTCTCTCTCCCTCCCTCTCTCCCAGTCTCTCTCTCTTCCCTCTCTCCCTCCCAGTCTCTCTCTCCCTCCCTCCCAGTCTCTCTCTCTCCCTCCCTCTCTCCCAGTCTCTCTCTCTCTCCCTCCCTCCCAGTCTCTCTCTCTCCCTCCCTCTCTCCCAGTCTCTCTCTCTCCCTCCCTCCCAGTCTCTCTCTCTCTCTTTCCCTCCCAGTCTCTCGCTCTCTCCCTCCCTCCCAGTCTCTCTCTCTCCCTCCCTCTCTCCCAGTCTCTCTCTCTCCCTCCCTCCCAGTCTCTCTCTCTCTCCCTCCCAGTCTCAGCCTTTGCTAAGTTCCCCAGCTCCTCTCTCTCATTTCCTTGTTGACAGATCGCAGGGAGGGGAGGGCGTGAGAACTAGCCGCGTGTTGAGCAGATGGAAGAAGGGGAAAAGCAAACAGAGGCAAGGCGTCGGGACCTTGGAGACCGGAGCAGCATCGGGGCGGGGAGAGGGTGCCAGAGCCAGAGCCAGCGGGGCAGGGACAGCAGAGAGAGCCCAGGGGACAGCGACCCACGGCCCTCCGGCACAATGTCCGGGGATTCAGCGCTCTCCGCACAGCACAGCCGGACACACTGCAGTAAGTAGCCGGGTCTGCAGTCCAGGGCAGCGGGCTGGAAACCGAGCCCCAGCCGCTGCCAGATAAGCCTAGGCTGGGGTGGGTGGGGAGTCCTAGCAACTCTCAGACATTTAATAGTGGTCACTCCCTGTGATGAAACTGACCATTTCACAGTGGTCACTCCCTGTGACGAAACTGACCATTTCCCAGTGATCACTCCCTGTGACGAAACTGGCCATTTCACAGTGGTCACTCCCTGTGACGAAACTGACCATTTCCCAGTGGTCACTCCCTGTGACGAAACTGACCATTTCCCAGTGGTCACTCCCTGTGACGAAACTGGCCATTTCACAGTGATCACTCCCTGTGACGAAACTGACCATTTCACAGTGGATTCACAGTGGTCACTCCCTGTGACGAAACTGGCCATTTCACAGTGGTCACTCCCTGTGACGAAACTGGCCATTTCACAGTGGTCACTCCCTGTGACGAAACTGACCATTTCACAGTGGTCACTCCCTGTGACGAAACTGACCATTTCACAGTGGTCACTCCCTGTGATGAAACTGACCATTTCACAGTGATCACTCCCTGTGACGAAACTGACCATTTCACAGTGGTCACTCCCTGTGACGAAACTGACCATTTCACAGTGGTCACTCCCTGTGACGAAACTGACCATTTCACAGTGGTCACTCACTGTGATGAAACTGACCATTTCACAGTGGTCACTCCCTGTGATGAAACTGACCATTTCACAGTGGTCACTCCCTGTGACGAAACTGACCATTTCACAGTGGTCACTCCCTGTGACGAAACTGACCATTTCACAGTGGTCACTCCCTGTGATGAAACTGACCATTTCAACCTCCCACTCGTGACGACTGCGATTTGCAGATGACAGTTATACTGCAGGCTGCGCTATGCACTTTTCGGTCGTAGATTACTTCAAAAAGTACATCATTGACTGTAAAGCACTTTGGCATGTCCTGAGATCGTCAACTCTTATCGATAAGGATGATTGAATCATCAAATGTGAAGGCTTAAACCATAAGTGACCCCTTTTTAGAAGGTTACAAACATAAGTTCCAGATTATGACAAAACTAACAAATATAAACTTAGCAAATTATAAAATTGTGTTCCCTTTATCCACAATGCTTTGGACATTAAGGGAATTTTTAAACACTTTTGGAAGCAAGGGATATGGGGCTAGGGCGGGAAAGCGGAGTTGAGGTCGAAGATCAGTGGAATGGCGGAGCAGGCTCGAGGGGCATACAGGCCTACTCCTGCTTCTACTGCTTATGTTCTAGTGCACTCCAGTCCCTCCGGTACCCACTGGCCGCGGAAAGCCTCAAGCTTATCGGCGGACACGGCATACTTCCCTCTCCAGAGACACCCCTTGAGGTCGCCAGAGGCGCTATATAAATGCAAGTTCTTTCTTTCTGTGAAGCACAGGGACAAGAAATGAGCTGAAATAAAGATTTGAAGCACGGGTGATACCAGGCACGAGAGGATGTTTTTTTCCCCCAGCCTTCAGCTGCCTTGGCCCTAAGGGCTGGAATTCCCTCCTTAAACCTCTCCGCCTCTCTCTCTCCTCCTTTAAAGACGCTCCTTAAAAAAAAACAACTCTCTGACCAAGCTGTTGGTCACCTGTCCTGATATCTCCTTCTGTGGCTCGACGTCAGGACTTTTATTGTTAAGCGCCTTGGGACGTCGTGTTACGTTAAAGGCGCTGTATAAATGCAAGTTGTTGATATAAGTTATAATGAGAGGCATAAAAATACTTCTGTTGTACTCAGTGAAGGAGATGCAGAGGAATTTAGTGTTCAGATAGTGGGAAAACGTCTGAGGGAAATATTGAACTCTGTCGACTGGTTGATGAATTGGTAACAAGGGATTGGCATCAACTCAGAATTGGTACTGAGAGCACGAAGGGGAAAGTTAGAGAAGCATTTTTTTTTAGGCTAAAGACTATTAGGATAAGCCAAGTCAAAAGGGAATTAAATAAACATTTGTGAAGAAAAATATTAAAGAGCACGGGGAAAGAGGAGTCAGGTCCGAGAGGTGCAACAACCACAACTTGCATTTATATAGTGCCTTTAACGTAGTAAAACGTCCCAGGGCGCTTCACACAAGCGTTGGACCGAATGGCCTCCTTCTGTACTGAGATTACTACCAAATTATTCAAACTGGGTGACTGAGGTTTGCACAGTTTCGATCATAACAGGTTAAGAAGCCTGGCTCCTTAAGACTGATGGTGGTGCAGCTATGGAGACAGTGGCATTTTCCCTAACCCGCTGTAAAAAAAAAAGCTTCCTTTTCGTAGTGGTGGGCGCGGTGTGACACAGGAGTGGCCCCCATTAACAAAGTCACAACAGCAAAAAAATGGAGGTGAGGGGCATCTTAACTAAAAATGGCTTGCATTTCTATAGCGCCTTTCACGACCACTGGACATCCCAAAGCGCTTTACAGCCAATGAAGTACTTTTGAAGTGCAGTCACTGTTGTAATGTAGGAAACACGGCAGCTAATTTGCGCACAGCAAGCTCCCACAAATGAGCAAGTGATGTTGATTGAGGGATAAATATTGGGCAGGAACATGTGGGATAACTCCCCTGTGCTTCTTAGTGGCTATGGGATCTTTTACATCCATCTGAGAGAGCAGGCGGGGCCTCGGTTTAACGTCTCATCCAGAAAGACGGCACCTCCGACAGTGCAGCACTCCACTGGAGTGTCAGCCTGGATTTTTGTGCTATCGGGTCACTGGAGTGGGACTTGAACCCACGACCATTACTGACTCTGAGGCGAGGGTGCTACCCACTGAGCCACAGCTGACACTCATTGACAACCATTGGAGGTTGGGTTGGAATCCAACTCCTCACAGCTTGTTGGGGTAACCCCATGCGCTGTGTTTTTTGTACTATTATCCCTAGTACAGGGGAGTCCAATCTTTTGCCTTTGTGCACCACACAGATGCATACCATGGCATCTTGGGGACACATATAAAGTATTAATCCATGGTCCCGTTAATTTACATCTATCGCAAATGGCTGATGATAACAGGTCCTTGGCGTTCTGATATACGATTTATCCATCAATTGAAACATAGAACATTAGGAACAGGAGGAGGTCATTCAGCCCCTCAGGCATGTTCCGCCATTCAATTAGATCGCGGCTGAACTCCATTTTCCCGCCTTTGCTCCATATCCCTTGATACCCTGACCCAACAAAAATCCATCGACCTCAGTCTTGAAAGCTCCAATTGTCCCCCCTGCATCTACAGCCTTTTGGGGAGAGCGTTCCAGATTTCTACTACCCTTTGTGTGAAAAAGTTCCTGATTTCGTTCCTGAATGGCCGAGCTCTAATTTTAAGATTACGTCTCCTCGTTCCTGATTCCTCCACCAGAGGAAATAGTTTCCCCGTATCTACCCTATCGAATCCTTTTAACATTTTAAACTCCTCCATCCGATCAGCCCTCAAACCTACCAAACATGAAATATAACCATAAATTGGACTGAGGTGTCTGGGCTTCAAGGGTTGGATTGCCAAGGCTTGGGGCCTCATGTGGCCTTTTGGACACTCTGGTCCAGTGAGGAGATGCGAGGACAGAACTTCAGATAACTAGTAGTCTATTATGTGTCCATTGCCCCTAGTTAAGTGGTTGGTGGTGGGAAGTGGTGTGAGAGGATCCATATTTGATCCTTGTAAATGTAGAGACTTCATCAAAACTCTGCCCAAAACATTAATCTATTTTTTACATAGAATTATAGAATGTACAGCACAGAAACAGGCCATTCAGCCCAACTAGGTCCGTGCCGGTGTTTATGCTCCACACGAGCCTCCTCCCACCCCTCTTCATCGCACCCCATCAGCATAACCTTCTATTCCTTTCTCCCTCATGTGTTTATCTAGCTTCCCCTTAATTGCATCTATGCTATTCGCCTCGACTACGCCTTGTAGCGAGTTCCACATTCTCCCCACTCTCTGGGTAAAGAAGTTTCTCCTGAATTCCCTATTGGATTTATTGGTGACTATCTTATATTGATGGCCTCCTAGTTTTGCTCTTCTCCACAAGTGGAAACACTCTCTCTGTATCCACTCTATCAAACCTTTCATGATTTTAAGACCGCTATTAGGTCACCCCTCAGCCTTCTAGAGAAAAGAGACCCAGCCTGTTCAGTCTTTCCTGATGGGTATAACCTTTCAGTTCTGGTAGCATAGAAGTTCATAGAAATTTACAGAATGGAAGGAGTCCAATTGGCCCATCGTGTCCGCGCCGGTCGACAAAGAGCGATCCAGCCTAATCCCACTTGCCAGCTCTTGGTCCGTAGCCCCTGTAGGTTACGCACTTCAGGTGCACATCCAAGCACTTTTTAAATGTGATGAGGGTCTCTGCCTCTACCACCCTTTCAGGCAGTGAGTTCCAGACCCCCACCACCCTCTGGGTGAAAAAAGATCCCCTCAACTCCCCTCTAAACCTCTGACCAATTACTTTAAATCTGTGCCCCCTGGTTATTGACCACTCTGCTAAGGGAAACAGTTCCTTCCTATCCACTCTATCTCGGCCCCTCATAATTTTTATACACCTCAATTAGCATCCTTGTAAAACTTTTTTTGCACCTTCTCTCGTGCTTCTGTCTCCTTTTATAATATGGCAACCAGAACTGTGCACAGTATAATTTCAAGCACTTTCTCTTTCCTATAATGATTAATCTCGTCTTGGCGTAGGTGAATTATTAGCTTTATATTAATAAGTGTTGAAACCTTTGGGCTCAGTGACATAACCCTGATCTACGTTATATTTATGGAACATGCTGGAGTAGATTAGAACCGGATAGGAAATAGGCTACTGTTTGGACAGCCAGACATTCTCCCTTACATAAACCCTGCAGGAGTGGTTTGAATTGGAATCATTTCCTAGATGGAACTGATAACCCGAAACCTCACTGTGTCGCACTCATTGTCCAATACTAAACATTCAGCCCCACTTAAAACACCAAAGAACAAAAAATTGCAAGAAAAAAATAATTATTTTATTTTTACAACAAATAGTTCGGGGATATGTGAGGAGTATTGGAGTATTATATTTACTCTGGGCACCAAATATAGATAAGTGGATAAAAAGAAAGAAAGACTTTCATTTATATAGCCTCAGTTATATGACCTCAGGACGTCCCAAAGCACGTTACAGCCAATTAAGTACTTTTTGAAGCATAGTCACTGTTGCAATGTATGAAACGCGGCAGCCAATTTGCGCACAGCAAGCTCCCACAAACAGCAATATGATAATGACTGGATAATCTGTTTTAGTGCTGTCGATCGGTGGATAAATATTGGCCAGGACACCGGGGATAACTCCCCTGCTCTTCTTCGAAATAGTGGCCATGGGATCTTTTACGTCCACCTGAGAGAGCAGACGGGGGCCTCGGTTTAATGTCTCATCTGAAAGGCGGCACCTCCGACAGTGCAGCACTCCCTCAGCACTGCACGGGGGAGTGTCAGCCTAGATTTTTGTGCTCAAGCGAGAGTGCTACCCACTGAGCCAAGGCATAGCATTTGCAGTATTGGCAAATGGGAAACTGCTGTGTAATGTGCTTTACCAAGTTTGAAAATGGAAAAGTACACAATGAAGTAATGGTGATAAAATACCATAACCACCTCACTCATTTATCTGCCAAAAAAGGTCGTTTCTAAGTTCAGGCAAAATTCCATCCGGACTCCAGGAAAAAAAATGTTGAGCAATAGGCTTCTGCTGCAGAACAAACGCTCTCTCTGCTGAGCATATTCCACATGTTCGCTGATGACACCCAGCCCTACCTCACCACAACCTCTCTCGACCCCTTCACTGTCTTTGATTTGTCACACTGTTTGCAGTGCTGGATGAGCAGAAATTTCCTCCAGCTAAATATTGGGAAAACTGAAATCATTGTATTTGGTCCCCACCACAAACCGCTGTTCCCTAGCCACCAACTCCATCCCTCTCACTGGCAACCGTCTGAGGCTGAATCAGACCGTTCGCACCCTTGGTGTCGTGTTTGACCCCGAGATGAGCTTCCGACCACATATCCGCTCCATCACCACCCTACTTCAAGCCCTGGAACATCGCCCGACTTCGGCCCTGCCTCAGCTCATCTGCTGAAACCCTCATCCGTGCCTTTGTTACCTCTAGACTCGACAATTCCAACACTCTCCTGACCGGCCTCTCATCTTTCACCCTACATAAACTTGAGCTCATCCAAAACTCTGCTGCCCATATCCTAACTCACACCAAGTCCCGTTCACCCATCACCCCCTGTGCTAGCTGACCTATATTGGCTCCCAATCCGGCAACACCTCGATTTTAAAATTCTCATCCATGTTTTCAAATCCCTCCATGGCCTCGCCCCTCTATATCTCTGTAACCTCCTCCAGCCCCACAACCCTTCGAGATCCTCTGATGCCGGCCTCTTGCACATCCCTGATTTTAATCGTTCCACCAAAGGCAGCCGTGCCCTCTGTTGCCTGGGCCCTAAGCTATGGAATTCCCTCCCTAAACCTCTCCGCCTCTCTAGCTCTCACTCCTCATTTAAGATGCTCCTCAAAGCCTACCTTTGACCAAGCTTTTGGTCACCTGTCCTAATATCACATTATGTGGCTCGGTGTTAAATTTTGTTTGATAATCGCTCCTGTGAAGTGCCTTGGGACGTTTTAAAAGAAAGAAAGACTTGCATTTATATAGCGCCTTTCACGACCACCGGACATCTCAAAGCGCTTTACAGCCAAGTATTTTTGAAATGGAGTCACTGTTATAATGTGGGAAATGCTGCAGCCAATTTGCCCACAAACAGCAATGTGATAATGACCAGATAATCTGTTTCAGTTGATGTTGGTTGAGGGATAAATATTGGCCAGGACACCAGGGAGAACTCCCCTGCTCTTCTTCGAAATAGTGGCCATCAGATCTTTTACGTCCACCTGAGAAAGCAGACGGGGCCTCGGTTTAACATCGCATCTGAAAGACGGCACCTCTGACAATACAGCACTCCCTCAGCACTGCACTGGAGTGTCAGCCTAGCTTTATGTGCTCAAGTCCCTGGGGAGGGATTTGAACCCACAATCCTTCTACTAGACTCAGAGGCGAGTGTGCTGCCCACTGAGCCACAGCTGACACAGTTTCACTATGTTAAAGGTGCTATATAAATGCAAGTTGTTGTTGTTAAGCAACCAACACAATAGATTTTCCATCAAGTTAGGGAGAAGGATGTTCTTGGCTGTTCCAGCTTGTTTGAAGCCCCCTCAGCATCCAGAGATAATGCTTCTTTAAAAGAAAATTACTCTTGCTGTTTTGGACTTTGAAAAAAATATTGACAGCTTATATTTGTACTGTCTATGTCTATGACATATTAAAAATGTTACATCTGTCAACTCCAGCATTATAAAATCCAATGTCCACATTTATAAGGGATTTGTCTTTGTAAGCACGTCAAACTGTTATTACACACTCCCCCAGAGGAGGCGCTGCAGCAGCTCCAGGGTGTAATTACCATGTGGCAAGTTTACATCACAAATATGGACATAGGGATTTATAATGGAATATAAAAATAAGGATTGATTTTATGACTTCAATATTGGGACTGAATTACATCTGTGTGTTTTGGTCCAATTGTCCTCCTGGCTTCTAACCCCATTTCACCTGCAGACTACACCTGGTGGACTCCTTGTGTGAACTGCCACAGGTGAATAACGAGCGTTGTTATAAATGTTTCAAAATCCTCGGTCTATGTTTCAAATGCAAAGCTTCCCTCCCCTTTAGGATAAACTGTTCTAGTGGATGCTATTGTGTACTGGTCAGATAAAGGCCTAGAAATAACATATGGATGATATCTTATAAGCTCATCAATGAAACAATCCAGAGAACATCAGGGGAGCCACATAAAATTACGCTGAAAGCACTGTATTGGGAGTGTAAAACTGTCAAACATTATCGCTGCGAATTTCCTTCGGCCACCAGAATCCCAGATACATCAGTAAACAGGGAATCCGCCGATCTTCCGCCATTACGGTGGCTGACCGGGAGAACCCAGAGGAAATTCCCAGCTTATAGTGGTAGAACCTTCCCTCACTCCACCACCGGCGCACCGTGGCTGCAGTGTGTACCATCCACAGGATGCACTGCCGCAACACGCCAAGGCTTCTTCGGCAGCACCTCCCAAACCCGCGACATCCACCACCTAGGAGGACAAGGGCAGCAGGCGCATGGGAACACCACCGCCTGCAAGTTCCCCTCCAGGTCACATAACCATCCCGACTTGGACACATACTGGCCGTCCCTTCATCGGCGCTGGGTCAAAATCCTGGAGCTCCCTCCCTAACGGCACTGTGGGAGCACCTTCACCACACGGACTGCAGCGGTTCAAGAAGTCCCACCACCATCTTCTCAAGGGAAACTAGTGTTGGGCAATAAAAGCCGGCCTTGCCAACGATGCCCACATCCCGAGATTGAATAGAAAAATGCCTTTTTGTCGTGTTAATGCATTCATAAGGTATGATCGTGATTTCTAACCTCGGAGCCTCCATCACATATGCGGACCACACCGGGAGCCTCTTGCAAGTATGGGGCACCCGGTAAAACACATTTGTGTTTTACTGGATTGGCGGGGGGAAGGTTGTGTGGGGGTATATGGTAGGGCCTGGAATATATCTTGGTGCCCAGGTACCATGGCTCAGCTAACCCGTTAGAAATTACTGTTCATTTTGAGAGGGTTAACATTTCCATCCAAATAGCGGATGAAGGAAAATCATATGACTGCTTCAGGGTTTTTCTGCAAACAGTTTCTAGATTTATAAAATGTTAATACAGGCTTCATTATGCATTAGAATGGAAAACATTTTGCCATCGGCAATCTCAGATGAATATTTTCTTTTATAGAACAGACTTCCTTAGAAATGAATAGGCAACGTTTCAGTTATTGGAAACCATATCACGTAGCTTTCTAAACAGTGCACCCATCGGGCCCAGTCACAAATGATCTGCGGCAATGATTGTTCATTCCTTGGTTAATATAGCATTGGAGCGAGGAGCAGTCTTTGGGTACTTTGTAGTTCATGGTATTTTCTTGGAGAAAATGAAATAGAATTTTATTAAATTCTATATCTGCTTTTGGCACTGACCGCCTTTAAAGATGATTCAGTTAAGTGGAATGCACGGAACAGGTCCACGAATAGCATATACACATCTAATTGGAGTAGATCACCTTTTGAAGAAGAATGACCCTGTGTACAGTTCTGGTCTCCTTACTTAAGGAAAGGCTTACTTGCCTTAGAGGGAGTGTAACAAAGGTTCACCAGACTGGTTCCTGGGATGAGGGGATTGCCCTATGAGGAGAGATTGCATAGACTAGGCCTATATTCCCTAGAGTTTAGAAAAATGAGAGGTGATCTAATTGAAACATGTAAAATTCTTAAGGGGCTTGACAGGGTTAATGCTGAGAAAATGTTTCCACTCGCTGGGGAATCTAGGACACGGGGTCACAGTCTCAGAATAAGGGGTCGGCCATTTAGCACAGAGATGAGGAGAAATTTGTTCACTCAAACGGTTGTGAATCTTTAGAATTCTCTACCTCAGAGAGCTGTGGATGCTGAGTCGTTGAGTATATTCAAGACAGAGGTTGATAAATTTTTGGGAATTAAGGGATATGGGGATATTGCGGGAAGGTGGAGTTGAGGTAGAAGATCATCCATGATCTTATTGAATGGCGGAACAGGCTCGAGGGGCCAAATGGCCTACTCCAGCTCCTATTTGTTATCTTATTATATTCTTATGACCCATTGCAATTAACTGCCCAAGGCCCTTCTTGCAAAACTTGATAAATATTGGGATAAAAAAAAATCAATAATTTACCATATTGTTAGTGCTGTTAACAGGTGATATCAAAAATTGGTTTAGAATAGCATACACTGGACTCTCGTCACCCAAGTAACATTTTGAACCTATAAAGAACTATAATTTTCACAACCAAACTCTTGTTATCTTAACCCACGTGAGGAAACTCTTCAAAATGATTTCATGATAAGGGCCATGAAATGCTCAAAGTTATCACATTCCCAAGAAACCCAGATCAAATCTCTCACACAAGTCTTATTCTTATAATTCAATGTTACTTAAAGATAGCCAACTTCGCCCTGTCACAACAATAACAACTTGCATTTATATAGCGCCTTTTAACGTGGTAAAACATCCCAAGGCGCTTCACAGGAGTGTTACCAGACAAAAATTGACACCGAGCCACACCAGGAGATATTAGGACAGGTGGCCAAAAGCTTGGTCAAAGAGACAGGTTTTAAGGAGCATGTTAAAGGAGGAGAGGAAGCTAGAGAGGCGGAGAGGTTAAGGGAGGGAATTTACAAAGTTTTGGGCCAAGGCAGCTGAAGGCACTGCTGCTGATGCTGAGGTGAAGAAAATCGGGGATGTGCAAGAGGCCAGAATTGGAGGACTGCAGAGATCTCGGAGGGTTGTAGGGCTGGAGGAGGTTACAGAGATAGGGAGGGGCTTGGCCATGGATCGACTTGAAAACAAGGATGAGAATTATAAAATTGAGGCGTTGCCGGAAGCCAATGTAGGTCAGCAACATTGTAGCTACCAAGACTCTCCTGGAGGGACAAATACTATCTCAGATATCTCATACTGCTCTTCAGAACCCTGAGAGCACAATTCTTAGTATCTCTGATCTGGCATGACACCAAACCAAACCCTTACACAAATCTAAAATGACCAAGGAACAAGCAACTTGATGCAATCCACTTCTGATAGCAAACAGAACCCTAGATAGTCAACATGACCCGAGATGTATCCACTGTGGTTTCATCTTCCACATGATCCTAAGTCCTATAAAACACATCCACCCACTAAACCCATTCAAAAGCTGACCTGTGCCAACTGCAAGATATTCTTTATGCTTCATCTGTGCCTATCTAAACCAGTAAAAGTTCAACACAAAATTGATATAATTCTTGAATACTTCACACAACTCAACACGAGGGTCAAATACTCCTTCTCAGCTTCACAGCTGCAGTGCATGATGCCAATAAGGACCAGAGATGGTGAAAAGTTTCTCAGGTACTCAACCGACTTCAGATATTCAACACGTCCATGCAAATGGCCAAAGCTCACAAGAGGTCCAGACTGTCAACACAACACTTAGATACTCAGTAAGGTCACAGATGGTCAACGTGATTGAGTAGATTGGGCCTATATTCTCTGAAGTGTAGAAGAATGAGAGGTGATCTCATTGAAACATATAAGATTCTGAGGGGGGATTGACAGGGTAGATGCTGAGAGGTTGTTTCCTCTGGCTGGAGAGTTTAGTACTAGGGGGCATAGTCTCAGGATAAGGGGTCGGCCATTTAAGACTGAGATGAGGAAGAATTTTTTCACTCAGAGGGTTGTGAATCTTTGGAATTCTCTACCCCAGAGGGCTGTGGATGCTCAGTCGTTGAGTATATTCAAGGCTGAGATAGATAGGTTTTTGGACTCTAGGGGGATCAAGGGATATGGAGATCGGGTGGGAAAGTGGAGTTGAGGTCAAAGATCAGCCTTGATCTTACTGAATGGCGGAGCAGGCTCAAGGGGCTGTATGGCCTACTCCTGCTCCTAATTCGTATGTTCTTATGACCTTCAGGTGCTGGTTGAACTATTCATAAATAGCATGACTGACTTATGGTTATCATGACATCTGGATTTTTAAAAAAAGAACTCTTGAATATTGCATGTAACATGTGATACACAATAAAAATGTGCATACATTCATCAAGACTCGCAACATAATAGATGATGTTAAACACTGGGGTGCTCATGATGTTCAGGAACACCCACAGATACACAAGGATATCAATCATGCATAGTTAATAGAAAAGTGAGAAGTCGCACAAGCTTTCGGAGCGCTGCTCCTTTGTCAGGTGACGAAAGAGCAGCGCTCCGAAAGCTTGTGATTTCAAATAAAGCTGTTGGACTATAACCTGGTGTTGTGCGACTTCTCACTCTTGTCCACCCCAGTCCAACACCGGCATCTCCACATCATAGTTAATAGAAGTAAGTGCGATCTGAAGTTACTGAGCTATCCATCCTGACACCTAGAACTACAGAAACAGGACACTTTCAGCAGCAATGATGCCCCATTTTTTATTGAGCTGGCAGAGAAAGTGCAACATAATGCTGCTGATGTCAGTCCCTCTCTATGTTTGCAAAACGATCTACAAGAGGTGGTCTTGCACCGCTTTTGCTTTTGCACGACTGACAGTGTATCCACTGCTGTGGTCCATTTATTTTTTTTAAAACAAAGTCTGCCTCCTGCAGTGCCATTCTACTTTATACCATTGGAAAGGAACTGACTCTCTCTTTTACTGCCTCTCGATTCAGTGCCTAGGCTGACACTCCAGTGCAGTGCTGAGGGAGAGCAGCACGGTCGGAGGTGCCGTCCTTCGGACGAGACGTTAAACCGAGGCCCCGTCTGCCCTCTCAGGTGGACATAAAAGATCCCATGGTGCTATTTTGAAGAAGAGCAGGGGAGTTATCATAGAGTCATAGATTTATACAGCACAGAAAGAGGCCCTTCGGCCCATCGTGCCCACGCCGGCCATCAAGCCCTATCCATTCTAATCCCATTTTCCAGCACTTGGTCCCCCGTGTCCTGGGCCAACATTTATCCCTCAACCAAGATCACTAAAACAGATTATCTGGCCATAATCACATTGCTGTTTGTGGGATATTGCTGTGCGCAAATTGGCTGCTGCGTTTCCTACTTTACAACAGTGACTGCACTTCAAAAAAGTACTTCATTGGCTGTAAAGCGCTTTGAGACATCCTGAGGTTGTGAAAGGCGCTATATAAATGCAAGTCTCTCTTTCTTTAAAGGATTCTCACTGTGGTAGTAAGAGGCTGATAAATAATGTTCCCTTTAAGCTGTGCGGCTCATCGGCTTTTCAATGGGAGATACCGCGTGTGCGCGGCAATTGAATCACCCACGCAGCCCCTTAAAGGGGGCCACGCATCCAAAAAAAATTAAATTGCTGATAAATATTGCTCCGTGCATGACTTTCAGTTTGCAGGTACAGGGTTGTCCCATAGCCCACTTCCATCCCATATACCACAGTGGTGTGAGGGAAGGCAGTAGAATTGAGTGCTCCTTGCTCCGATTGCTATGGCAAGAGCAGCATAACAACACCATACAAGATGATGATGAGCTGACTGTCAAATTACTCCGGACCCCTCCCTCCAGTTACACAGCCTTACACATTAATCCTGTTACACACAGTCAGTGGTATCTGAAAGCGCAACCTTGCTACAAGGTTCACACATTCTGCAGTAGCCCCTGGATGCCAGCCTTCTGGGCATCCTATCCTGTTGTGGGTTCAAGTCCCACTCCAGTGCAGTGCTGAGGGAGTGCTGCACTGTTGGAGGTGCCGTCTTTCAGATGAGACGTTAAACCGAGGCCCCGTCTGCTCTCTCAGGTGGATGTAAAAGATCCCATGGCCACTATTTCGAAGAAGAGCAGGGGAGTTCTCCCCGGTGTCCTGGGGCCAATATTTATCCCTCAACCAACATAACAAAAACAGATTATCTGGTCATTATCACATTGCTGTTTGTGGGACCTTGCTGTGCGCAAATTGGCTGCCGCGTTTCCCACATAACAACAGTGACTACACTTCAAAAGTACATCATTGGCTGTAAAGCGCTTTGAGACGTCCGGTGGTCGTGAAAGGCGCTATATAAATGCAAGTCTTTCTTTTTTCTTTTATTACAAACAGAGGCATGGAGTACAAAAGCAAGGAAGTTATGCTAAAGCATTTTAAATCACTGGTTAGGCCCTAGCTGGGGTATTGTGTCCACTTCACTTTAGCAAAGATGTCAAGGCCTTGGAGAGGGTGCAGTGGAGATTTACCAGAAATGTACCAGGGATGAGGGACTTCAGTTACGTGAAGAGACTGGAGAAACTTGGAATTGTTCTCCTTAAGAGCGGAGAAGGTTAAAGAGAGATTTAATAGAGGTGTTCAAAATCATGAAGGGTTTTGACAGAGTAAATGAGGAGAAACCAGAGGACCCAGATTTAAGGTAATTGGCAAAAGAACCAGAGGAGAATTTTTTTACCCAGTGAGTTGATGTGAGCTGGAATGCTCTGCCTGAAAGGGCGGTGGAAGCAGATTCAATAATAACTTTCAAAAGGGAATTGGATAACCACTTGAAGAGGAAAAGATTGCAGGGCTATGGGGAAAGAGCAGGGGGGAGTTGGACTAATCGGATCGCTCTTTCAAGGAGCCGGCACAGGCACGATGGGCCGAATGGCCACCTTCAGTGCTGTATCATTCTATGATTCTATGTGGGGACTCAGGTTTCCCTTTTAAAATTGGAGGATAAAGTATCGAGTGGCCTTGGAAGAGTTACAGCGACACAGTCTTTGCCAAGGAGCAGCTGCAGTGTGGAAAAAACATAGTTCCGCAGCGCAAATGCTGAGTTTGACAAAAATTAAGCCAGCCCGTCTCCCTCCTAAGGAAAACATTTTAAACAGGTCTGCCGAATCCAAAAGTTCGAATGCAGTGTGCAGGCTCGAAAGCCCTTGAAATGAATGGAAGCTTTGTGACTGCACCTGAAACAGTTACCACAACCAAAGCCTGAAACAATTTTGGAATTGTGGTCAGGATTCTTCCACACGTACTGGATGTTGTAACGTTGAAAGTTTGTTGCCTGATTGCATTCTTGATCTTAATAATGTGTGACTTGGGTGGGGGGGGGGGGGGGGGGGGGGAGCAAGGGGAAGGCTGTTGCTCGCTTTACTTTTAAAATATCACAGGGTCAGTACAAATATCCACAGACATACCCTTTTAAAATGAATTGTTATGCAAGTTGATGGGGTCCACTTCTTGCCAGTTTAAAGCTGTACACAGATTTGAAATTCAAAGAATCATAGAGCACAAGAGGCCATTCAGCCCATCACTCCTGAATGGCCTAGCTCTAATTTTAAGGGTATGCCCCCCTTGTTCTGGACTCCGAACCAGAGGAAATAGTTTCTCTCTATCTACCCCATCAAATCTTTAATCATTTTAAACACCTCAATTAGATCACCCCTTAATCTTCTATATCCAAGGGTGAATACAAGCCCAGTCTAAGCAAATTGTTCTTATAATTTAACCCTTTTAGCCCCGGTATCATTCACAGGAGTATTATAGTTCCTATGCAATCCCTTGTCCGTCATCACCTGATTCTGAAGCATCCGACACCAATATAACAGTATGTGCAGCTATGTCAACAGACTGAAATATCGCGAAAGCAAAATGTACAATAAATGCATCAATATGAAAATCAGTGTGAAACTATGATAAAATATATTCATTTACATATGTAAATGTCAGTGGGCAGCACTCTCGCCTCAGAGTCAGAAGGTTGTGGGTTCAAGTCCCACCCCAGAGACTTGAGCACAAAATCTAGGCTGACACTCCCAGTGCAGTGCTGAGGGAGTGCTGCACTGTCGGAGGTGCCGTCTTTCGGACAAGACGTTAAACCGAGGCCCCGTCTGCCCTCTCAGGTAGATGTAAAAGATCCCATGGCCACTATTTCGAAGAAGAGCAGGGGAGTTCTCCCCGGTGTTCTGGCTAATTTTTATCCCTCAATCGACATCACTAAAAACAGATCACATTGCTGCTTGTGGGAGCTTGCTGTGCACAAATTGGCTGCTGCATTTCCCACATTACAACAGTGACTACACTTCAAAAAAAGTACTTCATTGGCTGTAAAGCACTTTGGGACGTGCAGTGGTCATGAAAGGCGCTATAGAAATGCAAGTCTTTCTTATATTCCTGCAAGCAAATCCTTACTATAAATAACCAGGAGCGGCTGGTGTGAATTGTTAACACTGAACATTCCAAACTTTCTAAAAAAAAATGCTGAGAACAATTAAGTGACAATCTAACTCCTGGGCTCAGTCTCACCAATACAGCCAGTGGCACTAGGGAGGGAGGGAGACAGGTTATGGGCACCACTCGCCCCCATTCCAGTTCCATTTATTTTTACTCCTGTTTAAATGTCTGAGCACACAGCCGCCACGCCAATGCTGAAAAACAAATTAAACTCCGCACTCTTTCAAGGTTAGTCTGTTGGTGGGGTCCACCAGTAACAATGTCCAAACACAGGAGTGACTTGTTTAAGGGTTGTATAACATGTCTTTCGCCCGCGATCCTCACCTTCCTTGGAGCCAATCTAATAATATTTTACGCACTTTCCTTTATAATAATTGGCAATCTTTGTGTGTGTGTGTGTGTGTGGTAGGAAATTAAATCGGATTTAAAGTTTCTTCTGGTTTCCCCCCCCCCCCCCCAAAAAATCGCTCTGTTTGAATCTAATATCATTGTTAGATCAAGAATGCAACATTAAAAACATCTCTCTCTCTCTCCCCTTCCCTCCCTCCTCCCCTCCACCCAGCAGATGCTTCCAGCAGAGACCAGGAGGAGCTCTCCGGGCTCCTGTTCTCCCCAGCGGGTGCTCACACTCACCTGATCCGGACGGAGAGCGCTGAAGGGGGGCGGAGGATGGCGATCGAGCCGCGGCGAGAGACGGAGAGCGACAGCAACAGCGACAGCAGCAACTTTCCACGGGCAGCCTTGTGGCACAGGTCAGATAATAATAATAATGATAGAAATCTCTAGGAAAACTGGCCTGTTTCAAACCCTCTCCAATAAACACACACACAACACACACACACACACAAAACACACACAAGCTCAGAGATATCTGTGTCCTCTGGAAATCCAATGAGTGGGCATAGAATGTAGACAAGAACTCTGAAGTTGTCAATGAATGAATAGAAAGAGACAAAATCTCCCTCTCTCTCTCTTCTGCCTGAAGCACTCAAATAAATCTCCGGGATGGGTTCTTGTCTCGGAGTAGCGGGGGTAGGAATGTGGGGCAGCTTTTTAATACATTGCCCCGACCTGGGGTAAATAAACCACACCCTCTGGAATGCTCCAGGGGTCAGGGGTCAGAGGGAGTTGGGATGAATGTACAATTGAAATCCCACTCGGGGAAAGTTAGACACCGTCTAGGATTTTTTTTTTTGCAAAAAAGAGATTCAGCAACACAGAAAGCTGGCTGCTGAAATGAGACTCACTGGCATGCTTTTTTTTTAGGGGGTGGGGGGAAGTGCAAAGCAGATATTAAAACCGAATATAGATATTTTCTGTACTGAAATATTTCTCAAGGGAATTCCTTTGAGGGCGGCGGTGAATGGGATTCATTTATTGGCTATTAAAAAAAACCCAAAGTTTACACACGGGGGAAAGTACCAAACTTTTACTGCTGTTGTAGAATTTCATTTAATTGTACCTTTCATTGCAGAATTGATCTTGCGATCTCCTCCCCACACCAATATATATTGCACGTTTATTCCAATTGAGCTTAAGAAATGTTTGGAATTTTATTTTCTCAATTTTTCATAAATTTGATATCAAAACAGTTTTTTTTTTGCCCAATCTGGGTGCCGACAAATTCCAAAGTTCTTTCGCGACGTGGTGGGGGGTAGAGTTAAAGGACATTTTTTTTGGAAGGAGAACAAATTAAGAGGAAATAATAAAGCTCGAAAGTACACAGCGGGCGGGGAAATCTCCAATGTCTCCATGTGTTGGAGACTCTGTAAATATAACGGGAGGATTGCTCTTGCTGTTTATGATTTCGTTAGGATGTCCCCCCCTCCCGCTGTGTTTATGAAGTTAGCGGCAGATTCCTTGTTTGAGGGCTCCCGGGGAGAGGCGGCCCCGCTGGGAGCGCTGGTCCAGAACCCAACCCTAGACTTTCCATCAATTTAAAGTAGAGAGCTCCCGATTGGAGAATCGACCTTTTAGATGAGATCTTTCCCCTCGGATGATGAGTATCTGGAATATAAAAAAAAGCAAGACAGGCTCGTCTTTTGGAAGGATCCTCATGTGGTGATGACATGTTAGCCTAGCTTTTGTCTTTCAGATGCTGTTGTGCTTTTCTGTTTTTGACCTGTTTTCGTTTGAACAGGGTGACTAAGGCACCAGAAGTAGCTCAGTGATTACGGTAGGAGGCTGGCAACCCGGAGGTCACAGGTTCAAGTTCCCACCATGGCCTGTTGTGGTTTAATGCCTTTTGGTTGTAAGAACCCAACTGGTTCACTAACAGGAAAGAAACCTGCTGTCCCCATACTTGGTCTGGTCTGGTCTGCATGTGACTCCAGTCCCACACTATGTGGTTGACCCTCAGGGCAACGAGGGATGGACATTCTTCGGCAGCACCTCCTAAACCCGCGACCTCTACCACCTAGAAGGACAAGGGCAGCAGGCGCATGGGAACACCACCACCTCCAAGTTCCCCTCCAAGTCACACACCATCCTGACTTGGAAATATATCGCCGTTCCTTCATCGTCGCTGTGGAAGTACCTTCACCACTCGGACTGCAGCGGTTCAAGAAGGCGGCTCACCACCACAATCTCAAGGGCAATTAGGGACGGGCAATAAATGCTGGCCTTACTTCCCCAACCCACTAATTACTCCCACACCCTTCCCAAATCCCATCAAGCCAAGTAACCTGCTGCCACAAATCATACTAGTTCACCTGGAGTAACCGATGCCACAAATCATACTAGTTCACCTGGAGTAACCAATGCCACAAATCATACTAGTTCACCTGGAGTAACCAATGCCACAACAGATGAACTTCCTCATGAAAGAACACATCTTCGCACTTCCTGTGAGCAATGCCACCTGAGGTCAACCAGTTTTTTAGGTAACAAAAAGAAAAACTTGCATTTATATAGCGCTTTTCACGACCTCGATATGTCCCAATGCGCTTTACAACCAAGGAAGTACTTCTGAAGTGCAGTCACTGTTGTAATATAGGAAATGCATCAGCCAATTTGTGCATAGCAAACAGCAATGAGGTAAATGACCAGATAATCTGAGAGGGCAGACACAGCCTCGGTTTAACATCTCAGGCACCTCCGGCAGTGCAGCACTCCCTCAGCACTGCACTGGGAGTGTCAGCCTAGATTTTTGTGCTCGAGTCTCTGGAATGGGACTTGAACACACGACCTTCTGACTCAGAGGCGCGAGTGCTACCCATTGAGCCACGGCTGACACCATGAAGTCATTGGAACTGAATACTGGGTGGCCAAGGCAATACCTCCTGTTTTGCGCTCCTGCTCGAGACAGATTTCTGCCCCTTGACCTCTTGGGTTCCGAATCCCCGGCACCATTGTGGACCTCTGATCTTCGAGACAGATCTCCCCACTGTGTTGCTGCAGATGGGTCAATGGAGATGTGCAGTTGGGAGGTTTGACTGCAACACGGAGGAAGGTCTGGACCGTCCCTATGATTCAGGATCCTTCTGTGCAGATCGGGAGACTTAAAGGCTGGGGTTTTCTACTTCTGCGCTCGCCAGCCTGTGATTTTCCACTCGTTCCCTTTAATGGGTGGGAAATTATGGGTTGGCAAACGCAGAAGCAAAAATAAATCCTGGCCATCAAGTATGAATTAATGGTTTGTAAACTGCCCGAAGGTATCCATCTTTCTCCATTTAAATTAGTTATTGAGACAGTTCGACAGATATATTCTGCATTAATTCACTTGAGGTATTGAACTGCCCCTGACATTTATTAAATAAACAAAGCACTTTGAAACAGTGCCTAATGTAAATCTAATTCAGAATCTTCCAAATGAAGGCTTTTTACAGTCTCACATGTACCTTTACTTATACCATCATGATATATCCATGGGAAAATATATGGGTGATAAAAGATGTGTGGCAGCGAAATATGAGGCACTGATAAAATTAGGCGGCGTTGATATACGATAAATCATGAAAATAAATTGAATATTATTTTACTGATATTACGCTGTGTGAGAGAGAGAGAGAGAGAATGAGAATGCCAACAGAGATTAGTCTGCATTAGGAATCATGGACTCTTACAGCACGGAAGGAGGCCATTCAGCCCATGGTGCCTATGTCAGCTCTTTGAAAGAGCGATCCAATTAGTCCCACTCTCGTGCAATTTTCTCCCCTTCAAGTATTTATCCAATTTCCTTATTGAATCTGCTTCCACTAATTATAATAACTCGCTGCGTAAAAAATGTTCTCTTCATCTCACCTCTGGCTCTTTTGCCAATGGCCTTTAATCTGTGTCCTCTGGTTACCGACCCTTCTGCCACTGGAGACAGTTTCTCCTTATTTACTCTCTCAAAACCATTCGTGATGTTCACCAACACCTTCTCAGGACAACCAGAGATAACCAGCACCAACTTGGATTTATATAACGCCTTTAATATAGAAAAATGTTCCAAGGTGATTGGCAGAGATGTGAGGGGAAAAGTGGATGCTGGACCAAGGAAAGAGATATTGGACGGGTGGAGAGTATGGGGTCGGAAGCTCAGCTCAGCTCAGAGTTGAATCGGTCACCGAGGTTGTGAATGTGGCCGGGGTGGGGGCTGAAGTAAAAGACCAGGGTACAGAGTTTGTGCCAGGGACCAAGACAAT
>CM059435.1:7173421-7348421 GCA_030390025.1 Squalus acanthias | reverse complement strand
TGAAGTAGGTTCAAGGTTCAGTTGCTGGTTTGGGATGAGTTTGCGGATCTCAACCAGCTGGATTGCTACATGTTGTCTCGGTTCCCCTCGGTTAGGGTGATCAGCCAGTGCTGATTACTATTTATTCCCATTGCTATCCATTCCCATTCCTGATCTCTGCCCATTCCCAATCGCTATTTGTTGCTACTCCTCAGCTCCGTCGACTTCCCAGTCGTTATCCATTCCCATTCCTGGTCGCCATCCCTTCTCAGTTGCTATCCATTTCTCAATCCCGATGTCTCTCCATTGCCTTTGATGTTCCCATTGTTGATGTGGAATAAATTACATCTCTGACAACATAGAGATAATTGCAGCCTTGCCAGTGCCCACATCCAGGGAATAAATAAAAGAATACAAGTCACTATCCATTCCCACTCCTTTTAAGGGGTTTAGCTTCTTTGAAAGTGGATAAATCCCCAGGCCTGGATGAAATGTATCCCGGGCTGTTAAGAGAAGTAAGAGGAAATAGCAGAGGCTCTGACCATAATTTTTCAATCCTCTCTGGCTACAGGTGTAGTGCTGGAGGACGGCTAATGTGGTACCGTTGTTTAAAAAGGGAGAAAGGGATAGACCGAGTAATTACAGGCCAGTCAGCCTAACCTCAGTGGTGGGCAAATTATTGGAAACATTTTTGAAGGACAGTATTAATCGTCATTTAGAAAGACACAGATTAATCAAGGACAGTCAGCATGGATTTGTTAAGGGAAGGTCGTGTCTGACTAACTTGATTGAATTTTTTGAGGAGGTAACAAGGAGGGTCGATGAGGGTAGTGCGTTTGATGTAGTCTACATGGATTTTAGCAAGGCTTTTGACAAGGTCCCACATGGCAGACTGGTCAGAAAAGTAAAAGCCAATGGGATCCAAGGGAAAGTGGCAGGTTGGATCCAAAATTAGCTCAGTGGCGGGAAGCAAAGAGTAATGGCCGAAGGGTGTTTTTGTGACTGGAAGGCTGTTTCCAGTGGGGTTTCGCAGGGCTCAGTACTAGGTCCCTTGCTTTTTGTGGTATACTTCAATGATTTAGACTTCAATGTAGGGGGCATGATTAAGAAGTTGGCAGATGATACAAAAATTGGCCATGTGATTGGTAGTGAGGAAGAAAGCTGTAGACTGCAGGGAGATATCAATAGACTGATCAGGTAGGCAGAAAAGTGGCAAATGGAATTCAATCCAGAGAAGTGTAAGGTCATGTATTTGGGGAAGGCTAACAAGGCAAGGGAATACACAATAAATGGTAGGATACTGAAAAGTGTAGAGGAACAGAGAGACCTTGGAGTGCAGGTCCACAGAACCCTGAAGGTAGCAGGAAAGTTAGATAATGTGGTTAAGAAGGCATACGGGATACTTTCCTTTATTAACCGAGGCATAGAATATAAGAGCAGGGAGGTTCTGCTTGAACTGTATAAAACACTAGTTAGGGCACAGCTAGAGTACTGCATACAGTTCTGGTCACCACATTACAGGAAAGAGAGGGTACAGAGGAGATTTACGAGGATGTTGCCAGGACTGGAGAATTTTAGCTATGAGGAAAGATGGGATAGGCTGGGGTTGTTTTCTTTGGAACAGAGGAGGCTGAGGGAAGACCTAATTGATGTGTATAAAATTATGAGGGGCCTAGATAGAGTGGATGGGAAGGACCTATTTCCCTTAGCAGAGGACTGGGTCGATAACCAGGGGACATAGATTTAAAGTAATTGGTAGGAGGTTTAGAGGGGAGTTGAGGAGAACTTTTTTCATCTACAGGGTGGTGGGATCTGGAACTCACTGCCTGAAAGGGCGGTAGAGGCAGAAACCCTCATCACATTTAAAAAGTACTTGGATATGCACTTGAAGTGCCGTAACCTACAGGGCTACGGACCAAGAGCTGGGAAGTGGGAGTAGGCTGGATGGCTCTTTTAAAGAGCCGACACAGACACGATGGGCCGAATGGACTCCTTCTGTGCTGTAAATTTCTATGAACTTCTATGATTCCTGATCTCTGTCCCTTCCCAATTGTTCTCCATTTCCACTCCTGATCTCTATCCCGTCTCAACTGCTTTCCATTCCCAATCACCATCAGTTCCCACTCCTGATTGCTATCCATTCCCACTCCTGATCTCTGTCCAGTGATCTCCTGCAGGGAAGTGCTGTATATGAGTCATGATCAGACGCGGCTGTGAAGCTGATCCCTCCCCCACGGTTGAAGAATCTATTGACACTCGCTGTTAAGGCTCAAACATGAAGATTGGCTACTTGGAACGTTTGCAAATGGTGAGTCGCAATTGGCCTCGGAACTGCAGAGTGTGATTTAAACAAGCTCCGATAAACTTAGTAAAACTCAATGAAAGCAAAAGCGAATTAGGCTCCCAATTCCAATGTTAGCCATGAATCTCTTAACTGCGTGTTTAAAAAGCCTTCATTCCAGTCCTCGTAATCACAGTCCTTACCCAGCGAGTTGCTGTGATCTGGAATGCGCTGCCTGAAAGGGCGGTGGAAGCAGATTCAATAGTAACTTTCAGAAGGAAATTGGATAAATATTTGAAGGGGAAAAATTTGCAGGGCTATAGGGAAAGAGCGGGGGTGGGGGGGAGTGGGACTAATTGGATAGCTCTTTGCCGATGACACCAAACCTGGGGGTGTGGCAAACAGTGAGGATGATACCAATCGACTGCAACAGGACATAGAAAGGCTAGCAGAATGGGCAGACAAGTGGCAGATGGAATTTAATACAGAGAAGTGTGAGGTGATGCATTTTGACAGAAGGAAGAGGGAGAGGCAATACACTTAATGGCACAGTTTTAAAGAGTGTGCAGGGACAAAGGGACCTGGGAGTTAATGTGCTTAGGTCCCCGAAGGTGGCAGGGCATATTGAGAGAGTGGTTAACAAAGCATATGGGATCTTGGGCTTCATAAATAGAGGTATTGAGTACAAAAGTAGAGAAGTTATGCTGAACCTTTATAAAGCGCTGGTTAGGCCACAACTGGAGTATTGCGTCCAGTTCTGGTCACCACACTTTAGGAAGGATGTGAAGGCCCTTGAGAAGGTGCAGAGGAGATTTACCAGAGTGGTTCCGGGAATGGGGGATCTTAGCTACAAGGACAGGTTGGAGAAGCTGGATTTGTTTTCATTAGAGCAAAGGAGGTTGAGGGGTGATTTGATAGATGTGTACAAGACTATGACGGGTTTGGATAGGCTAGACGGGGAAAGGCTATTCCCACTAGTTGATGTTACAAGGACTAAGGGACACAGATTTAAGGTTTTGAGCAAGAGATACAGAGGGGATGTGAGGAAGAACTTTTTTACTCAGCGAGTGGTGAAGACCTGGAATTCGCTGCCGACGGAAGTGGTGGAAGCGGAGACACTCAATGTTTTCAAGGGGAGACTGGATAGGCACTTGAGGGAAATAAACCTGCAGGGCTATGGGGACAGAGCGGGGGAACGGATTGCCCTACAGAGAGCCAGCACCGACTCGATGGGCTGAATGACCTCCTCCTGTGCCGTTATGACTCTATGACTATGACTCTTTCAAAAAGCCGACACAGGCACGACGGGCCGAATGGCCTCCTTCTGTATGATTTTATTATAACAAAGTAATCAGTTCGGAGCAGGTCAGGCTCACATCCTGGAGGAGCCGATAATGTAGCCCTATCCATTGACCGCAGACTCCTTGGATTAATGTCAAGAATGTTCTCATGTTCAGGCTATCTGATGGGTCGCTGCAACGGAACGTCATCTTTCTTTCATCAAACTGACAGCCAGTAACAGTAGGAGCTGACAGATGGAGCAAGACTCTCGATACGGGAATACTTTCTTGTTTGGAAAGATTTTCGTACAAGAGCTCCAATGCATTGCATACCTTTCATTTCAATACAATGACAACAGGTAACATTTGCGCCACAGAAGTGCCAGGCAATGACTATCTCCAACAAGCGAGAGTCTAACCACCTCCCCTTGACATTCAGTGACATTACCATCGCCGAATCCTCCATCGTCAACATCCTGGGGGTCACCATTGACCAGAAACTTAACTGGACCGGCCACATAAGTACTGTGGCAACAACAGCAGGTCAGAGGCTGGGTATTCTGCAGCGAGTGTCTCACCTCCTGACTCCCCAAAGCCTTTCCACCATCTACAAGGCACAAGTAAGGAGTGTGATCGAATACTCTCCACTTGCCTGGATGAGTGCAGCTCCAACAACACTCAAGAAGCTCGACACCATCCAGGACAAAGCAGCCCGCTTGATTGGCACCCCATCCACCACTTTAAACATTCACTCCCTCCACCGCCAGCGTACCGTGGCTGCAGTGTGTACCATCTACAAGATGCACTGCAGCAACTCGCCAAGGCTTCTTTGGCAGCACCTCCCAAACCCGTGACCTCTTCCACCTAGAAGGACAAGGGCAGCAGGTGCATGGGAACACCACCACCTCCAAGTTCCCCTCCAAGTCACACACCATCCTGACTTAGAAGTATATCGCCGATCCTTCATCGTCGTTGGGTCAAAACCCTGGAACTCCCTCCCTAACAGCACTGTGGGAGTACCTTCACCACACGAACTGCAGCGGTTCAAGAAGGCGGCTCACCACCACCTTCTCAAGGGCAACTAGGGATGGGCATTAAATGCTGGCCTTGCCAGCGATGCCCACATCCCATAAATGAATTTTTTTAAATGGCCCAATGAGCAGTGAGCTACGCTATCTCATGGGCAACTAGGAACCTTAACAGCACGTCTTAATCTCTGGGTTATTTCTGAATGAACCGCACAGATCAGACTGCTTAAACCCGTCTCCACAAGTACTAGTTCCCTCATGCAGACTTACAAGTAATGCACATTCGTGGAAAAATATCGGGGCTGATATCCCTGGCCTCTGCCCCCAAAGAATGCCTATTTCCTAGTTGCAAAGGCCAGGAAAATTTGGACATGGCCCAGTTACACCGAGACTCCGTTCCTTTTATGTTGCTACAGGATTTGCAGGGCTTCCCTGGAGAGGTTTGCGTCTAAATTAGACGCCAAAGATGACTGCATTGGGCCTGGTGTCGATGACTCCCTCCAGGCCCGCACAGATGTGCAGTTGTGCTGGGATTTAATTCCTGGCCCACCCCGCTGTGTGTTTGTGCTGGGATTCCACCCCGCTGTGTGTTTGTGCTGGGATTCCACCCCGCTGTGTGTTTGTGCTGGGATTCCACCCCGCTGTGTGTTTGTGCTGGGATTCCAGCCCGCTGTGTGTTTGTGCTGGGATTCCACCCCGCTGTGTGTTTGTGCTGGGATTCCACCCCGCTGTGTGTTTGTGCTGGGATTCCACCCCGCTGTGTGTTTGTGCTGGGATTCCAGCCCGCTGTGTGTTTGTGCTGGGATTCCACCCCGCTGTGTGTTTGTGCTGGGATTCCACCCCGCTGTGTGGTTGTGCTGGGATTCCACCCCGCTGTGTGGTTGCACAGTTTCTCCTCTTTCCTACTTACTGCCAGTAAGAGAAAGCAATGGAAATGTCATTAGAAAATGAGTGGGGTGGGGGGGTTATCCCAGCGTAGAGTGAGTGAAAGAGTCTTCAAAAAATAAGGGACTGTTAATCCTACAGGTCCTTTTATTCCTTTTCATGTTGGCATCTGACCTTCACTCAGTAGCTATCCAGGAGTGGTATATGTGGAAACAAGAGCTCAGCATGTCGGGGAGTTGTGTCCTCCACTGCGTGTTGGAGCTTGTTTGGAGTGTCAGCTGTGGCTCAGTGGGTAGCACCCTCGCCTCTGAGTCAGAAGGTTGTGGGTTCATAGTCCCACTCCAGGGACTTGAGCACATAAAGCTAGGCTGACACTCCAGTGCAGTGCTGAGGGAGCGCTGCACTGTCAGAGGTGCCATCTTTCGGATGAGATATTAAACCGAGGCCCCGTCTGCTCTCTCAGGTGGACGTAAAAGATCCCATGGCCACTATTTCGAAGAAGAGCAGGGGAGTTATCCCTGGTGTCCTGGCCAATATTTATCCCTCAACCAACATAACAAAAACAGATTATCAGGTCATTATCACATTGCAGTTTGTGGGAGCTTGCTGTGCGCAAATTGGCTGCCGCGTTTCCCACATTGCAACAGTGACTCCACTTCAAAAAGTACTTCATTGGCTGCAAAGCGCTTTGAGATGTCTTGTGGTCGTGAAAGGCGCTATACAATTCCAAGTCTTTCTATCTTTCATTCCTGAGACTGGGGCTCCAGCAAGACATGATTTGACATTACTGTCATTGACAAATAGTGAGTATGCAGATCTGTGGCATCAAACACCATCCATTATGATATCATTATGTCCCTCTTTAGGTCTGGCCCAGATCAGCCCACTGTGACCCGTGACATTGTACGCCAATACCTCCAGCAACGCCCTGACCAGACTGTGCTGATTCTGCATGCTAAGGTTGCTCAGAAATCATATGGGAATGAAAAGAGGTAAGAGGTCACAACCTTAGATCTCAGACCTAAGACACTTATATCCATATATTTTTAACCTTCTTTGGAAGTATTTTGGGAGTCTAGAACTAGGGGTCATAGTCTCAGGATAAGGGGTCAGCTATTTAGGACTCAGATGAGGAGGAATTTCTTCATTCAGAGGGTGGTGAATCTTTGGAATTCTCGACCCCAGAGAGCTGCGGATGCTCAGTCATTGAGTATATTCAAGGCAAGATCTAAAGATTTTAGGATAGGAAGGGAATCAAGGGATATGGGGATTGGGCGAGAAGGTGGAGTTGAGGTAGAAGATCAGCCATGATCTTATTGAATGGCTCGAGGGGCCGTATGACCTCCTCCTGCTCCTATTTCTTATGTTCTTATTTACATTTTATTGACTGCAATGACTTATAAAGTGAATGATTCGGAGTGTGAAAGTTCCCCTGCTCGAGAGTTAGAGATATTCTCAGGGTCACTGTACATAGGGGACAAAGTCCACTTATGGGAACCAGTGAGAGAGAGAGAGAGAGAGAGAGAGGAGTTCATTCAACTTGCAACACTAGCCAACATCAAGCTATTAACTTGACTGATAACAGATTTTCTTAAAAATCCCATTTTAGGTTTTTCTGCCCTCCACCATCTGTCTACCTGACCGGCCCAGGATGGAGATTAAAACACGAGCAACTGAAATGTAAGGAAGTCTTAATGTTGACCGGGGTATTTACTTAGCAAATGACGTGGTGTTTGGAGTGAATCTATTATTCAGGATCTGCATGTAACGGCTGACAGACGGAGAAAGGTTTGACCGAAAGGTGTTGGCTAAGGGGACGAGATGTTTTTGCTGTTGAAAATGACGGACAGGAGAGGACCGTCTGGTGCATCAGTCCCGCCCCGCACACGGTCGTGACCCCGGAAGCCTCATGATTAGAATCTCATAGAATCTTACAGCACAGAAGGAGGCCATTCGGCCCATCGTGCTGGTGCCGGCCCTTTGACGCTCGCCTCTCCACCATCAGCCATGTAACCTCCTGGGAGAGGCAACAAAAAAAACCCAAGGCCAATTAGGGGGGAAAAAAAGATGTAAAATTCCTCCCAACCCGCCTTACGCGATTGCCAGGAATTTCTGCCTTTCAAACAATTGGCCCACTCCCACGTTCCTCCGATTGGCTGACCCACAGAGAGGTTGAATTTGCAGGGTTCTGGGTGCGCTAGATGGAAGTATTACAATTTATAAAAAACGTTTGTGAAAAAACATAGTATTTGAGGCATTTTGGTGCAGTGCATGAGTACACTGAGCTTTCACCTCCAGGACCATAGAAGCATAGAAACATAGAAGATAGGAGCAGGAGTAGGCCATTCGGCCCCTCGAGCCTGCTCCGCCATTCGATGAGATCATGGCTGATCATCCAAACTCAGTACCCTGTACCTGCCTTCTCCCCATATCCCTTGATACCTTTAGCTTTAAGAAATATATCTAACTCATTCTTGAATATATTTAATGACTTGGCCTCAACTACCTTCTGTGGTAGAGAATTCCACAGGTTCACCACTCTCTGGGTGAAGAAATTCTTCCTCATTTCTGTCCTAAATGGCTTACCCCTTATCCTTAGATTATGACCCCTGGTTCTGGACTCTCCGACCATCGGGAACATCCTTCCTGCATCTAGTTTGTCCAGACCTGTCAGAATTTTATATGTTTCGATGAGATCCCCTCTCATTCTTCTATACTCCAGCGAGCATAAGCCCAATCGACCCAATCTCTCCTCATATGTCATTCCTGCCATCCCAGCTAAGGCGAGGTTTCCCCTCTGTTGTTCGGCTGCAAGAGTCGGATGGGGAATGGGTTTGGAGCAGCAACAACCTAGTGGGCATGGGCACATGGCCCATGATCCGGCACCAAATTGGCCATCTCACACTTGATGGGAAAGTGTAGTGGAGTGGAAATACTACTTTGGTGCAGCTGGCACTGTCCGTTTGAGGTTGAGGCCTATTTTTAGGGCAGACTGCCAAACACTTTATTCTACAGTTAGCTTGACCTTGGATTGCTTGAGTGACTGAAATGAGAAAGTGTCTTGCACAGAATTTACGGCGCAGAAACAGGCCACTCGGCCCAACTGGTCCGTGCCGGTGTTTATGCTCCACACGAGCCTCCTCCCACCCTACCTCATCTCACTCTATCAGCCTATCCTTCTATTCCTTTCTCCCTCGTGTGTTTATCGAGCTTCCCCTTAAACGCATCTATACTATTCGCCTCAACCTCAACCACTCCCTGTGGTAGCGAGTTCCACGTTCTCACCACTCTCTGGGTAAGCAAGTTTCTCCTGAATTCCTATCAATATCGTCCCTCGGTGAATCCCCCAAAAATAATTCGCCAAACAAAAGCTTCCTCTCATCTGAAAAAATTAAAACCAAACAGGGTTTTTTTTTTTGAGACGTTGCTATTTTAACACAGGAACCTCTGTAGGAATATCGCCGTGTTTAAACTCCCCCCAAAAACAGCTTTACTCTAAAGATCGCAAAATAACAGTCTGTCACGGGCTAGGAGATTTCTGACGGTATAAGGAGCAGATTAAACTGCTCTGCCTCTTTTAATATAACTCGCTCCCTTTCCTCGCTGTCCCCGCCATTACAACCGAGCTTGAAAACACGTAAATCAGCTCTGGAGAAAAGGATAGGCGATCCAAGCATAATTGTGATCCAATCTGAGTATTCCACTGCACGCCACCACTTCCCGTTTATTCCCAATGTATAGAATTCCCAATCTAAGCGTGAAATGCTTCACAGTTATCTGCTTTTAGTGAAGCTGTGTCCACAAAACATAGTCCACCCTCTGCCAAGCTTAACATGGAGCCAATGGGACGATTTAGGAAGGCTAAATGGCTTCAGTCTGGAGTCTCGCATTCTGTTAGTTTTGTTTAAACTGAGCCTCTGAATGAATTATTAAGTGGACTGGGCACTAAGGTTCGCACCTAAGGATTAGAGAAATCCTGATCCAGGATTAGCCCAGTCCAAGCATAACATTTCTTGGCAAAGTAGTTCTGCTTTAATCAGGACTGGGCTGTGTGTGGATCTGTCCCACAGAGACGAACGAGAGATAGAACAGAAGGAAACAGTGTGGAGCCCCAGTCGGAGAAGCATCACCTTTGTTGACGAGCAATTTTTTTATCCGTTATTTTCTCTAATGCTTTCACTCCCAGCCCACTAACCTATCGTACTGCGGCAAACGAGCAGAATTAGGTTTTACAAAGAGATTAATACATTTTCGAGATTAGGAAGCAAGATAAGTCCCCCAAGAGATGCAGTGTCGGTTTTGTACTCTGGTTGTGTGTAAGCCAGTGATGGTTGCGGTCATTCCTTGGACTACTGAACAGGAAGTTTCGTGTAGCTTCTGCTTTGTGCCTTGGGGTCCTTGAGGTCTGCTGAGGCAATCGGACAGCTGGCACCTTCTTTAATAGGGCGTTGCTGTCGGAAAAAACACCTTAATTTTTTTGCAAATTAAAGGGTGTGATTTCCTTTTTTGTGTGGGGGTATTCAATATTTTTTAAAACCCAGTGTCAAAAATCAGCCATTACCTTGTAGCGTGACTTAGATGCCGGGCAAATCTCCTTCTGCTTTTCTGCAGTAACGCGCTTTAACCGTAACCTCAAGAAATGCACACTTGGTGCTAACATTTCAATTTCTGAAACCAGCACTCTTGGAGTGAGAACGACAGTGAATGTTAAACTGTTTTATGCTGTGGATTTCTGCTGGAGCAGATAGGGTAGATAAAGAGAATCTATTTCCTCAGGTGGGAGAATCCAGAACAAGGGGGCATCATCTTAAAATTAGAGCTAGGCCGTTCAGGAGTGAAATCAGGAAGCACTTCTTCACACACAGGGCAGGAGAAATCTGGAACTCCGCCCTTCCCCCACCTCCCCCACCGCCCCCCCAAAAAAACCCCGCTGTGGATGCTGAGGTTCAAATGAAGCTTTCAAGACTGGGATCGCTCGATTTTTGTTAGGTAAGGGTATCAAGGAGTATGGATCAAAGGCGGGTAGATGGAGTTGAGGTGCAGATCAGCCATGATCTGATTGAATGACGGAACAGGCTCGAGGGGCTGAATGGCCTCCTCCTGATCCTATGTTTCTATGACTAGGAACTTTTAAAAAATTCATTCACGGGATGTGGGTGTCGCTGGCAAGGCCCGTGTTTATTGCCCATTCCTAGTTGCCCTTGAGGAGGTGGCGGTGAGCCGCCTTCTTGAACCGCTGCAGTCCGTGTGGTGAAGGCGCTCCCGCAGCGCTGTTAGGGAGGGAGTTCCTGGATTTTGACCCAGCGACGATGAGGGAACGGACGATATATTTCCAAGTCAGGATGATGTGTGTGACTTGCAGGGGAACTTGGAGCTGGTGGTGTTGCAACCCCTCAAACTCATTGAACTATCAGAGAACAAACATACAAGGCATCTTTTGGAGTTGTCCCAATTCCTAGAGTTGAAAAGGCCATACTTAACTCACAATAATGTGCAAGCCAGCAATGTATTTATGCAAATAACTGTTAGACTTGAGCCTTCAAGCGGGTGGTGATAACCCACTTGTTCCACTGTTTTGCAGTGTTGTTTTTTTTGGATACTTTCTGAAGGTAAAGCAACGGAACTTCCTCCCACTTTACAGCTATACTTGTAAAAGTAGCTGTTTTGGCAACATGACTTTAGCTCGAGACGCTTTCGGAATTTACTAGAATGTTGTAGAAGGTTTTGGAGGATGTTGTGGAAGTTTCCAGATAGAATCGGGAAAATTGCCGTTATATTGCTAGGTTCTGTTCGGGGGCAAATTCTCTTTCGTGATGTCAGGTTATTCCATGCGGGAAGGCTAGCTGTCTTTCGTGCAACGGTTGTTGTGTGTCATTCATGGGATTGCTGCTTAATTTGCACAAGTACGGACGCTAACGAGACGATGAAAGACACGGCGGTAGAGAGACGGAAATTTAAAAAAAAATAAACTTACTGCCCACAGGAGTATCCACGGTCCGCTCGATTTGATTTTTGAGTGGGCATCGCAATAGGCAGCCGCCGAAACAGACAGGAGCCTTTTAAAAAAATATATATATTTAAAGAGGGGTCCTACGCTGGTAGTAGGACCCCAGCGCAATTTTCGGCTACCAGTCAGCAGCTCCACCCAGTGGAACCCAACCTAGAGCAGCCTAACCAGCAGTCCTTAAAGGGCCGCTGCGAAAACAGGACTAAAAACCTCCGTGTCCCCTGATCTTTGTGAGGCCACGAGGAGTTGCCAGCCAAGAAGTGCCTCCCGCAGGATTTCCCCCCCCCTCCCGCCCCTCACCCGCCCCTCATGAATAAGATTTAACGTCTGGCTTGGCTCTGTGGAGGTGCCACCTGATTTTCAATCGCCTCCCACCCATTGGGCACTGGCAGCTTGCCAATCAAATTCAAGTGAGGCCTGACCGTGAATATTGACAATTCTTTGACTGGTGGATATTTATTGAGTCTTCTGGCTCGTCAATCGGGAACCTCGACCCCGAATTCCCTCAGACTTTTTGGCTACTGTACTGCTGTAACCTTGCCGGAAGTGCAGCGGAAAACCTGGTTGCCCGCCTGAATGGGGTTACATAAGAACATAAGAATTAGGAGCAGGAGTCGGCCATACAGCCTCTCGAGCCTGCTCCGCCATTCAATAAGATCATGGCTGATCATCGACCTCAACTCCACTTTCCCGCCCGATCTCCATATCCCTTGATTCCCCTAGAGTCCAAAAATCTATCGATCTCAGCCTTGAATATACTCAAAGACTCAGCATCCACAGCCCTCTGGGGCAGAGAATTCAAAAGATTCACCACCCTCTGAGTGAAGAAATTCCTCCTCATCTCAGTCTTAAATGGCCGACCCCTTATCCTGAGACTATGCCCCCTAGTTCTAGACACTCCAGCCAGGGGAAACAACCTCTCAGCATCTACCCTGTCAATCCCCTTTAGAATCTTATATGTTACACCACATTTCTGACCAAGTTACAGCGGGACGACGGCAGAATGTCCAAGGAAACTGGGGGGGGGGGGTGGAGACAACATTCCTGACGGCAGTGCCCCTTTCAGTGTGTCGCAGATGGGGGGGGACAGCTGTGGTACAGTGGAACAGACCCTTCAAAAATCTCGGAGCGACTTAAAGCTCTAAAACATATCGCCCTGGCCTAGATGGGCAAAAGCATGCGCAACCTGCCATTGGTGACCGACACCAATTTTTGTTTTAGTATGTGGGCTGAATGAATCGAGTTGTCGGCTCTGTGCGTACATGGGGCTGGACAGCGCGGGGAACAGTCAAGGAGACGCATTGAAGATCAACTTTGAAGAACAGCCGGACTCTAAGGTAAGAATGGTGAGAACAGTTGTTTATGTACTTTAGCGGCAGACTTTAAAGTCCTTGGCCCTGGCATTCCATCCCCCGGGGAGTAGGTTGGGTGATGTTCTTTTGGCAAGCTGCTGATGATCCTGGCGGTACCCAGCCGTTTGTCCCTGGTTCAGCTGCTTTAAATATGTTTTTTTAAATTCGTTTTTATGGGATGTGGGCGTCGCTGGCAAGGCCGGCATTTATTGCCCAACCCTAATTACCCTTGAGAAGGTGGTGCTGAGCCGCCTTCTTGAACCGCTGCAGTCCGTGTGGTGAAGGTGCTCCCGCAGTGCTGTTAGGGAGGGAGTTCCAGGATTTTGACCCAGCGACGATGAAGGGTCAGCGATATATTTCCAAGTCAGGATGGTGTGTGACTTGGAGGGGAACTTGGAGGTGGTGCTGTTCCCATGCGCCTGCTGCCCTTGTCCTTCTAGGTGGAAGAGGTCGCGGGATTGGGAGGTGCTGCCGAAGAAGCCTTGTTGGGTGAGGGTTGGGCAGAACCGCAACCTGAAAATCTGCACTCAGGACTGGAAAGCTGTGCGGTGTCGTCGGACTTAAAGGCTCCACCAGGGTTACTTGGCTGTGAAGTTAAGTCCTGCTTAACTTAAGTCCAGAGACTTGAGCATAAGATCTAGCTTGATACTCCCAGTGCAGTACTGAGGGAGTGCTGCACTGTCGGAGATGCCGTCTTTCGGAGGAGACATTAAACCGAGGCCCCGTCTGCTCTCTCAGGTGGATGTAAAAGATCCCAGGGCACTATTTCGAAGAAGAGTAGGGGAGTTATCCCTGGTGTCCCGGCCAAATATTTATCCCTCAACCAACATCACTAAAAACAGATGATCTGGTCATTATCACATTGCTGTTTGTGGGAGCTTGCTGTGCCCAAATTGGCTGCCGTGTTTCCTACATTACAACAGTGACTACACTTCAAAAAGTACTTCATTGGATGTAAACCCCAGTTTCTTCAGGTGGGTTGGTTTGCTAGCGGACACCAAGCAGAACCCCCGCCCTCCACCCCCCCCCCACCCTGAAAGTGACGCGAGAGGCATTACACGTCCCGCGTTGCTCGTTCTCGACCTAAATGCTCCTGCTGGTGTCGGACGGGCACTTACCGGCCATGCCGAGGATGTCCCGGGAAAGATGCATCAAGTTACAGGGTTACGGACAAAACACGCAGGTGTGGGGCTGAGCACGACTGCTCTTTCACAGAGCCGGCACAGGCCCGACCGGCCGAATGACCACACTCTATGCTGTAAGTTTCTATGATTCTAAGAGCAAACGTGGCGGAGTGGCAGCATTTCCAGGTTTCTGCCTCTTCTACTTTTGCACCAAGTCCCGGAAACGAGTCCATCGGGCTCCGGCAGGAGAAGGCCCGGCCGCCAATGGTGGAGCGATGGAAATCGGGGATGCGCAAGAGGCCAGAATTGGAGGAGCGCAGAGATCGCGGGGGATTATGGGGCTGGAGGAGATTACAGAGATAGGGAGCGGTGAGGCCATGGAGGGGTTTGAAAACAAGGATGAGAATTTTAAAATTGAGGCGTTGCCGGTCACGGAGCCAAAGTAGGTCAGCAACTTTCAAGTCAAACATATAATCAATCCACTGCAAGGCCATCCCATCAGATATTGTCAGTCAAGGAAGAGTTCAGGGAGTTGAAGTTTCCTTGAAAGAGTCAAACCATTAAAATAGCGTGCACTTGATGTGAGTGTTAATCAGCACGCTACAAATACGCACAACAGAAGCTTCAACTCCTTGGCGATTTGAAGCAGACGACAGCGGCAATCTGGAGGCAAGGAGATGTCACGAGCTCAGCTGTTCTTGTTTTATTGTCGGGTTTTGATAATCCAAAAGAAACTGAGGTTTTTGTAGCTCCTCGGGGCATTGTGGACCTGACTCGGTTGTGGCAGTTCCCAGCCTGGCCACCAGATGGGGTCCTATCGCAGAAGTAGAGTGTTCCACCTCAGGAAGGAATCCATGACTCCGATTGGTTGCAGACCGCCCTTGGCAGTAGGCATGGAGCTCTCCAAGACACTTGGGCAATCTGGGCGAGAGAGGCAGCAGAGGGTCCAGTGACCGAGGCACAAGGGATACAATGGAGGGGAAATAGAGGTTTCAAAAAATATTTTTAGCCAGTACCGCAAACATTTTAGTGATTATTTTCTGGAGTGAATTTACCTTATAGAATCGTCGAATGATACAGCACCGAAGGAGGCCATTCGCCCACCGTGCCTGTGCCGACTATTTGAAAGAGCGATCCAATTAGTCCCACTCCCCTGTTCTTTCTCCATAGCCCTGAAAATTTTTTCCTTTTTCAAGTATTTCTCCAATTCCTTTTTGAACGTTATTATTGAATCTGCTTCCACCACCCTTTCAGGCAGCGCATTCCAGATCACAACAACTCGCTGCGTAAAAAAAGTCACCTCCCCTCCCCTCTGGACATCGCTGCAGGAGTTCCTCAGGGCAGTGTCCTAGGCCTAACTATCTTCAGCTGCTTCATCAATGACCTTCCCTCCATCATAAGGTCAGAAGTGGGGGTGTTTGCTGATGATTGCGCCGTGTTCAGTTCCATTCGCAACTCCTCAGATAATGAAGCAGTCCATGCCCGCATGCAGCAAGACCTGGATGACATTCAGGCTTGGGCTGATAAGTGGCAAGTAACGTTTGTGCCACACAAGTGCCAGGCAATGACTATCTCCAACAAGCGAGAGTCTAACCACCGCCCCTTGACATTCAACGGCATTACCATTGCCGAATCCCCCACCATCAACATCCTGGGAGGGTCACCATTGAACAGAAACTCAACTAGACCAGCCACATAAATACTGTGGCTACAAGAGCAGGTCAGAGGCTGGGTATTCTGCGGCGAGTGTCCCACCTCCTAACTCCCCAAAGCCTTTCCACCATCTACAAGGTACAAGTCAGGAGTGTGATGGAATACTCTCCACTTGCCTGGATGAGTACAGCTCCAACAACACTCAAGAAGCTTGATACCATCCAGGACAAAGCAACCCACTTGATTGGCATCCCATCCACCACCTTAAACATTCACTCCCTCCACCACCAACGTACCGTAGCTGCAGTGTTTACCATCTACAAGATGCACTGCAGCAACTCACCAAGGCTTCTTTGACAGCACCTCCCAAACCCGCGACCTCTTCCACCTAGAAGGACAAGAGCAGCAGGCGCATGGGAAGACCACCACCTCCAAGTTCCCCTCGAAGTCACACACCATCCTGATTTGGAAATATGTCACCGATACTTCATCGTCGTTGGGTCAAAATCCTGGAACTCCCTCCCTAACAGCACGGTGGGAGTACCTTCACCTCACGGACTGCAGCGGTTCAAGAAGGCTGCTCACCACCACCTTCTCAAGGGCAATTAGGGATGGGCAATAAATGCTGGCCTTGCTAGCGACGCCCACATCCCAGGAACAAATTTAAAAAAAACTTTAAATCTGTGTCCTCTGGTTACCGACCCTCCTGTCTGTGGAAACAGTGTCTCCTTATTTACTCTATCAAAACCCTTCATAATTTTAAACACCTTTATTGAATCTCCTTTCAACCATTTCTGTTGTAAAGAGAACAATCCCAGCTTCACTAGTCTCTGCGCATAACGTAAGTCCCTCATCCCTGGTACCATTCTGGTAAATCTCCTCTGCACCCTCTCCAAGGCCTTGACATCCTCCCTAAAGTGCGGTGCCCAGAATAGGACACAATACTCCAGCTGAGGCCTAATCAGTGATTTAGAAAGGATTAGCATAACTGCATTGCTTTTGTTCTCTGCGCCTCTATTTATAAAGCCAATGATCCCGTATGCTTTTGTAACAGCGTCATCAGCTTGTCCTGACTCCTTCAAAGATTTGTGCAGGTGAATCCCCAGATCTCCCTGTTCTCTCTGAACACGTTTTATAATTGTACCTTTTGAGTTTCTATTCTATTTCACGTACTTTGTTGTCCGACAGAAGTTCGGCTGTGCCAAAGCACTGTACATATCTGATGCTGACAAACGCAAACACTTCCGGATATTTTTAAGACTCTTCCTCGGGAATGGTCAAGAGGTTGGAACCTTCTACAGTAAACTCATCAAAGTCATTTCAAAACCTTCCCAGAAAAAGCAATCTATTAAGAATGCAGACTGTAAGTATCACTGTGTTGGGTTGGGGGCGGGGGGGTGGGGCGGGGTTCAGCCAACTATTGGGATGTGTAGGGTCAGCCGTGGCTCAGTGAGTGGCACATTTGCCTCTGAGTCAGAAGGTTGTGGGTTCGTAGTCCATCTCCAGGGACTTGAGCACAAAATTTAGGTTGTAAACTCCAGTGTAGTGCCGAGGGAGTGCTGCACTGTCGGAGGTGCCGTCTTTCAGATGAGATGTTAAACCGAGGCCCCGTCTGCTCTCTCTCAGGTGGGCGTAAAGATCCCACGGCACTATTTCGAAGAAGAGCAGGGGAGTTCTCCCCGGTGTCCTAGCCAATATATATCACTCAACCAACATCACTAAAAAAACAGATTATCTGGTCATTATCACAGTGCTGTTTGTGGGAGCTTGCTGTGCGCACATTGGCTGCCGCGTTTCCCACATTACAACATTACATTCAGAAGTATTTCATTGGCTGTAAAACACTTTGGGACATCCTAAGGTCATGAAAGGCGCTGTGTAAATGACAGTCTTTCTTTTTATAGAGTGCCTCTAAATCTTTACACTATCACTTGTTGCCGAATGAGGAGGCTGCATCTCCAGGAAGTGGTTAGCTGAAGCCTCATCAATTCTGGCTTCTTATCAATCAGCTTCTTAAGTTTTTTTTAAATTGAGAAATTGCTCTTTGAAAGAGCCGGCGCAGATTCGATGGGCCATATGGCCTCCTTCTGTGCTCAACTATTCTATGATTCTAGGATCGTACCCCCTTTTCATAGAATCATAGAATGGTTACAGCACAGAAGGAGGCTATTCGGCCCGTCGAGCCCGTGCCAGCTCTCTGCAAGAGCACTTCAGCTAGTCCCACTCCCCCGCCCTTTCCCCGTAGCCCTGCAATTTTTTTTCCATCAGGTACTTATCCAATTCCCTTTTGAAAGCCATGATTGAATCTGCCTCCACCACCCTCTCAGGCAGTGCATTCCAAATCATAACCACTCGCTGCGCAAAAAGTTTTTCCTTATTTCGCCTTTGGTTCTTTTGCCAATCACCTTGAATCTGTCTCCTCTGGTTCTCCACCCTTCCGCCAATGGGAACAGTTTCTCTCTATCTACCCTGTCTAGACCCCTCATGATTTTGAACACCTCTATCAAATCTCCTCTCAACCTTCTCTGTTCGAAGGAGAACAACCCCAGCTTCTCCAGTCTATCCACATAACTGAAGTCCCTCATCCCTGGAATCATTCTCGTAATTCTTTTCTGCATTCTCTCTAAAGCCTTCACATCCTTCCTAAAGTGCGGCACCCAGAATTGGACACAATACTCCAGTTGAGGCCAAACCAATGTTTTATAAAGGTTCATCGTAACTTCCTTGCTTTTGTACTCTCTGCCTCTATTTGTAAAGCCCAGGATCCCGTATGCTTTTTTAACAGCTTTCTCAACCTGCCCAGTCACCTTCAATGATTTGTGCACATATACCCCCAGGTCTCTCTGTTCATGCACCCCCTTTAGAATTGTACCCTTTTAGTTTATATTGTCTCTCCTTGTTCTTCCTACTAAAATGTATCACTTCGCACTTTCCTGCGTTAAATTTCATCTGCCACGTGTCTGCCCATTCCACCAGCCTGTCTATGTCTTCTTGAAGTCTATCACTCTCCTCCTCACTGTTCACTATACTTCCAAGTTTTGTGTCAAGTGCAAACTTTGAAATTGTACATCCAAGTCCAAGTCATTAATATATATCGAGAAAAGCAGTGGTCCTAGTGCCGACCCCTGGGGAACACCACTGTATACGTTCCTCCAGTCCGATAAACAACCGTTCACCACTACTCTCTGTTTCCTGTCACTTGGCCAATTTCGTATCCACTGTCCCTTTTATTCCAGGATACCACCTAGGGGTTCGAACAATGTTCCCTTTAAGCTGTGTGGCCGCACAGCACTCTGGAGGTCCTGTGCAGCCAGCTCACTGGCTTCTAAATGGATAAACCGCACACACGTGGAATTTTGAATGGGTCGCACAGCCCGTTAAAGGGGACGCGTGGGCCAAAAAAGGAATTAGAGGGAACATTGGTTCTAACCAGTGGAGAGGTGAGGTATGTTAGGAAATGTGATTTTTGAGACGTCCAGCTTGGATGTTAAAAGCACAAAAAGAAAGACTGAGGGAGCTCTCCCCTCGGTACTGCCCTGGAGTGTCAGCCTAGATTAACGTGCCCAAGTCTCGGGACACGAACCCACGGCCTTCTCGCTCGGAAGCGAGAGTGTTACCCACTGAGCCACGGCTGACACCACACTCCAATGTGCCATTTAAGCGACAACTGTTCAGAAGCGTGTCAACGGGCCCAATCTCTTCCAGTCACAAGGTATTGACTGTTGTTAATCCTGTGCCCAGTATGTATCTCTTCAGGCTCCAAGGTGGCTTTGTTCAATCGCCTGCGATCTCAAACAGTCAGCACACGGTACCTGTGCGTGGAGGGAGAAGAGTTCATTGCCAGTGCCAGGCAATGGGCAGCGTTCACTCTGCACTTGGGTAAGAGTTCATCCTAGACTGCATCAGCCTTTGCAGGAGACGCTCCTGGTAGAAATGAATTGGAGTTAGTGAAGTTATCTGGATATTACTACACCTTTATAAATTGTTATGATAAACTTTTATAAATCACTGGTTAGGTCTCAGCTGGAGTACAGTAAACTCTTCCGTATCCGGCACCGACGGGACCGGGATGGTGCCGGTTGATTAAAAATTCCGGATAACAGAGAGATAGGCAATTTTTAAAACAAAAAAAATAAAAACCAGTGACTAACTCGGCCACCGCGGGAAACTCGGACTCGGAAAAACGAAAAATGGATGGATTCGGCAAGATTACCGGCTATCTATTTTGCCGGTTATTAAAGAGTTCCGGTTGATTAGGTGCCGTTTAAACGAGAGTTTACTGTATTGTGTCCAATTCTGGGCGCCACACATTAAGAAGGATGTCAAGGCCCTGGAGAGGGTGCAGAGGCGAATGGTGCCAGGGGATGAAAGACTTCAGTTACGTGGAGAGACTGGAGAAGCTGGGATTGTTCTCCTTAGAGCAGAGAGGGTTAGGGGAGATTTAATAGAGGTGTTCAAAATTATGAAGGGTTTTGATAAGAGTAAATAAGTAACTGTTTCCAGTGGCAGGAGGGTCGGTAACCAGAGGACACAGATTTAAGGTATTTGACAAAAGAACCAGAGGGGATGTGAGGTGACTTTATTTTAACGCAGCGAGTTGTTGCGATCTGGAACGCGCTGCCTGAAAGGGCGGTGGAAGCAGATTCAGTAGTAACTTTCAAAAGGGAATTGGATAAATATTTAAGAAGGAAAACATTTGCAGGGCTATGGGGAAAGGGCGGGGGGAGTGGGACTAATTGGAGAGCTCTTTCAAAGAGCCGGCACAGGCACGATGGGCCGAATGGCCTCCTTCTGTGATGTAAGATTCTATGATTCTGTGAAATCATTGCTGGGAAGGCCCAGGGAACTCCTCATTGTGCCAACCACCCCCATCCTAACCCCTCTTGTTTCCTGTCCAGAGAATGATCGCTGTCAGAGGGGCGAATTCTGTCCTCGGGATGGATACATCAGATATGGCTCAGCTGTCAAACTAGTCTGCACCACCTCAGGAGTCTCTCTACCGAGCATGGT
Organism: Squalus acanthias; assembly: GCA_030390025.1. NCBI lineage: Eukaryota > Metazoa > Chordata > Chondrichthyes > Squaliformes > Squalidae > Squalus > Squalus acanthias. Next base: position 7,327,822 of record CM059435.1, on the reverse strand, counting down.
ACGACCACCTTCTGTGGGCTCAATTTGGACTTGAGTCCGATTGACTTCAATATTACTGCGTATTACGCCCAATTCTGGTGTAAGATATCCCCTAAAAATGAGAGTTCTGTATCGGACAGAGCACTTCTTAACAATGTGTATTAAATTATTAGCAGTTTCGGTAAATATATAACTTTCAGAAGAATATTATTCAAGTTCAATGTGGGTGAAGGTTAAGTGTATTATAACTTCTTCTTCCCCCCCCCCCCCCCACCACTTACATTTTATTTCCCTTTCCCCCCCCTCCTTTCTCTCCTACGCCGGCATGGACTGGTTGGGCCGAATGGCCTGTTTCTGTGCTGTATATTCTATGTAATTCGATGTAAGATAGTGACTTTTGCCGGGATACAGGTCCCATGGGCTTTGCCAGCTCCCCTGTACCTCACCCCAGTGTGTCATTGTGCATTATCATAGTATCGTAGAAATTTACGCCACAGAAGGAGGCCATTCGGCCCATCGTGTCTGTGCCGGCCGAAAAAGAGCCTAATCCCACTTTCCAGCTCTTGGTGCGTAGCCCTGTAGGTTACGAGACCTCCAAGCACTTTTTAAATCCGGTGAGCAGTGTGCCCCCTAATTTTAAATTTGGGTGTGTGGTCCCTTTAATGGGATGCGTGGCTCATCCAAAGTTTCGCGCGCGCGCACGAAACGTCACATTGGAAAAGCCGGTCTCGGGCTGCGCGGTTTAGAGCGAACATTCGCGGTAAAGGTCTCTGCCTCGACCACTCTATCAGGCAGTGAGTTCCAGACCCCCACCACCCCCTGGGTGAAAAAAATTCCCCTCCACTCCCCTCTAATCCTTCTAACAATTACTTTAAATCTCTGTCCCCTGGTTATTGACCTCTCTGCTGAGGGGAAATAGGTCCTTCCTACCCACTCTATCTAGACCCCTCATCATTTTATACACCTCAATCAAGTCTCCCCTCAGCCTCCTCTGTTCCAAAGGAAACAAGACGTTACTGCCTTGGGCAGAACGCCAGCGGTCTATTGCCTGCAGGGGAGGGGCTGGAGAGAAAACGTGCGTTGCAGCCAAGCCCATTCCTTTCCTCACGAGCGTGGTTTCCAAACTTGGCTAGTTTCCCCCCCCCCCCCAGCTTGGGGCACTGAGGCTAACCTCCACCGCCATCTGAATTGAAATCAATTAATAAGAGACTGATACGATAGAAAAATACTGCAGATGCTATAAATCCGAAATAACAACAGAAAACGCTGGAAAAACTCAGCAGGCGAGGCAGCATCCGTGGAGAGAGAAACAGAGTTAACGTTTCAGGTGGAAGACCTTTCGTCAGAACTGGAAATAGCAGGAAATGAAATAGATTTAAGGCAAGGATAAAGCTGGGAAAAGGGGGGAGGGGATGAAAGAACAAAAGGAGAGATTAAGAGACATTGAGAGACATTAAGAGATATTCAAGGCAAGAGGTGGTGTTAATGTGACAGATTGAGGCTAGATGAAGTGTGAAATGCACTGGCAGAATGAAGGACAGCTGCCAGCTTCTGGGAGGGAAAAAAAAGGGGAGGGGGGGGGCCAAACAAAAGGGTGGATGAAAAAATAAAATATAAATGTGATAGGGGCTGGGTTAGAGACTGAACCTGGAGCTGTACTGGTCTGGGCGGAATTTAAAATAAGTTGTACTCAGGATGTGGTCATCGCTGGCAAGGCCGGCATTTATTGCCCATTCCGAGTTGCCCTGAGTGCGACTGAGTGGCTTGCTTGGCCACTTCACAGGGCAGTTAAGAATCAACAGGGTAGGTTTTGATGATGGTCAAAGTTTTGTCTGATAACGCTCCTGGGAGGCGCCACGGGACCAACGTTCCCCGTACGCTGCGCTTTGTTCTGCGCGGCCTGTCTCTTTTAGTGCGCGGTCCCCTTTAAATTTCCCGCCCGTGCGCGATACTTACAATGGGGGGAGCCGGTGAGCGGCCCCGCGCGGGACCTTTCGCTTTTACTGCACGGGAACGTTGCATGGGGCGTTTCACTACGTTACAGACGCTATGTAAATGCAAGTTGTTGTTGTCGGTGACGGCGAATCGGCCGCCTGTTTTACATCTCTCCCAATTTTTTATTTCCATTGACTTCAAATTTGGCCAAAAAAAGCTCAGCCAGCCAGGGTAGCTGGCCTACTACTCTGCTTGTGAAGCATATTAAAAGAGCAGAGATTTTTACGTTCTTGAGCTAATGGATGGTCTTCGCTTGAGCTACTTGGACAATGGTGAAGCTGATTTGTTTCTCACTAATTGTGCGGACAGATCATTCGGAAGGTGAACAAGCAGTATGCCGCGCTGGATGTGGACGAGCCCGTCTCTCAACTTCACAAGTGTGCCTTCCACATCAAGGACACCAGCAGGATGTACCTGTGCCTCTCCAACGAGAAGATCATACAGTTCCAGGTAGCGCTGACTGCGAGCTGGGGCACTCCGTTCCTGCGGCTGGGTGTATTTGGATTGTTTGGGTGCAGTGAGCAGAGGATTGGGTTGGCAACTCTGGTTGGACGTATCACATGACCTCTGGCCCCCGCCATTGGTCACCTGACACGTCCATCCTCGCGGCTCCCCGCTTTCCCACGGCCAATCGGAAAGCAAACAGACACATAGGGCTAGATTTTGTCTTGGGGGCGGGTTGGGGTCGTGTCATCCACATTTCGTGTTATCCACCCGCCTGCAATTGGATGTGGGAGATTGATGCAATTTACACTTAATTGGGCAATTGAGTTCCAGCATGTGGTAACCCATGAACCAATTAGTGGTTTCAGTCTGAAAGTCGCCTCTGATGATGTCATCATTGCAGGTCAGAGACTGCCTGGTCTCAGAGATTGCCTGGCCTTTGCTGTGAGAGGACCTGGATGCAAAATTAGCAGCATCTGAGAGAGAGAGAGAGAGAGAGAATTTTTTTTGCAATCAAGTCCTCCCAGGCAGTCTCTGAAGACATTCAATGCAGCAGCATCAGAGGCGACTTTCAGACCTAATACTACTACTACCTTCATCACAATACTACTACTACCATCTCCGTTGTAATAGTGGACCTGCAGCTGATAGTCAGCTATCCACTTGTGCTCCCGTCAGGTTTCACTGGAGTGTTTCACATCAGGCGTGCTTCACGTGGGAAAAGGGTTAAACTAGCTAAAACGTTTCAAAATGGCATTACAGAGCCAATTTAGGGCTTGTTAAGGGCTTTAATGGCCTCTCCCGTCTCTTGGAGGCGGGACGGAGTCGGGAACCCCGCGACCGATTTTGTCAAAATTGCGTGGAGGCGGAATGGAGTCGGGATGGGGTCGGGACCCCCGAATCTGCAACTTTAACCCCCCACACGCCTCCAAACCCGACTCCACGGGTCATTGAAAATCCAGCCCTTTGTTACCTGATTGGATGATTCTTGACTCTCAGCCAAACAGCCTTTTGCCCCATCGCCAACGTTTTCAGAACTAATGAAGTCTTCAAAGAAAACTTTAAAAAAAACACATTTTGTTTTAAAGCCCCGATGATTTTTTTCCCCGTGTTGCTCCCAGCAGGAGATTAATCTTTAATATGGAGAATAAATTCATAATTGCAAATTGCAAAACCTTGGTGTTAGATTACGGGGACAATCTCTGCAAGTTGAATAAATAACCGACAGAAAATAATCCACTGCCTCTCGGACAACTCAACTTTGACCTGATGTTTTGTTGTGACCTCTCAAGGCGACCCCTTGCTCCAAGGAAGCCAACAGGGACGTGTTGAATGACGGTGCGTGCTGGACGATCATTGGTACCGAGGCCGTGGAATACACATTCAGTGAGAGCCTGGCACAACTTCACATTCCTGTCACCCCCATTCCCATCATCAGCAGCCTTGAGGTAAGATCTTTGCAGTGAAATCAGAGAATGTGACTGATTGTATTTAACACTTTGTGCTGCCCCCTGGGGTTTAGGAACATAGGAACAGGAGGGAGGCCATTCAGCCCCTCGAGCCTCTTCCACCATTCAGTGAAATCATGGCTGATCTGTGACCTAACCCGCCTTTGCCCCATATCCCTTAATACCTTTGGTTAACAAAAATCTATCGCTCTCAGATTTAAAATTAACAATTGAGCTAGCATCAATAACTGTTTGCAGAAGAGAGTTTCAAGCTTCTACCACCCTTTGTGTGTAGAAGTGTTTCTTAATTTCACTCCTGAAAGGTCTGGCTCTAATTTTTAGACTCTGCCCCCTAGTTCTAGACTCCCCAACCGGTTTAGTTATTAAAACTAGTTCAAGAACCAAGGTCAACGGTGCAGGACATCACCAAGGTTGAAAAGAGTAGGAGGGAAGACCGGATGAATCAAGAAGTGGTGATCTGCTGATGTCCAGCCAAGCCTGCAGGCTGTAGGAGGGACAGAAGGCGAATGGAAGGAAGGAAGGAAGGAGTTCCAGGGATCTGAGATCCTGAAAAAGAGAGCAAGAGACAGCGGGGCCCGAGGTTCTGGAAGTCCTGATCTGCTGGTGCAAGTGCAACTCGCTGCCATTCCTGGGGCGAGATGCCAACCCTATTCCAAGCTACAGGGATGGGAACATTAACATACTAAAGGGGCAGGCGGTCATAGAAACATAGAAGATAGGAGCAGGAGTAGGCCATTCGGCCCCTCAAGCCTGTTCCGCCATTTAATGAGATCATGGCTGATCATCCAAATTCAGTACCCTGTCCCTGCTTTCACCCCATATCCCTTGGTCCCTTTAGCCTTAAGAAATATATCTAACTCCTTCTTGAATATATTTAATGAATTGGCCTCAACTGCCTTCTGTGGTAGAGAATTCCACAGGTTCACCACTCTCTGGGTGAAGAAATTCCTCCTCATTTCTGTCCTAAATGGCTTACCCCTTATCCTTAGACTGTGACCCCTGGTTCTGGACTCCCCCGCCATCGGGAACATCCTTCCTGCATCTAGTCTGTCTAGTCCTGTTAGAATTTTATAAGTTTCAATGAGATCCCCTCTCATTCTTCTAAACTCTAGCGAGTATAAGCCCAATCGACCCAATCTCTCTTCATATGTCATTCCTGCCATCCCAGGTATCAGTCTGGTGAATCTTCGCTGCACTCCCTCCATTGCAAGAACATCCTTCCTCAGATAAGGCGACCAAAACTGCACACAATACTCAAGGTGTGGTCTCACCAAGACCCTGTACAACTGCAGCAAGACATCCTTGCTCCTGTACTCGAATCCTCTCGCTATGAAGGCCAACATACCATTTGCCTTCTTAACCGCCTGCTGCACCTGCATGCTTACCTTCAGCGACTGCTGCACAAGGACACCCAGGTCTCGTTGCACTTCCCCTTTTCCCAATCTATTGCCGTTCAGATAATAATCTGTCTTCCTGTTTTTGCCACCGAAGTGGATAACCTCGCATTTATCCACATTATACTGCATTTGCCATGCATCTGCCTGTAAGGGTGTTTGAGAGGCACCCATTCTAAACGGCCAGCAGAAGCACCCTGCAATCCTGCTGGAGGGAGGTCAATATCTCCACGAAATCTCAAATGGTGGGTTCCTCATGTCAGTTATAGTCTTGGGAGGGGGCCACTGTACAGAATCCAGGCACTAGCCCAGAGAGAGAGCAGATCGGACACATCTCTCGGTAGCTGGCAGAAGATTGCCTTTCACTAGAAAGAAAGAACTTGCATTTCTAACATGCCTTTAACCGCCTCAGGACGTCCCAAAGCTCTTTACAGTCAATGAAGTACTTTTTGAAGTGTAGTCACTGTTGTAATGTCGGAAGCGGGGCAGGCAGTTTTCGCACAGCAAGCTCTCACAAGCAGCAATGAGATAATGACCCAGATAATCTGTTTTTTTTGGTGATGTTGGTTAAGGGATACATGTTGGCCGGGACACCAGGGAAGAATTCTCCTCATCTTCTTCGAAATAGTGGCCGTGGGATCTTTTCCGTCCACCCGAGAGGGCAGACGAGGCCTCGGTTTGGCGTCTCAGCTGAAAGGTGGCCTCTGTCAGATCTCTTAATCTTCCTTGTTCCAATGAAAAAAGTCTTGGTTGGTCTGGTCCCTGGTATCATCTTAGTGAATCTCTTCATCGTGGCCTTGACATCCTTCCTAAAGATCCAGTTGAGGAAGGGAGAGTGGGGGGAAAAAAGGTACAGATATGAGCAAGGAAATGTCTGATTTATTGGAGATGGTGATTGGGGTCTTGGTCAAATGGTCGAAAGACCTCGCCCTCGTTGGATGATCCTTATGTCTGTGCTTGACTCCTAATAACCTTGCAGGCTATGTTCCTATTACTATAACATGCCACAGTGTCTTCTCTCGTTTCCCAAGCTGAACGGAGGAGGTGATGTAGCAATGTTAGAACTCCAAGGAGAAAGCTTCAGTCCAAACTTGAAAGTCTGGTTCGGTGATGTGGAGGCAGAAACAATGTACAGGTAAGACAGATCTTAGAAACTAGACCATACCTGCAGGCATCTCGGGCTGACTGTACTCACCCTTGCTGGGTTTTAGAACCATTTTAAAGTCTTTCTTTTGTATCCATAGAATGATACAGCACAGAAGGAGGCCATTCGGCCCATCGTGCCTGTGCCGGCTCTTTGAAAGAGTTCTCCAGTTAATCCCACTCCCCCTGCTCTTTCCCCACAGCCCTGCAAATTTCTCCTTTTCAAGTATTTATCCAATTTCCTTTTGAATGTTACTATTGAATCTGCTTCCACCGCCCTTTCAGGCAGCGCATTCCAGATCACAACAACTCGCTGCGTAAAAATGAGTTTTTCAGAAAGATAGACAAATAAGGCTTTACATTTTCATATTTAAGTATCAAAAGGAGGAAGTGTTTTGTGGTATGGGGGCTGGATTCTCCTGCTGTCAGTTATCAGTAACAGTCGTAGTAAGAGTGTGGTGTGAAGAAACTTACGACTTTAAGGAGTTACCACTGGGACACAGGTTGTGCTGGTCAATCAGGAAGGTTAGCCATAAACCTGGGATTGAATTGATTCTGTATCCATGCTGCCATTTTTGAGGATTGCATAGAATGTACAGCACAGAAACAGGCCATTCGGCCCAACAGGTCCATGCTGACGTTTGTGCTCCACACGAGCCTCCTCCCACCCTACTTCATCTCACCCTATTAGTTTATCCCTTCTATTCCTTTCTCCCTCACGTGTTTATCTGGCTTCCCCTTAAATGCATCTGTGCTATTCGCCTCAACCACTCCCTGTGGTAGCGAGTTCCACATTCTCACCACTCTCTGAGTAAAGAGGTTTCTCCTGAATTCCCCATTGGATTTATTAGTGACTATCTTGTGTTTATGGCCCCTAGTTCTGGTCTCCCCCACAAGTGGAAACATCTTCTCTACGTCTAGCCTATCAAACCCCTTCACAAATTTAAATATATTCGGTCACCCCCTCAGTATATACATTTACACACACACACACACACACACACACACATACACCTGCACACGCAGAAACACCCACAGTAGAGATGCCCCTGTAAAGTGCTTAAATGGAAAATAGGAGACGGATAAATGTCTGAAGTGATGTTAACCTGAGATGATAGGAAGAAGCATAATAGAAGAAATTAAAGAGACACAGAGAATGCGTGAGTATCCAAGGCGCTGGGGAGGCGGTACGACAGGCCAGAAATAGAAACGGGGAAAGCTGGACTCTGAAATATCCACTATCTTCTCTTCACAGAAACCACAAATCGGTCATTTGTGTAGTTCCCGATATCTGCGCGTACAGCAGTGAGTGGCGTTGGCTTCGACAGCCGATCACGGTGCCCCTCTCTCTGATGAGGAGCGATGGGATCATCTTCTCCAGCACCTTCTCCTTCACCTACACCCCTGAGCAGAGCTGCTTTCCCAGTCAGAGGGTGGCCCGAGAAATCCCAGAGGATTCTGACAACTTCCTGAACACCATCCATCAGGAATTCACTCGAACTAACTTCCATCTCTTCATGCAGAGCTAACAGCCAAGAAACCGATGTCTCCTTCTGCTGCCCGTATCCTAACTCGCACTAAGGCTCGCTCACCTCCATTGGCTCCCGGTCCAGCAACGCCTCGATTTTTAAAATTCTCATCCTTGTGTTCGAATCCCTCCGTGGCCTTGCCCCTCCCTATCTCTGTAACCTCCTCCAGCCCTACAACCCTCCGAGATCTCTAATTCTGACCACATGCGCATCCCCGATTTCCTCTGCCCCATAAACCTCTCCGGCCTCTCTACCTCAAAGAGGTACCACAAAGAGAAACTTGCTCAGAACTCCGCCCCACAAAGTTACAAGCAAGATCCAGAGGCAGATGGGGGCTAGCTTTAAGAAGTTGTCTCAGAGGCTGAACCAGTTAGCACATAAACACCAAAAATGACCAGCACAGAAATAACCTCGCAGCTGGAAAGGGGGGATTCCCCTGCAGGTCCCACGCAGTGATTGTTTAATACAGGACTGAGCATCTGGATTGGTGTTCTGGCACTCCAAGCGCCTCACGGGATAAGGCCTCTAATTCATAGAATAAAATCAGAGAAATTCACGGCACAGAAGGAGGCCATTCGGCCCATCGTGTCCGTGCCGGCTGAAAAAGAGCTATCCAGCCTAATCCCACGTTCCAGCTCTTGGTCCGTAGCCCTGTAGGTTACGGCACTTCAAGTGCATATCCGAGTACTTTTTAAATGTGATGACGGTCTCTGCCTCTACCATCCTTTCAGGCAGTGAGTTCCAGACCCCCCACCACCCTCTGGGTGAAAAAAGTTCTCCTCAACTCCCCTCTAAACCTTCTACCAATTATTTTAAATCTCTGCCCCCTGGTTATTGATCTCTCCGCTATGGGAAATAGGTGCTTCCTATCCACTCTATCTAGGCCCCTCATAATTTTATACACCTCAATTAAATCTCCCCTCAGCCTCCTCTGTTCCAAAGAAAATAACCCCATGTGTCATGTTAATGGCCAAAATGAGCCTAGTGCTTGCTCGGCCTGCAGGCTCTCGGGGGCCAGAGTAGACCCGAGGGCTCCGTAATGTGGGTCCCTGGTGCTGTAGATCACATTATTGATCACCTTATTTGATTACCACCCTTACCTAGCTTTGTGTCTGTGAACCGGTCACTAAGCCATTTCTAATGGCAGGTTAGGCGATGAGACTCAAAGCTGGCTCATTGAACTCCCCAAGAACTGAGTCTGTCATTGGAAATGGAAATCAGGCACAGACGTATAATGGGTGGCAGATCTGACGGCGCCCGTTTTACGCTATCGCCCCAACGTCAAAATTACCCCCCCCCCAATTGTACCTTTGCAACGGAAGAAAGTATGAAGCTATTACCATTGATGTACACTGGAAATGAACCCTCCGAGAGAGGGGGAAATTGTGAAACGATTTTGACGGTATTTTTACAGGCTGTGTAGAAATCTGTGGTGTGGAATTGCACTGTTCAATTTAGAGTACACGCACAAATGTACTTACTTGGCATTCCTCCATCTGCTGTTTTAAGCAAGGCATGAACACCTCTTGAAATAACAGAGAAAGGAATTTCACACAAATACAATTGTGCTTTTAATATTGTTATTTCGTCCTGATGGTGTCCGGGCTCTTGTGTAGTCCAGCTCCCCTTCACAGAGGCTGTCTCCTTCCAGGGAATGTACGGTGGATGTAACCAGCCGTCAGTGAGGAGCGATCCTGCCCTGGAAGAATCAAATTCATGTATTTTTGTGAAGCATATGTAATTACTGAAATTTATAATTGATATGTAAATTAACGTGCAAAAATAAATCCTGATTTTATTGCTCTCTCGGTGAGGGCCTGGTGGGCCCTACTGCTGCTTGTAGTTTCAAACAATTGGTGTAGGGTGCGGGGTGCGGGGGGGGCCCAGCCCGCTCTGACATACTGGGAAACGCATCGGGGCAGATCTTGACTTTGCGCGATAGTGTGACACAGGCGATACAAACACGCAAAATTGACGGGCAGGAGAAGACCCGCTGGTTCATCAAGCCTGCCCCACACTTACGATGGCCGGAGCATCGTGACTAGACACTAGTTCCCGTGCCCCTTCCGCCCTGCGCCCCCCCCCACACAGCCACGTAATCGTCTGGGAGTAGGGTTCCCAGCTCTGCTTGGACATGTTCTTGGAGGTTCCATCACGTGAGCTTGTGCCTCCAACCACCCCACATCCTCACCCTTCCACCATCGATCGCCCATCCTTGCAGTTTAACACCTTCCCCCACCAATTGGAAGGCAAACTGACTATCTGATTGGCTGAATTTTTTTTCCAAATCTCCAATATTTTTAACTCATAAATGAAAGTGTTTAAACAAAGTGAAAGCAAAACACTTTGGTAAATGCCCCTATGATTTGTCTCCAGGGTTTTTCGCAGCAGAGCCCTCCCGGAGACTCCAGGGCAATCCTGGAGGGTTGGCAACCCAACCTGGGCGAGGCAAAAAAAAAGAGAAAAAAACCCAAGGGGCAATAAGGGGAAAACGTATCCTGGAAAATTCCTCTCCAACCCCCTCAGGCAATCGAAGCCAATCCAGGAGATCACGTGGGCCAAATGTTACAGCGAATCGGCAGCCCGTTTCACATCTCTCCCGATTTTTATTTCCATTGGCTTCAAAGTAAGACTGGCTGCCGACTCGCTATCGCCCGTCTTGCGCAAAGTCAAGCTCTACCCCATCATTACTGGAGAATAAAGCTGCGCCTCGCTCGAGGGGTTCTGATGGCATGAACCGAGGCCGAGACGAGCAGTGGGAAGCCTGTAGAGACACCGGAAAGACTGTCGTGGTCCATGCAGCTGGTTCCAATGCTAAGCTGTGCTGGTTAAACCTCAGCAGCACTCCTGTACACACTTGGGCGTCTCCAAGCCTGTTCACTCGGCCAATAGGGTTGCCAACGCAAGTTGGACATATGCCAGGGATTTCATCACGTGACCTCCAACCGCCCTGCCCCCATGCTCCCGCCATTGGTCCCCAACACGTCCACCCTCACACCAGCTCCGCCCCCCCCCACCTTGTCACACCAATGGAAAGCGAACAGACTCTTCGTTATCCGATTGGCTGATTCTTGACTGTCAATCAAACAGACTTTTCCCTCCCCCATCTCCAATATTTTTTTATAACTAACAAAGGAAAGTGTTCAAAGCAAATGAAAAGAACGCAGAGTTTATTTTCTGCCACCCCCACATGATTTTTCTCCGGGATTGCTCGTGGGAGTGTCCCGGAGATTAATCTTTCATTGCTGGAGATCCTCAGGTCAATCCTGGAGGGTCGGCATGTCCCTATTTGCCAACCTGTGCCTAAGCTTTCTGGACTGAAGTAAATGGGCATGTCTTTTAGTGGAGAGAAAGAGAACTGCAGTTTAAGCAAATCGGGTTGTGTCTGTATCATAGGATCATCCATACAACAGAGAAGGAGGCCATTTGGCCCATTGTGCCTGTGCCGGCTCTTTGAAAGAGCTCTCCAATTAGTCCCACTCCTGCCCATTCCGCATAGCCCTGCAAATTTTTCCATTTCAAGTATTTATCCAATTCCCTTTTGAAAGTTACTATTCAATCTACTTCCACCGCCCTTTCAGGCAGCGCATTCCAGATCACAACAACTCGCCGTGTCGTCTGTATTTGGGTTTGGTTTCTGTGCAGGTTAGACACCTGGCTGATCAAACATTCGCACAGGCCCAGGGATCAGGTTGGAGCAGTTAAACCCAGAAGGGGTGATTTTAACCCGAGCAGTCGGTGGGAATCGCACGGGCGGGCAGGTAAAATCGCCCGCTGACCTCCCGCGGTCTGCGATTTTAGGGCCCAGGCAGCTGAAGGCACGGCCGCCAATGGTGGAGCGATGGAAATCGAGGGATGCGCAAGAGGCCGGAATTGGAGGAGCGCAGAGATCTCGGAGGGATCTCAACAGGCGTACCGCATTTCAAATCAAGAGTCCAGCATGTAGAGGAACGACTTACTTCTCCACGGTGCGGCACGGAGCGTTCCCTCCAGCACGTCTCTATTTAGCATTGTGGCTTTCGGCATCGGTTACGGTCTTTTGAGTAAACGATGCCAGACTAGCTGGCGCGCACTGTTAAGAGCTGTGGATTAGAGAGCGTCCCACACTGCATTCAGGTAAAGTATTTGCTGCGTGTTATTTTGTTTGGTTACGGAATGTTCTAGTTAAACAGTCAGTCCGCCTTGTGCACCACAGGGAAGCTCTGGGTTTATCCCACTGGCATCCCATCCCGAATTTCTTAAGGCTGCTTGTGGCCAGAGCACATCAACACCATAACCCTATTAATAAACATGCTGGGGTCAGTGGCAGGATCTCCGGAGCCTCTAATGTTGCCGCACATCAGGCATGAGAGCCCCATATCGTGGGACCTTCAGGAAGGATGTATTGGCCTTGGTGGGGGGTGCAGCACAGATTCACCGGAATGATACCCAGGGATCAGAGGGTTAATTTATGAGGCCAGGTTGCACAGACTGAGCTCGTATTCCCTCACGTATAGAAGACTGAGGGGAGAGCTGTTGAAAATGATAAAAGGATTCGACGGGATAGACGCGGAGAAACTATTTCCTCTGGCGGGGGAAATCAAGAACGAGGGGGGACACAATCTGAAAATTAGAGCTCGGCCTTTCAGGAACGAAATCAGGCAGCACTTCTTCACACAAAGGGTAGCAGAAATCTGGAACTCTCTCTCCCAGAAGGCTGTGGATGCTGGGGGACAATTGGAGCTTTCAAGACTGAGAGCGATGGATTTTTGTTGGGTAAGGGTATCGAGGGTTACGGAGCCAAGGATGGAAAATAGTGTTGAGATGCAGATCAGCCGTGACCTAATTGACTGTTGGGGCAGGCCCCAGGGGCTGAATGGCCTCCTCCTGTTCTAAGCGTCTGGTGTATAAGACCCATAATAAGGTCCTGAGGCATCTCTGGTGTTGTGAACTTGCGCACTCTCCCTGCACTCAGCTCTTTACTGATAGAAATGAAACATCACTTTTCACTGTAGTTGCCTCCTGCTGCCCTCTTTCTCTATAACAACAACAACTTATATTTATATAGTGCCTTTAATGTAATAAAACATCCCAAGGCGCTTCACTGGAGTGTTAGCCAAAAAAAAAAATCTGACACGGAGCCATATACAATGTTAGGGCAGGTGACCAAAAGCTTGGTCGAAGAGATAGGTTTTAAGGAGCGTCTTAAAGAGAAAGAGAAGTGGAGAGGCGGAGAGGTTTAGGGAGGGAATTCCAGAGCTTAGGACCCAGGCAGCTGAAGGCACGACGGCCTCTGGGGAGCATTTAAAATCGGGGATGTTCAAAAGGCCAGAATTAGAGGAGCGCAGAGATCTCGGGGGGGCTGGAGGAGATTATAGAGATAAGGAGGGGCGAGGCCATGGAGGGATTGGAAAACAAGGATGAGAATTTTAAAATCGAGGCGTTGCTTAACTGGGAGCCAATGTAGGTCAGCGAGCTCAGGGCAGATGGGGGAGAGTTAGCACATGGGCGGCAGAGTTTTGGATGTCCTCTTGTCATAGTAGAAGGACTTGCGTATTATATAGCATCTTTGACGACCCCATGGGCTTTACAGTCAATGCAGTATTTTTAAATTGTAGTCACTGTTGTAAGGAAACACAGCAGTCAATTTGCGCACAGCAAGCTCCCACAAACAGCAATGTGATATAATGGCCAGATAATCTGTTTCTTATGGTGTTGATTGAGGGATAAATATTGGCCAGGACACCGGGGAGAACTCCTCTGCCCTTCTTCAAAGTAGTGCCGTGGAGTCCTACCTGAGAGTTTTTCCAAAACCCCTCATAATTTTGAGCATCTCTATTAAATCTCTGCTTAACCTTCTCTGTGCTAAGGAGAACAATCCCAGCTTTCCTAGCGTTTTCCCTGGAAAAAAACATTCAAAAGTTCTCTAGAAATTGTGCAGCAAAAAATTCTCGGGAACCTTTTACTGACAATGTCGGGCAAACCTCCTGGTACCGGTCACCCTGCTAATCAACTCCACCTTTGTGAATTATAGATGAATCTTTGGCTGTTCTTGGACTGTATCATATTCCGCTTAGCAACAGCATTCGGTTAACCGGAATTCGGAGTGAAGTATTAGAGTGGATGAGTTTCTCTCGCCTCTGAGTCAGTAGGTTGTGGGTTCAAGCACCACTCCAGAGACTTGAGCACATTTTGTGGGCAGACACACTCCATGCCATTGCTGAAAGGAGCGCCGCACTGTCGGAGGTGCCGTCTTTCACGGATGAGATGTTAAACCGAGGCCCCGTCTGCCCTCTCAGGTGGACGTACAAAAGATCCCACGGCTTAATTAAGAAGAAGAGCCAGGGGAGTTTTCCCCCGGTGTCCTGGGGCCAATATTTATCCCTCATCACCAACATCAGCAAAAAAAACCCAGATGATCTGGCCATTGTCACATTGCTGTTTGTGGGAGCTTGCTGCGCGCAAATTGGCTGCCCGCGTTTTCCTAGATTACAACAGTGACTGCACTTCAAAAAGCACTTTTCATTGGCCGTGAAGTGCTTTGGGACGTCCCGAGGTCGTGAAAGGCGCTTTATTTTGATTTGGCAGCCATTTTAGGTCTTACAGGAGGCAACCGCCTGTTTGTAACTCTGTCTTTGGGCTGACGTTTTAAATCTCTTGAAGTGTCGGCTGTATAATCTCAGGCTTGTCAGCGATTCTAACTCTGCGGGGAAGTGCTGTCCCGTCGTGCTCTGAAACGGCTCCAGTTTATTACAGATCTCTTTAATTATTTTTTTTAAAAACAGAAGCCCATATAATACTTTGTTTTTCCTGGAAATTAAATGCTGTAGGTGTTTGAGGAGAAAATACTTTCTGTATGGCTCCCACAGACTGCACTATATACTAGACTTAGTGTGCCGTAAGGATTTAAATCATACAGACAAGTCACGCTTCAGAGTGGGGTCACAATGAACCATTCAAAATAGTTTCTCGCTCTCTGGATTAATGCAATAACTGCTGGTGTAGTAACAAAGAGAGTGTTCAACGAGCGAATTTCAGCAAGTTACCGGGATTGCAATGTTTCATTTTCTGATCCGGGAAAGATAACGGAGGTCGTTCCCACTTTCGCCGGTGGTGGAAAACTAGCGGATCGGTCGCCCGTTATACATCCTGCCCACTGAACGGAAAGGGAAATCGGGAGAGGTGCAGAATGTGCGGCTGAATCCTTATCACCCCTTTTACACTCTTGCCCAAAGTTGAAATGAACCCCCCCTCCCATTATCTTCGAAACTCGGAGGTTCATTAAGCACTCTCTCCACAAGTCATTGAGCATCAACGAGCTTTGGTGCCAACTGATACTGGTCTTCTTATGAGCGGTGTCACCATCGAGACACTTCCTAAGACCATCCGCTGGCCCCTCTCGAAGCGAAAAGCCTCCATGAATGTTGTTGCCAACATTTCTCTTCCATCTGAGAGTGAGCCGGATTCAAAGTATCCCAAACCGGGCCAAATGCAGGTCGTTTTGGATTTCGATCAGCTTGCCACTCAACAACAACCACAATTTGTATTTATACAGCGCCTCTAACATAGTAAAACATGCCAAGATGCTTCACTGGAGCGAGATCAGACCAAATTTGACACCGAGCCACATAAGGAGATATTAGGACAGGTGACCAAAAGCTTGGTCAAAGAGGTAGGTTTTAAGAACATAAGAACATAAGAATTAAGAGCAGGAGTTGGCCATTCGGCCCCTCGAGCCTGCTCCGCCATTCAATAAGATCACGGCTGATCATCGACCTCAACTCCACTTTCCCGCCCGATCCCCATATCCCTTGATTCCCCTCGAGTCCAAAAATCTATCGATCTCAGCCTTGAATATACTCAAAGGGCTGGATTTTGTCAGTGTGGGCGGGCAGGGGCGTGTCAGGTGGAAATTGTGTCAGGACCCCGACTCCTAAGTGAAGTGCTGAAAAAGTGGGATTTTCCCCTAATTGGGCAATTGATTTCCTGCGTGTGGGAACACCTGGCCCAATGAGTCTTTTCAAACAGAAAGTCGCCTCCGATGATGTCATCAATGCTGCTGGATTTAAGACCTGCAAGCAGCCTTGCTTCCTCTGGAGACTGCAAAGGCTCTGCAAATTGTATGAAGGTGTTGATTTCCCGACAATGTCCATGATCAAGCAAAAGTGTGCACCTCAGTTTGATGAGCCCTCCCTCCAAGCTCTGGTGCACGGAGCCAGCTGTAATAAGGAGGTGCTGTTCCCTTCCTCAGGGAGAAAAAAGCCACCCCAGCAGACAAAAGCTGTGTGGCTGCAAGTGGCCCAGGAGGTCAACTCCATTTCGCTGTGCCGCAGAACCTGGCTGCAATGCAGGAAGAGGTTTCATGATCTTCTCCGCACAGGAAAAGTGAGTATGACTTTCCCATCACCCTCAATCTGATCCCCATCGCCTCTCCTCACCAGCACTCTGCTTTGCCAACCTCTTCCTCCACATGCCACTTGACACTTACATCCCTGCACCCTTACCCATTCCCTCTCTCTCGAAGGTTACATTCACTTAAATATTCGACCATGCAGCCCTCACACTCCCTATCACTGTGCTGCCATGACAACAACAACTTTCAACACACAGGGAGGGCCCTTTGTATCCTTCTAAGCATCTATGCTATGGATTCTCTACACTCACTCCTTCATTCTCACTCAAACTCCACTTGTGTCCCTCATTGCAGGAAAAGAGAGCCCACAATAAGAGGGAAAGAGCCATGACAGGGGGAGGGCCACCCTCAGTAGCCCAGCTCACCCCCTGGGAGGAGGCAGCCCTGGGAATCGCCGGGATCGAGGAGGATTCCCAAGTGGGGGATGGACAGATGGGCGCATCGCAGCAAGCTGGTGACAGAATAGTTTGGCATCTCTCTCATTGACATTGCATGAGTTACTGATAATGAATCTGATGCTCTAACAGATTGACTTATGAACATCTGCACTATTCAATATTCATGTAACCTTGATCTCACATCTCTAACTCTTTCCTTTACTCCCCCACAGGACCATCGAAAGCCCCCGTCTCCACTGTCCAGGAGGAAGAGCCTGAGCTTCCAGACTCCTCAGAGGAAGCTGCAACCTCTGAGGGCGCAGCCTCAGCAGAATTCAGCGCACCCAGCACCAGCGCAGACACTCACACATCGGTGGGACCTACGCGAGATAGAGTAGTGTTGGCACCTGGTGTATCACAGCTCACAAGTAAGCATCAGCAGATGGTGGAGACAGGGACAGCAGTGGAGAGTCCTCGTCGGAGGGCGCAGGACTCTGCCAGCTCGGCTCAGCTGCATGTCGACTCTGTGCCTCCGGGTCCATCCAGAACGAGAGCGGTGCTGGAACTCCAGGAACAGGTGCAGGAGTCTCTGGCAGGTTTTGTCTCCAGGGTCGCTGCGAGTGTCGAGCGAATGGAGGAGTCCATCGCGAACATGAGCAGAGTCTTTGTGGAGGCATTGGCGCATGAACGCATCACCGTGGAAAGGATGGCAACCTCCATGGAAAGGATGGCTACAGTAGAGGAGAGGATGGCTACGGCCATGGAGGAGCTAAGTCGCCAGAGTGTAGAAAACATGGTCATTGTTCAGAATAGACTGGCATCTCTTGAGGAGCGATGGTCAGCTACTGAGCATAGAAACCAGACCTTCATGGAAGTCCTCTGGAGTAGGACTTCCAGTGCAGAAACGAGTCCTCATGGCCCCCCTGAAGTGCAGCAAGGTGCTGTCAAGCCACTTGCTAGCTCTGAAGTGGGGCTGACCCATGAGAGGGATGTTGGTGGCAGACAACAAGGAAGTGGGGGCTCCTCTCCAAGTGCTCAAATGACCATGCCACTACAAAGCCCTCGGTCAGAGCCCCATCAGAGTCCTCACCAAACTGATGGGTGTCTCATCCCCTGCACAGCCGCAGGAGCAGCAGACTGTTGCCGAGCCCTCACAGGCTCGCAACCCCAGAGGACGGCCGCCAAAGGTGTCGAGACAGGAGCAGCAAGAAAGTGAGCAAGGGGCCTCCACATCTGCTGAAGCCACAGGGGAAGCACCACGTAGGAGCACGCGTAAGAGGAAGATAATGCACAAGTAGTCACAAGGGTAGTCACTTGGGTGTTATGCTGTGTTTATTTTTGAAATGCCACCAGTTGCTTGTTGTGATAAGAAATTCTGATGGCAAACTGTTGAAGTTGTGGCCTGTGTCATTTCGCAAATGGGACTTCCACATTGAGGGCTTAGAGTGACTTGCAATTGTCAGTATGGTGGTCAGCGTGATAGGAATCCGTAGGTTCTTGTCAATTGTCGATGCTCTGGTAAGAAGGTGCGAGGCAAAAGTGTTTGATTGTACAGGCTAAGCAAATGTGACCAACATGAGTGCGTCCCTTGCATCCCGGGCAGCAATATGGTCGCACTCTGGCGACTTCTGGCCTGTGCATCTTCAGGTGGGTGACTAGCAGCTTGGTGCTCCTGTTGATGCTCCTGCTGTTGGTGCTGCTGTTGCTCATGGTTCTGCTGCTGCCGCGGCTGGTCTTCATCCGAATCTGAAGTCCAGGAGGAAAGGAAATAAATGTTCGCCATGCTGCTGGTATATGCCTCAGTTGAGGAAGCGCTCAGTCAAGGTGGGGAGAGGGGTTTCCCAGGAGGTCACACTGGAGATGGGTGTCAGGCTCCAAACTTCCACAACACTGAGTATGCCTGCTAAAAGTTCCCCCAGACCTGAAACAACAAAGTTCTGCCACCTGCAAATGATCATTGGTGAAAACTCCTTTGTAATGGTGGAGCTGCAGCTGTTCGTAAGCAATCCACTTGTGAGGCCGCCAGCATTACCTGGCGTGTTCCAGAGGAGGCGTGAGGGATGGGGGGGAATGACTAAAAATCAGAAAGGCCTCTCAAAATGGGATTATAGAGGCTATTAAGTGTTTGTTAAGGGCCTTAAGGGCCTATCCCACCTCTTGGAGGCGGGATGGAAAGGGGGTCAGAAAACACGCTTTTGGGAAAATTGCTCGGAGGTGGGATGGAGGCAGGATTGGGCCCGCCCGCCATTTTTGGCGATTTTACATATAGAAACATAGAAACATAGAAGATAGGAGCAGGAGTAGGCCATTCGGCCCCTCGAGCCTGCTCCGCCATTCGATGAGATCATGGCTGATCATCCAAACTCAGTACCCTGTACCTGCCTTCTCCCCATATCCCTTGATACCTTTAGCTTTAAGAAATATATCTAACTCATTCTTGAATATATTTAATGACTTGGCCTCAACTACCACGTTTAACAACTCACACGCCTCCAATCCCGCCTCCTCGGGCCTGGCAAAATCGAGCCCAAAGACTCAGCATCCACAGCCCTCTGGGACAGAGAATTCCAAAGATTCACAACCCTCTGAGTGAAGAAATTCCTCCTCATCTCAGTCTTAAATGGCCGACCCCTTATCCTGAGACTATGCCCCCTAGTTCTAGACACTCCAGCCCAGGGGAAACAACCTCTCAGCATCTACCCTGTCAATCCCCCTCAGAAATGAAGGAGCATCTTAAAGGAGGAGAGAGAGGTAGAGAGGCGGAGAGGTTTAGGGAGGGAATTCCAGAGCTTAGGGCCCAGGCAGCTGAAGGCACGGCCACCAATGGATAAGCGATTAAAATCGGGAATGTTCAAGAGACCAGAATTTGAGGAGCGCAGAGATCTAATCCCTCGTTGGACACAGTCAGGTGGGCTGAGGACTCCATTGCCGTGTCATTATCAATGAGAGCCAATCTGACTGTAAATCGATAAGAGAGCATCTTTGCAAAACTGAGATATAGTACAATGTCAAAATGAAATGAATTTGATCCTCATTTCTTCTAAATTACTACGGTAACATATTCCTGAGCCAACGTACTGTGTCACACTTACAGAGTTCCAGATCTGGTCCGTGGAGAGAGGGCTGTCGAGCTTGTGAATTTTGATTTGATTTTTTTCCCTTGCAATGGGCAAAGTGTTGAACCTGTTACTAAGTAGATGTGATCTGTAAAACACTGCATGGCAAAAAGTTAAGAGCCAAAGTAAATTTCATTAGATGCTGCAACTGAGAGTTTGAAAGAAAG
The DNA here is from genome assembly GCA_030390025.1 of Squalus acanthias. Taxonomy (NCBI): domain Eukaryota; kingdom Metazoa; phylum Chordata; class Chondrichthyes; order Squaliformes; family Squalidae; genus Squalus; species Squalus acanthias. The sequence goes on along the minus strand of CM059435.1, from coordinate 7,307,817 downwards.
AAAGAACTTGCATTTCTGTAGCGCCTTTCACGACCTTCGGATGTTCCGAAGTGCTTCACAGCCACTGAAGTACTTCTTTTAAAGTGCAGTCACCGTTTTAATACGGCAACCAAATTGCACACAGCTAGGTTCCACAAACAGCAAACATACACTTTCCCACCCACTCACTCACTCATTCAATCACTCACTCTCACTCATTTACACTCACACTCACTCGCCCACTCACACACATACCTTCTCTCACTCACTCACTCTCTCACCAATGCTCCCTCTGAGCTGCGAGCATGCGTGGCCGCGCAGTAATCTGCAAGACTCCGCGCAGGCCGCTCACAAGTTTTTACATTTTAAACACCGCGCATGCGCAAAAATTTAAAGGGACGGCGCATTGAAAGAAACAGGCCACGCAGATCATAGTGCAGCTTACAGGGAACATTGTTTCTCACTCACTCACTCACTCACTCTCACTCACTCACTCACTCTCACTCACTCTCACTCTCACTCACTCACTCACTCACTCACTCTCACTCACTCTCACTCACTCTCACTCTCACTCACTCTCACTCACTCACTCGCACTCTCACTCACTCACTCACTCACTCTCACTCACTCTCACTCACTCTCTCATTCACTCTCACTGTCTCTCTCTCACTCACTCTCACTCACTCTCACTCACTCTCATTCACTCTCACTCACTCTCACTCACTCTCTCTCACTCACTCACTCTCACTCACTCACTCTCACTCTCACTCACTCTCACTCACTCTCACTCACTCTCATTCACTCTCTCTCACTCACTCACTCTCACTCACTCACTCTCACTCACCCTCACTCACTCTCACTCTCACTCACTCTCACTCACTCACTCACCCTCTCACTCACACTCTCACACACTCACTCTCACACACTCACTCACTCACTCTCACTCACTCTCACTCTCACTCACTCTCACTCACTCTCACTCACTCACTCTCACTCACCCTCACTCACTCTCACTCTCACTCACTCTCACTCACTCACTCACTCTCTCACTCACTCACTCTCACTCTCACTCACTCTCACTCACTCTCTCATTCACTCTCACTGTCTCTCTCTCACTCACTCTCACTCACTCTCACTCACTCACTCTCATTCACTCTCACTCACTCTCATTCACTCTCTCTCACTCACTCACTCTCACTCACTCACTCTCACTCTCACTCACTCTCACTCACTCTCACTCACTCTCATTCACTCTCTCTCACTCACTCACTCTCACTCACTCACTCTCACTCACCCTCACTCACTCTCACTCTCACTCACTCTCACTCACTCACTCACCCTCTCACTCACACTCTCACACACTCACTCTCACACACTCACTCTCACTCACTCTCACTCACTCTCACTCTCACTCACTCTCACTCACTCTCACTCACCCTCACTCACTCTCACTCTCACTCACTCTCACTCACTCACTCACCCTCTCACTCACTCACTCACACTCTCACACACTCACTCTCACTCACTCTCACTCACTCACTCTCACTCACTCTCACTCACTCACTCGCACTCTCACTCACTCACTCACTCACTCTCACTCACTCTCACTCACTCTCTCATTCACTCTCACTGTCTCTCTCTCACTCACTCTCACTCACTCTCACTCACTCACTCTCATTCACTCTCACTCACTCTCATTCACTCTCTCTCACTCACTCACTCTCACTCACTCACTCACCCTCTCACTCACTCACCCACACTCTCACACGCTCACTCTCACTCACTCACTCTCACTCACTCACTCACTTTCACTCACTCACTCACCCTCTCACTCACTCACTCTCACTCACTCACTCGCCCTCTCACTCACTCACTCTCACTCACTCTCACACGCTCACTCTCACTCACTCACCCTCTCACTCAATCACTCACACTCACTCACTCACTCTCACTCACTCACTCACTCGCCCTCTCACTCACTTGCCCTCTCACTCACTCACTCTCACTCACTCACACTCTCACTCACTCACTCACACATTCACTCACTCACTCTCACTCTCACTCACTTGCCCTCTCACTCACTCACCCTCTCACTCACTCACTCTCACTCACTCACTCACTCACTCTCACTCACTCACTCGCCCTCTCACTCACTCACTCTCATTCACTCACTCGCCCTCTCACTCACTCACTCTCACTCACTCACTCACTTGCCCTCTCACTCACTCACTCACTTGCCCTCTCACGCACTCACTCACTCACTCACTCTCATTCACTCACTCGCCTTCTCACTCACTTGCCCTCTCACGCACTCACTCACTCACTCGCCCTCTCACTCACTCATTCACTCACTCACTCACCCTCTCACTCACTCACACTCTCACTCACTCACTCATTCACTCACTCACCCTCTCACTCACTCACATTCTCACTCACTCACACTCTCACTCACCCTCTCACTCACTCATTCACTCACTCACATGCCCTCTCACTCACTCACTCTCTCACTCACTCACTCGCCCTCTCACTCACTCATTCACTCACTCACTCACTCACTCACTCACTCACCCTCTCACTCACTCACCCTCTCACTCACTCACTCACTCACTCACCCTCTCACTCACTCACCCTCTCACTCACTCACCCTCTCACTCACTCACTCACTCACTCAACCTCTCACTCACTCACCCTCTCACTCACTCACTCACTCACTCACCCTCTCACTCACTCACTCACTCACCCTCTCACTCACTCACTCACCCTCTCACTCACTCACTCACTCACTCACCCTCTCACTCACTCCCCAAAGGTCCCCAACCGACAATAAGCAGCTACCCATATGCTGCAGCAAAATGGCTGCTGAGATTCTCGGAGAATCTTAGTGGGAGTCTGTGTTGAAGAACGAGTAAGGAATAACATACCAAAGCTTTATGTTTCAGTTCGGCCTTACACTCACAGTCGGAGACTGTCTTGAAGCAGGCGAGAATCCAAACGTTCCTGTTAATACATTAATAATTTGAACTGTTAAAGGCTTTGTGTTGCTGAGGCAGAGTGGGGTAGTTGGGAGGAAGCTCTGTGTCCTCCATGTGTGATACCCCTGACTGCGTCAGTAACTACCGTCCCTGTAGACCGGAACCTGGGCTCCCCAAAGAAAGCCACCTCTGTGAGATCGGGCTTCAGCCTTCAAAACCACATTATACTCAGCCTCACATCAAGTAGAAATATGACTTTTTAAATATAAGGAAACAAGGGATGCTTATACTTGCTGCCGAAAAATTTATTAAAGAGGGCACACAGATATCAAGGCAACTGTTCCAGCTCCTCAGCTGCGCGTGGAGCTGATTATAAGTATGAACTCACGCATGTGGAAAGGTGCTGACTAAACGGAATGCCAAACCAGCTACTGTACGAGGGATTCGGCACCAGACTGGAAAGTTGTTGAGGAATTGGGAAGCTTCAGAGGAGAAAGTGTCCCGTTCACTTTATTGCCCTTTGACTTGAGCGCATGATCCAGGCTTGACATTCCCAGTGCAGTGCTGAGGGAGCGCTGCACTGTCGGAGGTGCCGTCTTTCGCTTGAGACGTTAAACCGAGGCCCCGTCTGCTCTCTCAGGTGGACGTTAAAGATCAGGGGAGTTATCCCCGGTGTCCTGGTCAATATTTATCCCTCAATCAACATCACTAAAACAGATGATCTGGTCATTATCCCAGGCTGTGTGTGGGAGCTTGCTGTGCGCAAATTGGCTGCCGCGTTTCTTACATTACAACAGTGACTACACTTCCAAAGTACTTCATTGGCTGTAAAGCTCTTTCTTTCTTTCTTTCCTTTTCTATTCTTTTCATCTTTTATGTGCAACTGAACCTCAACAAGCAGATGTTAAACATTTCATATATAGAAACAGAAAATGCTGGAAATACTCAGCAGGTCAGGCAGCATCTGTGGGGAGAGAAACAGAGTTAATGTTTCAGGTCGATGATCTTTCATCAGAACTGGAAAAAGTTAGAGATATAACAGATTTTAAGCAAGTGCAGGGGCAGGGAACGTGGGGAGGGGAGGAAAGAACAAAAGGGAAGCTCTGGGCAAACACGAGAAGGGAAACAGAAAGCAATGAAGATGAACAAGGTAAAAGTGACAAACGGAAATCCCGTCAGAGAGAAGAGCAGTGGCAGTGAATTAAACATTTCATCCCAGGATCATCAGCAAAGTGATGGAAGGTGTCATCGACAGTGCTATCAAGCGGCACTTACTCATCAATAACCTGCTCACCGATGTTCAGTTTGGGTTCCACCAGGACTACTCGGCTCCAGACCTCATTACAGCCTTGGCCCAAACATGGACAAAAGAGCTGAATTCCAGAGGTGAGATGAGAGTGACTGCCCTTGACATCAAGGCAGCATTTGACAAAGTGTGGCATCAAGGAGCCCTAGTAAAATTGAAGTCAATGGGAATCGGGGGGAAAACTCTCCACCGGTTGGAGTCATACTTAACACAAAGGAAGATGGTTGTGGCTGTTGGAGGTCAATCATCTCAGCCCCAGGACGTTGCTGCAGGAGTTCCTCAGGGCAGTGTCCTAGACCCAACCTTATTCAGTTGCTTCATCAATGACCTTCCTTCCTTCATAAGGTCAGAAGTGCGGATGTTCGCTGATGATTGCACAGTGTTCAGTTCCATTCGCAACTCCTCAGATAATGAAGCAGTTTGTGCCCGCATGCAGCAAGACGTGGACGACATTCAGGCTTGGGCTGATAAGTGGCAAGTAACATTCGCAACACACAAGTGCCAGGCAATGAATATCTCTAACAAGAGAGAGTCTAACCACTGCCTTTTGACATTCAACAGCATTACAATCGCAGAATCCCCCACCATTAACATCTTGGGGTTCACCATTGTCCAGAAAATTAACTGGACCAGCCACATAAATACTGTGGCTACAAGAGCAGGTCAGAGGCTGGGTATTCTGCGATGAGTGTCTCACTTCCTGACTCCCCAAAGCCTTTCCACCATCTACAAGGCACAAGTCAGGAGTGTGATGGAATACTCGCCACTTGCCTGGATGAATGCAGCTCTAACAACACTCAAGAAGCTCGACACCATCCAGGAGAAAGCAGCCCGCTTGATTGGCACCCCATCCACCACCTTAAACATTCACTCTCTCCACCACCGGCGTACCGTGGCTGCAGTGTGTACCATCTACAAGATGCACTGCAGCAACTCGCCAAGGCTCCTTCGGCAGCACCTCCCAAACCCACGACCTCTACCACCTAGAAGGACAAGGGCAGCAGGTGCATGGGAACACCAGCACCTCCAAGCTCCCCTCCAAGTCGCACACTATCCTGACTTGGAAATATATCCCCGATCCTGCATTGTCGCTGGGTCAAAATCCTGGAACTCCCTCCCTAACAGCACTGTGGGAGTATCTTCACTACATGGACTGCCGCGGTTCAAGAAAGGCGGCTCACCACCACCTTCTCAAGGGCAAATAGGGATGGGCAATAAATACTGGCCTTGCGAGCGATGCCCACATCCCATGAATAAATAAAAAACAAAGGTGGACTTCTAACTCCACTAGCACCATTCCGACTTCCGTCCCCTTGTACATCTTCCTTAGCTAATGGTCCCAGCTATTCCCGGGCACCATGGATCCACACTGAGTTATACACCTGCCTAAAGTCTAGAGTACAGACCCAAAAGATCTGTTCCTTATTCACAGCACTTTTCAATTGGGTTGACACCAGTTCTGAAACACACTGACCTTCCTGCAACTTTCCATCCACATGTCACTGATTCATATCCTGGAGTCATAGAAACATAGAAAAATAGGAGCAGGAGTCGGCCATTTGGCCCTTCGAGCCTGCTCCGTCATTCAATATGATCATGGCTGATCCTCTATCTCAATACCATATTCCCGCTCTCTCCCCATACCCCTTGATGCCTTTTGTATCAGTATATCTATCTATCTCCTTCTTAAATATATTCAGTGACTTGGCCTCCACAGCCTTCTGTGGTAAAGAATTCCACAGGTTCACCACCCTCTGAGTGAAGAAATTTCTCCTCATCTCAGTCCTAAATGTCCTACCCCGTATACAGAGACTGTGACCCCTCGTTCTAGACCCCCCAGCCAGGGGAAACATCCTCCCTGCATCCAGTCTGTCTAGCCTTGTCAGGATTTTATACGTTTCAATGAGATCCCCTCTCATTCTTCTAAACTCTAGTGAATACAGGCCTAGTCGACCCAATCTCTCCTCATACGACAGTCCTGCCATCCCAGGAATCAGTCTGGTGAACCTTCGCTGCACTCCCTCTATGGCAAGTATAACCTTTCTTAGGTAAGGAGACCAAAACTGCACACAGTACTCCAGGTGTGGTCTCACCAAGGCCCTGTATAACTGTAGCAAGACATCCTTGCTCCTGTACTCAAATCCTCTTGCAATGAAGGCCAACATACCATTTGCCTTCCTAACTGCTTGCTGCACCTGCATGTTTGCTTTCAGTGACTGGTGTACAAGGACACCCAGGTCCCTTTGTACATCAGCATTTCCCAATCTAGCACCATTTAAATAATACTCTACCTTTCTGTTTTTCCTACCAAAGTGGATAACTTCACATTTATCCACGTTATACTGCATCTGCCATGTATTTGCCCACTCACTCAACTTGTCTAAATCGCCTTGAAGCCTCTTTGCATCCTCCTCACAACTCACAATCCCACCTAGTTTTGTGTCATCAGCAAACTTGGAAATATTACATTTGGTTCCCTCATCCAAATCATTGATATATATTGTGAATAGCTGGGACCCAAGCACTGATCCCTGCGGTACCCCACTAGTCACCGCGTGCCACCCCGAAAAAGACCCATTTATTCCTACTCTCTGTTTCCTGTCTGTTAACCAATTTTCAATCCATGCCAGTATATTACCCCCAATCCCATGTGCTTTAATTTTGCACACTAACCTCTTATGTGGGACTTTATCAAAGGCCTTCTGAAAATCCAAATACACCACATCCACTGGTTCTCCCTTATCTATTCTACCAGTTACATCCTCAAAAAACTCCAATAGGTTTGTCAAACATGATTTCCCTTTCATAAATCCATGTTGACTTTGTCTAATCCCGTTGATATTTTCTAAGTGTCCTGTTATCACATCCTTTATAATAGACTCTAGCATTTTCCCTACTACTGATGTTAGGCTAACCGGTCTGTAGTTCCCTGTTTTCTCTCTCTATTTTTTAAATAGTGGGGTTATGTTTGCCACCCTCCAATCTGCAGGAACTGTTGCATAATCTATAGAATTTTGGAAGATGACAACCAATGCATCCACTATTTCCATGGCTACCTCTTTTAGTACTCTGGGATGCAGATTATCAGGCCCTGGGGATTTATCAGCTTTCAGCCCCATTAATTTCTCCAGCACTATTTTTTTACTAATACTAATTTCCTTTAATTCCTCCTTCTCACTAGACCCTTGGTTCCCTAGCATTTCTGGGAAGTTATTTGTGTCCTCTTCCGTGAAGACAGAACCAAAGTATTTGTTTAATTGCTCTGCCATTTCCTTGTTCCCCATTATAAATTCTCCGTTTCTGACTGTAAGGGACCTACATTTGTCTTCACTAATCTTTTTCTTTTTACATACTTGTAGAAGCTTTTACAGTCTGCTTTTATGTTCCTTGCAAGTTTACTCTCGTACTCTATTTTTCCCCTCTTCATCAATCTCTTGGTCCTTTTTTGCTGAACTCTAAACTGCTCCCAATCCTCAGGTTTGCTACTTTTTCTGGCAACTTTATATGACTCCTCTTTGGATCTAATACTATCCTTAATTTCTTTTGTCAGCCATGGTTGGGCTGCTTTTCCTTTTGTGTTTTTGCGCCAGAAAGGAATGTATAACTGTTGCAATTCATGCATTCGTTCCTTAAATGTTAGCCATTGCCTATCCACCGTCATGCCTTTTAATGAAGCTCCCCAATCTATCATCGCCAACTCACTCCTCATACCTTCGGAGTTTCCTTTGTTTAGATTTGGGACCCTAGTTTCAGATTGGACTTCTTCACTTTCCATTTTAATGAAGAATTCTATCATGTTATGGTCACTCTTCCCTAAAGGACCCCGCACAACAAGATTATTAATTAAACACTTCTCATTGCACAATACCCAATCTAGGATAGCCTGTTCCCTAGGTGGCTCCTCAATGTACTGGTCTAAAAAACCATCTCGTACACACTCCAGGAATTCATCCTCCACAGTATTATTGCTAATTTGGTTTGGCCAGTCTATATGTAGATTAAAGTCACCCATGATTACTGTAGTACCCTTGTTACATGCATCTCTAATTTCCTGTTTGATGCCGTCCCCTACATTACCACTACTGTTTGGAGGCCTATAGACAACTCCCACCAATGTTTTCTGCCCTTTGGTGCTTCTTAGCTCCACCCAGATTGATTCTACATCTTGATTTTCTGAGCCAATATCCTTTCTCACTATTGCTCTGATTTCATCTTTTACTAACCACGCCACCCCACCTCCTTTTCCTTTTTCGCCTGTCCTTCCTAAATATCGAATATCCTTGGATATTCAACTCCCAGCCTTGGTCGCCCTGCAGCCATGACTCTGTAACCGCAATTATATTGTATCCGTTTACATCTGTTTGTGCTGTTAATTCGTCTACCTTATTATGAATGCTTTGTGCATTCAGATACAATGCCTTTAGATTTGTCTTTTTAACATTTTTAGACATCTTAACATTTTTTTGTACTACGGCCCTATTTGTCTTATTATCATTTTTTCTTACCCAGACCCTATTTGTTTGTGCACTCCTTTGTTTGTACACTCTGTCCCTTCCTGACACAATCTGGTTATCCTTACCCCAATCACTTTCCTGCACTGCTTCCTTGTCTTTTCTCTTTAGCATTCTAGATTTCTCTCCACCAGGACCCCCCTATTTAGTTTAAAGCCCTATCTACCTCCCTAGTTATTCGATTTGCGAGAACTCTGGTCCCAGCACGGTTCAGGTGTAGTCCGTCCCAACGGAACAGCTCTCTTTTCCCCCAGTACTGGTGCCAATGCCTCACGAATCGAAACCCACTTCTCCCACACCAATCTTTGAGCCACGCAATCATCTCCCTGATTCTATTGACCCTATGCCAATTTGCTTGTGGCTCCGGTAATAATCCAGAGATTATGACCTTTGTGGTTTCTGCTTTTTAATTTAGTCCCTAGCTGCTCAAACTCTCTCAGTAGGTACCTATGTCTTTGGTACCTACGTGGACCATGACAACTGGATCCTCCCCCTCCCACTCCAAGTTCTTCACCAGCCCGGAGGAGATGTCCTTTACCCGGTAGGCAATATAGCCTTCGGGACTTATGCTCCTGGCTGCAGAGAACAGTGTCTATCCCCCTAATTATACTGTCACCTACTACAACCACCTTCCTTTTTACTTCCCCCACTTGAACGGCTTCCTGTTCCACGGTGCCGTGGTCAGTTTGCTCGACCTCCCCGCAGTCCCCGCACTGGTCCACAAGGGTTGCAAGAACCTCGAATCTATTGGACAAGTGCAGGACTGAGGCTCCTGCAATACTACCTCCTGGATCCCTGTACCTGCCAAACTCGCAGTCACACCCTCCTGTCCCTGACCACGTGTCAATTCTAAAGTATTTAATCTAAGGGGTGTGGCTGCCTCCTGGTAACTTTCTCCCTCCCTGATATCTCTCACTGTCTGCAGCTCGGACTCCAGCTCCTCAACTCGGAGCCGAAGTTCCTCGAGCCGCAGACACTTACCGCAGATGTAGTCGCCCTGGACAAATATGTCCACAAGCTCCCACATATTGCAGCAGCAACACATCTCCTGTTCTCCCATTATTTTATTTGTTTAATTAATTAGTTTAGTATTAATCCAATTATTTACCTCGTTTAGTTTATTAAATTAATTAAATTAAGTTTAGTTTTTAAAATGTAGTTATATGTTATATGTTAACTTAAAACTTAGCCCACAGACACTATCTTAACACTTAGCCCGCAGTCACTACCAATCACCTACCTGCCTTACCTGTAACGTCACGCTGCCGTTTTCTCTTGTTGATGCAGGTCTGTTGCTGCTTTTATCCCCGCTCTCGGGCCTCGGTCTGCTCCCGCTCAGGTCTGCTGCCGCTCTGTGGGAGAAATTAAGAAAAGCAAGCCCCTCTTTCCCCCACTTCACCGAACTCCCACACTTACCAAACTCCCAGTTGTTCACTCTGTGCTGCTGCACTCTGTCCTGCAGCAAGCACCTTCCCTGCACACTAAACAGATTAACACTCTGGATTTCTTACTCTCCTTCCAGTCTACTTTCTTCCATAACTAAATCGTTATTACCAATTTAATACCAAAATAATGAGAGGGCTGGATACCATGCCTATTGATAGATTATTCCTGTATAACAGACTGGGGAGAACCAGGGGACACGAGTTTCGACTATGTAAGTGTAGGAATAGACTGGATGTTAGGTATTTTTTCTTTTCTCAGAGAGCAGTGAGCCTCTGGAATACATTGCCGGCTGGTGCTGATTCTCTGGTGGTCTTCGAGAGGGAGCTGGACGAGTTCCTGACTGGGTCAGAGATCGCATCATAGAGAAGGTCAGTGTCTTTACAGAGAATACTCAGTCCATGTGATCTCCTGGACTGGTTTCCATCGATTGAGGGGGTCGGAGACTCGGAGAACAATTTGCCAGGGTATATATTCTCTTATTGGCCCTGAGGTTTTTTTTTCCAGTTTTTTGCCCCTCCCAGGAGATTACATGGCTGCGAGGAGTGTGGGTGCGGAGTGAGGGTGGGGGGGGAGGGGAGGAAGTGTCTAGTCCTGATGCTCCGACCATCATGAGTGTGGGGCAGGCTTGATGGACCAGCTGGTCTTTTCCTGCCCGTCATTTTCGTACGTTCGGAATTTCCAAACTGAGGTACTTTGTCCACTTTCAGACTCAATGGAACATGTAGTAAAGCTTTTGCCACCTCGAAGGCTCCGTCCTCAGCCTTTAAATACGTCAACAGCAGTTCCTCAAACACTCGAAGCTTTCTCTTTACTCATCTTCCATAGTGCCAATCTCCCTCCTCCAATGGGACTTCTCTCTCTGGCTGTCTTGGCCAGTCCACCAGCTAACCCTGTCTCCTTTCTCATCCCAGGTACGAGTCACCGTCTGAATGACGCCCATAATGTACACACTTCAATACTTACCTGGTTCGCCAAGAAATGCTTGGATCAGAATTTCCGTGTAAAGTGTTTTTGGGAGATTCTTTTTCCTTTTTTTTCCATTTTGCGTATTTTAGGCTTCCCTGTTTCTGACTATTCTCAGAGATGAGCTAGAGCTCCGTGTCTCCCAGAGAGAGAGAGAGAGAGTGCTTTTGTCTAGATATTTATCTAATATTTGTAGCCTGCCCAGGAAGTGAACAGAGAAGCCTTTTCAGAATAGTCCAGCCGCTGCTTCTACCACATGACTTCATGGGATCTTCCTGTTCTTCTGAAGGTGGGAAATGACGTTACATTAGGCTTTAGCTCCCAAACAAATATATTAAACAGTAAACGAATAAGCAGCGAGTAGCATTAACACAAGATGTATTTTTACTGCAGTTGTTAAGTTTAGCTAGCTCCTTGTGCAGTAGAAAAGTATAAATAGCAACTGCTCTGCTAAACTATGATATAAGTAACTTATATATTTTATTTCTCTCACCAACTATAAGAGCAGGAGCAGGAGTCGGCCATACGGCCCCTCAAACCTGCTCCGCCATTCAATAAGATCATGGCTGATCTTCTACCTCAACTCCACTTTCCCGCCCAATCCCCTTTGGCCTCCTTACCTAAGAAAGGATATACTTGCCATAGAGGGAGTGCAGCGAAGGTTCACCAGACTGATTCCTGGGATGGCAGGACTGTCGTATGAGGAGAGATTGGGTCGACTAGGCCTGTATTCACTAGAGTTTAGAAGAATGAGAGGGGATCTCATTGAAACGTATAAAATTCTGACAGGGCTAGACAGACTGGATGCAGGGAGGATGTTTCCCCTGGCTGGGGGGTCTAGAACGAGGGGTCACAGTCTCAGAACAAGGGGTAGGACATTTAGGACTGAGATGAGGAGAAATTTCTTCACTCAGAGGGTGGTGAACCTGTGGAATTCTCTACCACAGAAGGCTGTGGAGGCCAAGTCACTGAATATATTTAAGAAGGAGATAGATAGATTTCTAGACACAAAAGGCATCAAGGGGTATGGGGAGAGAGTGGGAATATGGTATTGAGATAGAGGATCAGCCATGATCTTATTGAATGGCGGAGCAGGCTCGAAGGGCCGAATGGCCTACTCCTGCTCCTATTTTTCTATGTTTCTATATGTTTCTATCCCTTGATTCCCTTGTCTCAAAAATCTATCGATCCCAGTCTTGAATATACTCAATGACTGAGCATCCACAGCCCTTTGGGGTAGAGAATTCCAATTTGTTATTTGACCTGTCTAACATGCTTCGTAGGTTCCAGACAAACTCTATCATTTGAAAACATCAAAAACAGTGAATTGAAATGAATTCTAAAGTAGCTGCCAGTCACACACATACTTGTTGTACAAGGTGTCAGCCATGGCACAGTGGGTAGCACTCTCGCCTCTGTGGCAGTAAAGGTTGTGGGTTCAAGTCCCACTCCAGAGATTTGAGCACAAAGTCCAGGCGGACACTCCCAGTGCAGTGCTGGGGGCCTTTCCACCACCTTGTAGACTGTCAACAGAAGGGCGATGGGGCTGTAGCTTTTGGGGTCGTTCGCTGGCTAGCCAAGACCAAAGCGAAATCTTGACAAAAATCCTTCATTTTTATCCTTTACTAATTTCTCGCAAACATAAGAGAGCACTCTAAAGATTGAAGATAGTGAGCTTGATCTTCCTGAGGTGAGGGAGAGCGCAACTTGGGGGAATTAGAATATGGGGCAGAACATAAGACATAAGAATTAGGAGCAGGAGTCGGCCATACGGCCCCTCGAGCCTGCTCTGCCATTCAATAAGATCATGGCTGATCATCGACCTCAACTCCACTTTCCCGCCCAATCTCCATATCCCTTGATTCCCCTTGAGTCCAAAAATCTATCGATCTCAGCCTTGAATATACTCAACGACTGAGCCTCCACAGCCCTCTGGGGCAGAGAATTCCAAAGATTCACAACCCTCTGAGTGAAGAAATTCCCCCTCATCTCAGCCTTAAATGGTCGACCCCTTATCCTGAGACTGTGACCCCCTAGTTCTAGACTCACCAGCCAGAGGAAACAACCTCTCAGCATCTACCCTGTCAATCCCCCCATAGAATCTTATATGTTTCAATGTCAACCTGAATCTGGACCTTTTTCCCTTCATCATAAATTCAGATTTGGCGGGGGGGGGGGGTGGGGTGGTGGAGCTTGTATTTCACCTACCTCCCAGCAGCGGTTTGGGGGCGTGTCTGAGGGAATTCGCGGGCTGCCTAGGGTTGCCAACTCTAGTTCCACTTATTCCTGGAGGTTTCATCACATGACCTTCGGCCTCCAACTGGCCCGTCCGGTCAAACAGCCTGTTTCTTCCCATCTCCAATATTTCTATCACTAATAAACGAAAGTGTCCAAAGAAATATTTTTAAAAAACACACCATTTTTTTTATGCCCCAATGATTTCTCCCCCGAATTTTCGCTCGCGGCAGTGTTCCTGGAGATCAATCTTAACTCCTGGAGACTCCAGGGCAATCCTGGAGGGTTGGCAGTTCCTCGGGCTACCTGGGAATTCTGCCCAGCATGCAACTCTTGGGGTCTAGCGGTTTTTGCAAGGCTTGCGTTCTTAGGGAATGCCATACCTGTTCCCACAGAGGAAATGGTTTCTCTGTATCTACTCTACCCAATCCCTTTATCATTTTAAATGCCTCGATTAGATCACCACTCCACCTTCTAAACTCGAGGGAATACAAGCCAAGTTTATTCTATGGGGGGATTGACAGGGTAGATGCTGAGAGGCTGTTTCCTCTGGCTGAAGTGTCTAGAACTAGAGGAGAACTCCCCTGCTCTTCTTCAAAATAGTGCCGTGGAATCTTTTACATCCACCTGAGAGAGCAGACGGGGCTTCAGCGTAATGCCTTCTCTGAAAGATGATGCAGCAACTCCTCAGTTTTTTGCGCTCGAGTCTCTAGAGTGGGACTGTGAACCCACAACCTTCTGATGCTGGGTCTTCCGGCGAAGAGTAATGGAGGTCTCCCGGTGCCCTGACCCGCTACCACCAAAGCCGGATTAACTGGTTGTTCTTCTTCTCATTGCTGTTTGTGGGATCTGGCTGTGCGCTCATTGGCTGACTGAGGCCTCAACAGGGTGAGAAGGCCCGTGTTTAATATTTCAACTGAAGGGTAGAAAATCCACTATTGCGGCATTGGAGTGCTAGCTGAGAGTATGTTGCTCAGGCCCCTGACCTTCTAACCTAAGCAGAGCTGCCACTGAGCCAAGGCTGACGCTGAGCGAACTATCCTTTCACCTCAGGGAGTTGGGTTTGAATCCAGGCCAGGCAGCTGAGATAAAAGTCTCCTCTCTGTGCTGGCTGTAAGGGATCCAAGCTGCAGTGAGACCAGACAGTCTCTGGAGGGCCGCCATTTTCCGACATGAGCTGGCGCTGGCCATGGTTCCGAGCCGCCAACGTGTCCTCAGAAAACTACCCCTGTGGGATCGAGCACAGAGCTGCCGTACGGCAATTCGGCTTTGCAGATTAGAGCTGCAATGATCGGGGTGAGTAGGCACAGGCAAGAAGCGCAGTTCTCACAGTGAAATTTACGGTGGCACTATAACCCTGCACTTGAAGCCCCCGTTGCTATTTTTCATCTTGGCCACAATCAGAAATGCTGTCGCATTCGCCTACAACAGGTCACCACTCGGGTCGCCAACCCTCCAGGATTGGCCTGGAGTCTCCAGGAATTGAAGATTAATCTCCAGGACACTGCAGCGAGCAAAAACCCGGGAGAAAAATGGTGTTCTTTTCATGTTCTTTGAACACTTTTCTTATTAGTTATAAAAATATTGGAGACGGGGAAAAGGGGCTGTTTGACTGAGAATCAAGAATCATCCATTCAGGTAACGCAGAGTCTGTTCGCTTTCCAATTGGTCCTGGGAAGTCGAGGCGCCACAAGGATGGACGTATTGGGCGACCAATGGCGGGAGTGTGGGGGCGGGGCAATTGGAGGCAGGAGGTCATGTGACAAAACCTCCAGGAACGCGTCCAACCAGAGTTGGCGACCCCAGTCACCGTACTTTATTGTATGTACCATAGTGACATTAGGAACAGGAGGAGGCCATTCAGCCCCTCAGGCCTGCTCTACCATTCAATTAGATCAGGGCAGATCTGTATCTTAACTCCATCTTTGCCTTTGCTCCATAATCCATTGATACCGCTACCTCACAAACATCTTTCGATCTCAGCCTTGAAAGCTTGGGAAGCACTTTGAGATGTTTCCGGGAGATGTGATAAAGGTGTTATATAAATACAGATCCCTTTTAACAAAAAAAAATCTACTTCCATTTATACAGTGACTTGTCTCGCTGTGGCTTTGAAGTGCAATGAATGTTGTTATGTAGGCAAATGTGGGGGCCATCTTGTGCCAGCAGCTTCTCCTCGATAACCTTGAAACCATCGACCGGTTGACCTATTTCTGGCGTTACTGGTCGAGGCAGGAATGGTGGCTGAGACACTGGGAGAATCCCCTTGCCCTTCTTCGCATAGTGGAATAGGGTCTTTAACATACACCCTGAACAGGCGGAAAGGGTCTTGATGTAATGTCTCATTCAAAGGGCAATATCTCCGGCAATACAGGACTGCCTCGGTCCTGCACTGCATTGACAGCGTGAATTACGAGCTCAAATCCCGGTGTGGTGACTGAACCCACACTCTTCTGACCCAGAGACAAGACTACCAACTAATTGAGCCTTTAAGTTTCTCCTCATTTCAAGCATAAGCACTCTTGGAGCACGGGGCAAATTTCTGCCCGTGGTATATCCGAATCAGAAAAGAAGAACATAAGAAAGCATGAAAGGAGCGCAAGGCCACCGTGCTCTATCAAGTCACAGGCCAGGTGCAATCCAACCTAGCGTGGACTCTAAATAAAAACAGCAAATGCTGGAAATACACAAAAGGTCGGCCAAGGCGTATCACCCTTTTCAGTTCTGACAAACGTTTACCCCTGAATCATAAACTGGTCTTTTCTCTATACAGTTGCAGATTGATCTGCTGTGAATTTCCACAATTTGCAGGGGCTTTATTTTGTTGCTTTTTATAGACACGGGACGATGTTTCCACTTGTGGGGGAGACCATCAATATAAGATGGTCACCAATAAATCCAATAGAGAATTCAGGAGACACTTCTTCACCCAGAGAGTGGTGAGAATGTGGAACTCGCGACCACGGGGAGTAGTTGAGGCGAATAGTATAGATGCATTTAAGGAAAAGCTAGATAAGCACATGAGGGAGAAAGGAATATGTTGATCAGGTTAGATGAAGTAGAGTGGGAGGAGGATTGTGTGGAGCATAAAAAGAAAGACTTGCATTTATATAGCGCCTTTCACAACCACTGGACCTCTCAAAGCGCTTTACAGCCAATGAAATACTTTTGGAGTGTAGTCACTGTTGTCATGTGGGAAATGCGGCAGCCAATTTGCGCACAGCAAGGTCCCACAAACAGCAATGTGATAATGACCAGATAATGTTTTTTTTTGTTATGTGGATTGAGGGATAAATATTAGCCAGGACACCGGGGATAACTCCCCTGCTCTTCTTCGAAATAGTGCCCATGGGATCTTTTACGTCCTCCTGAGAGAGCAGACGGGGCCTCGGTTTAGCGTCTCATCCAGAAGACGGCACCTCCGACAGTGCAGCACTCCCTCAGCACTGCACTGGGAGTGTCAGCCTAGATTTTTGTGCTCAAGTCCCTGGATGGGACTATTGAACCCACAACCTTCTGACTTAGAGGCGAGTGTGCTGCCCACTGAGCCACGGCATAAACAGCGGCATAGACCAGTTGGGCCGAATGGCCTGTTTCTGCGTATTGTGGATTCTATCCAACATATTTCATCTCCTGAGAAACAGTTCTGCAAATCCCTCCCTTAGCCAATTAATCAAAGATCTGTTTAATTTTATTTTCTACATTATTCATCGCTGACCAGTTGCCATCCTTGGCTTAACATTCCCATCACCCCTGCAACTCTGAGGCTATGACTTTTATATGACATTCAATTTATCTCTTTTATTTTACATCAGGATTCTCTGTGGACTCCAGGAGATCAGTACAAATGAGGAAGTCTATCGGCCCAACCCTTCTCCATCCATCACGATCCTCCTATACATATGACCCTCAGTCTCATTCGTAGCCATATAAGAAAGACTTGCATTTCTATAGCGCCTTTCACGACCTCGGGACGTCCCAAAGTGGTTCACGTCCAATGAAGTACTTTTTGAAGTGTTGTCACTGTTGTAATGTGGGAAACGCGGCAGCCAATTTGCGCACAGCAAGCTCCCACAAACAGCAATGTGATAATGACCAGATCACCTGTTTTTTTAGTGATGTTAATTGAACGATAAATATTGTCCAGGACACCAGGGGAGAACTCCCCTGCTCTTCTTCAATATAGTGCCGTGGAATCTTTTACATCCACCTGAGCGGGCAGAAGGGGCTTCAGCGTAATGCCCTCTCTGAAAGATGATGCAGCAATTCCTCAGTTTTTGTGCTCAGTTTTTGTGCTCGAGTCTCTAGAGTGGGACTGTGAACCCACAACCTTCTGATGCAGAGGCAAGAGTGCTACCCACTGAGCCACGGCTGACCCTAGTCTGCCAGCTGTTTTATTTAACGGTCTTATAGTTGACATAGCATTAGCTGTTTCAGTTGTGGGGGTGGGGAAACATCCTTCTCGTTGCTAGACTTGCTCGAGGCCACGGTATGTGCCAAATGCATCGGACTCAGAGACTGTACAGTTGTGCTGTAAACTGTGGAATATGCTGATAATTTAATTCTCTGCCAAGACAAAATGCCTTTCCTCCACATGAGGCCTTTACTCCATTTGGTGGCCTTCATTAGGAGTCAGTCTTGGCTCAGTGGGCAGCACACTCGCCTCTGAGTCAGAAGGTCGCGATGAGATTGGAAAACAAGGATGAGGAATTTTAAAATCGAGACGTTGCTGGACCGGGAGCCAATGTAGGTCAACGAGCACAGGGGGTGATGGGTGAACGGAATAAACGCAAGGCTGAATGTACACCTCAAATCTTGGTTTAACACAGTGAACAGGGTTTAAACAGGGTTAAATTATGAGGACCGGTTGTATAAACTTGGCTTGTATTCCCTCGAGTTTAGAAGGTGGAGTGGTGATCTAATCGAGGCGTTTAAAATGATAAAGGGATTGGGTAGAGTAGATACAGAGAAACCATTTCCTCTGTGGGGGTGGGTGGTGGGGGGGGTGCGGAATCCAGAACAAGAGGGTATAATCTTAACATTTAGGAGGGAAATCAGGAAGCACTTTTCACACAAAGGGTAGTGGAAATCTGGAACTCTCTCCAGAGGGCTTCAAGGGATATGGAGCAAAGGTTTGGTAAATAGAGATGAGATACAGATTAGCCATGCTCTAATTGAATGGGGGAACAGGCTCGAGGGGCCTGAATGGCCTACTCTTGTTCCTATGTTCTATGAATAGGTGCCCTGAGGGAATGCCATACCTGTTCCTCAGATGCCCTGACTGTGGATAGGAGGTGGAGTGCCTGAATATCTGCCAGTGTTCTGACCCTTTGTGAAGCCGTCAGAAACAAGTGCCGGCATCTGTCGGCAGAATGGTGAAAAACAATCGTTATCCAGCGGCAGCAATCCGAACTCCAAAGATCTCCAGCCTCTCCTCCTTCAGGAGCTCCTCACTCCTGCCTCGATCAGCTGACCCTGTGAGCTTCTGTGCCTCGTGGAACCCAGACTAACTCACCCCAGAGTACGGTCGCGGTCCGAGTCCAGGAAACCCAGGGGTGCCTCACCACTGGCTCGCACGTTGACCTACGCCAGCGAGGCCAGCGGCTAACTGGGCAGGTGGGTGGCGGAGAGCGCGGAGAGCGCTGCCTGAAGGCCGAAGCAGCTTCCACTCGAATTCCTCGCAAATCATTAAAAAAAAGTTTGCTATGTCGTTCCTGCAAAGCATGTGCACCAGAAAGGGCAAAAAAAATGTATCCTTACGCGGTGAAAAAAGATGGAAGTTGAGAGAAAGGAAAAGAAAGTCTTGCATTTATATAGCGCCTTTCACGACCACCGGACGTCCCAAAGCACTTTACAGCCAATGAAGAACTTTTTGAAGTGGAGTCACTGTTGTAATGTGGGAAACGCGGCAGCCAATTTGCGCACAGCAAGATTCCACAAACAGCAATGTGATAATGACCGGATAATCTGTTTTAGTGACGTTGGTTGAGGGATAAATATTGGTCGGGACACCGGGGATAACTCACCCTGCTCTTCTTCGAAACAGTGGCCATGGGATCTTTTACATCCACCTGAGAGGGCAGACGGGGCCTCGGTTTAACATCTCATCCGAAAGACGGCACCTCCGACAGTGCAGCACTCCCTCAGCACCGCACTGGAGCGTCAGCCTAGATCTTTGTGCTCAAGTCTCTCTGGAGTGGGACTGTGAATTCGCAATATTCTGAACTCAGAAGCGAGTGTGCTACCCACTGAGCCACAGCTGACTCCCAGAGGAGCAATGGCCACCCTAGAATCAAAAGAAAGACAAGGGTTTGGGGTTGGTTGGGGGTGGAGGGCTGATAACTTTGACTTTGGGCCATAGTGTAAAACGGGCGATTTTAATTCAGCTGCCCAAGAGCAGGGGCGTTCTCCCCGGTGTACTGCGGTCAATATTTATCCCTCAACCAACATCACTGAAACAGGTTATTTGGTCGTTGTCTCATTGCTGTTTGTTGCCATAAACTGGAAAACACAAGATAAACCGGGGCAGAAATTCGGGTCCCCACGGGCGAGTACGTGCTGTGTACTCACCCGTAGGGCCACCGGAAGTGCCGGTTTCACGCATGCACGGGAAACCGGAACTTCCGGTCTCGCGAAGGAAGGGGTTTGAGGGTCAACTGCGTGCGCGGGAGAGGCAGCGCGCACGCAGCGAACTTCCGCTTTTTTTACAGGTTTCCCCGTGAGGGTAAGTCCCCGGCAGCTGCGCGGGGAAAAAGCAGGCGCAAGGCCTGCTTTTAACAAGGTAAGTGGTGAATTAACTAAAATTAAAACATTTTTCCCACAGGTTTATTATTTTTAAATACTTTAAAGAAAGGTAAGTTTATTTTTAACCCTGTTAAAAACTGTAATTAATTTTTTCAAAAATTTAAATTATTGTTTAAAATAGTTATTTTATGTAATTTATAGTTATTTTAAAAATGTGATTTAAAAAAAAATTTATTTGAAGTTTTAGTTAGGTTTTGGGGCCGAGCTCTATTCATAGATTTGACAGGTCTTCCTGTCAAATCTATGAATGGAGATCCCCTGCTCCGGTTGGCTCCCCATGGCCCACGTGATCCCAGGGGGCGCTTCGAACTAACTGCGCCCCTGGGATACGCAAGCACTGCGTGCCGGCAGCTGGAGGAGGCCCAGGATCGGAATCCCACGCGGGCCCACAGCACAACGGCAGGCGCGCTATGTAAGTGCACCCGCTATGCTTGCACCCGCGGGAAGCCTCCGACCCGAATTTCTGGCCCGTTAACATGTTCAAATGCATAACGCCAGAAGTCCAAATATTGGTGATGTAAAGTCCTTCAGTGCAAAGACTGGACCATGATACAATGCTTCTTTTGGGCCAAAGCAGTCTTCGAAGAACCTGCTGCTTTTGGAATGCAGAACCATTATTTGACGCAACTGTGCCGAATTGGCTGCCGCGTTTCCTACGTTACAACTGTGACTGCACTTCAAAGTACCTCACTGTGCATCCCGAGGTGGTGAAAGGCGCTACATAAATGCAAATTCTTTCTTTCGCTCCTTTTCTTTCTTCTACGTCGCTCCCGGTTTTCATTTCCATTTATTATTTCAATAGGGATAAAACTTGGGGGTTATGTATGTATAAATGGCCGGCCGATTCGCTATCTCCCGTTTTGACACTATCGCACAAATTCAAAACGGCTCCCCCCCCCCCACCCCAGGGAACGTTGTAATTGTGAGCGTGGAGTTGGAAGTGAGGAGTGAGGGAAAGTTCATCTGTCAGATAACCAGCTCTCTCTCGTATCCTGCTGAGGAGGCTGAGAGGTGCTGGAACAACCCTCGCTGATACAACACAGCTCTCTAATTTCCAACTGGGGACCAGAGTGTGCAGATGTTGTTGCCGCTGGTTCAGCGCCCATCCTTCTCCATTATAAGGAAGGAAAGCGATTTCTCCCTGGCCCATTTAACAGCATTTGGCACAACGGACAGATCCAGTGAGAGAGAGATGACATGTTTACAATGAGGCTCCTCAGTTGCATGAATAATTATGTTTGAAAGATATTTCAGCTTGTCCGCCATTCATGGTGAATAATAAAAGCTGTCGGATAATGAATCACGTTCTTGTTATAACAAGTGTCTTATTAAGAGAAGAGTGATTAATGGCCTTTGCGTAAATTGTACAAGAGTGTGTCAAATCTAATGGAACTTTATTACTCACTGTATTATACAGAATATAATATGGCCCCCTTCTGGCCTGCTAGATTCTATGATTCAAGCGCCGTGGGACGTTTTACTACGCTAAAGGTGCTACATAAATGCAAGCTGTAGTTGTTGTTTATCCCAGGATTATAATCGAAGTGGGCGCTCGGACTGGCACACCTGTCTCAGTTAAGAGGAGGGAGATGTCTGCGCCGCCTTAGAGAAGATGGTCAGAGCCACTGAAAGAGGCTGAAAAAGGCAAGAGTTTTCTTTCCTTTGTGGGGCCAGGAGGAGCTCGTGTGGACCCTCCTCCCCGCTCCGGCCCAAACTCTCCCCACCCCCCGCACCCTTCCTGAACGTGAGACCCCTGTGAGACGCTCCCAGAACATGATCCCGCCTGTGGATCCTGCCTCCAGACCGCGCGTTTATCCACCGCTTCCTGCCAACATTCCCGGCTGCTCAGGGCGGGAAGTGAATCGCCGGCTTGTTAATGAGGCCCAGACATTAAATTAGACCGCATCTGCTTCATGCAGCAGCGGCTGGGTTTCCAACTTGTCTCACCACCCACCCGGCTAAAGCCCACCCACCCAAAGCCCACCCACTCAAAGCCCACCCACTCAAAGCCCACCCACTCAAAGCCCACCCACTCAAAGCCCATTCACTCAAAGCCCACCCACTCAAAGCCCACCCACTCAAAGCCCACCCACCCGGCTAAAGCCCACCCACTCAAAGCCCACCCACTCAAAGCCCACCCACTCAAAGCCCACCCACTCAAAGCCCATCCACTCAAAGCCCACCCACTCTAAAACCCACCCACTCAAAGCCCACCCACCCGGCTAAAGCCCACCCACCCACTCAAAGCTCACACAGTCAGAGCACACCCAGCCACTCAAAGCCCACCCACCCAAAGCCCACCCACCAACTCAAAGTCCACCCACTCAAAACCCACCCACCCAAAGCCCACCCACTCAAAGCCCACCCACCCACCCAAAGCCCACCCACTCAAAGCTCACCCACTCAAAGCTCACCCACCCGGCTAAAGCCCAGCCACTCAAAGCCCACCCACCCAAAGCCCACCCACCAACTCAAAGCCCACCCACTCAAAGCCCACCCACTCAAAGCCCAACCACTCAAAGCCCACCCACCCAAAGCCCACCCACCAACTCAAAGCCCACCCACTCAAAGCCCACCCACTCAAAGCCCACCCACCCAAAGCCCACCCACCAACTCAAAGCCCGCCCACTCAAAGCCCACCCACTCAAAGCCCACCCACCAACTCAAAGCCCACCCACTCAAAGTCCATCCACCCAAAGCCCACCCACCAACTCAAAGCCCACCCACTCAAAGTCCACCCACCCAAAGCCCATCCACTCAAAGCCCACCCACTCAAAGCCCACCCACTCAAAGCCCACCCACTCAAATCCCACCCACTCAAAGCCCACCCACCCAAAGCCCACCTACCCAAAGCCCACCCACTCAAAGCCCACCTACCCAAAGCCAAACCGTTAAAAGCCCACCCGCCCAGAGCCCATCTGGAGTTAAAATCGGGGACATCAACTGGCAACAGTTGCATAAACTAATTGAGGGTAAAAAGATCCCAGAACGTATCAGTTACAGTCGGTGGTGCCACAGCAGCGAGTGGGGGTCAGAGCAGACGGGCCTTGCCAGGGAAAGAAATACGGGAGCAACAAAGCAGAGCAGAAAGTGCATTGGAGGCCTGTCTCTTGAGTCTGTGTGTCCATCTCTCTCTTGCTCCATCCTTTATTCACCTCCTATTCCCCGCTATCCCGATACTGTGCATCTTTGGTCACCTTGTTGACATGGACTTAACTGCTGGTTCAGTTAGATTTTTTTTCTTTTTAATTACTTCTTCAATTTATGTCTGTGAAACATGCAGGTGCGGTAGTGTAGTGGTTGTGTTACTGGACTAGTAAAATAGCAGAAATAACAACAGAAAATGCTGGAAACACTCAGCAGGTCAGGCAGCATCCGTGGAGAGAGAAACAGAGCTAACGTTTCAGGTCCGTGACCCTTCGTCAGAACTGGTAAAAGTTCGAGATGGATCAGGTTTTAAGCAGGTGCAGAGGCAGGGAAAGGGGGGGGGAGGGGAGGAAGGAACTGAAGGGATGGTCTGTGCTAGGATTGAAGGCAGGAGAGATTAAGGGCTGGATTTTGATACTGGGGCGGGTTGGGGTCGTGTTATCCACTTTTCGTGTTATCCACCCGACTGCAATTGGATGTGGGAGATTGATGCGATTTTCACCTAATTGGGCAATTGAGTTCCAGCAGGTGGGAACCCATGACCCAATTAGTGTTTTCAGTCTGAAAGTCGCCTCTGATGATGTCATCATTGCTGCTGCATTGAAGGTCTGCAAAGACTGCCTGGCCTTTGCTGTGAGAGGACCTGGATGCAAAATGAGCAGCAGCCCTAAGTCTGCTCCCACCACGAGAGAGAGAGAGAGAGAGATATCCAGCCACCCAAATGTGCTCCCGCCAGGTTTCACAATCGTGGTTCAGAACAGGCGTGCTTCACGTAGAACAAGGGTTAAAATCACAAAGGCCTTTCAAAATGGCATTATAGAGGCAATTTAGTGCTTGTTAAGGGCCTTAACAGCCTATCCCGCCTCTTAGAGGCGGGACGGAGTCGGGACCAGCAGACACGATTTCATGAAAATTGCGTGGAGGCGGGATGGAGGCGGACTTGTGCCCGCCCGCCAGTTTTCGCAATTTTAACCCCCCACACGCCTCCAAACCCGCCTCCACGGGTCAATGAAAATCCAGCCCTAAATGTTGCAGCCTAGAGTAGCAATCCAGAGAACGTGAGTTCAAATCCCACTATGGCAGATTGAGAATTTAAATTTAGTTTTTTAAAAATCTGGTATCAGTAAAAGTGACCGTGAAGCTGATTGTCATAAAAACCCAACTGGTTCACTAAGGTCCTTTAAGGGAGGGAAACCTGCCGTCCTTTACCTGGTCTGGGCCTATATGTGACTCCAATCCCACACCAACGTGGTTGACTCTTATCTGCCCTCTGAAGTTGTACCACCGCCTCCTCAGGGCAACTGGGGATGGGCAATAAATGCCGGCCTTGCCAGCGACGCCCACATCCCGAGATTGAATGTTTTTAAAAAATGCCAAAATGAAAAGCACACAAAATAAATAATCATTCTGTGAGTTTTCCTTGACGTTTGCAGAAAAGATTTTTCTTTAGTTAACACGCAGAATGCTCTGAACCATCACCAACGCAGGCAACTGGACAAGGCCGGCTTAGTCGAGAATCCGTTCAGGCCACGCTCAGAGCAAGAGCCACGCTATTGAGCTCAGTGGCCCCCACTGGCCACACTCGCTTGTGGTTATAAACATTGTCATCTTGAACCTCTGGGCTGGCCGCCACATGTCTGCCTTTGACCAAAAACCACGGTCTAGACGGGCAGAAGCGAGAGAGGTTTGTACCGTTTGTGGAGTCAGTTGTGGGAGGGCTGCTTGCACGATCTTCGAGGGGTGATGCCGGCCAGCCTCTGCTTCCCTCTGGGCAACAGCGGAGGCCTTGTCACAGTGGAGACAGTCGGCAGCTGGATCTGTACACACAGTGGGGGGGTCGGGGGGGGGGTGGGGGTCAGCCTGGTGAGTCACTCGCTAATAAATGATAAAGAGATTCGATAGGATGGATACAGAGGAACTGTTTCCTCTGGTGGGGGAGTCCAGACAAGAGGGAGCAATCTTAAAATTCGAGCTCGGGCGTTTTAGGAATGAAATCAGGAAGGAATTTATCATACAAAGGGTAGTGGAAATCTGGAACTCTTCAACACTGCGACTGATAGATTTTTATTGGGTAAGGGTATAAGAAAGAAAGACTTGCATTTAAATAGCGCCTTTCACGAACACTGAATGTCCCAAAGCACTTTACAGCGACAGGTTGGAGAAGCTGGATTTGTTTTCATTAGAGCAAAGGAGGTTGAGGGGTGATTTGATAGAGGTGTACAAGATTATGACGGGTTTGGATAGGCTAGACGGGGAAAGGCTGTTCCCACTAGTTGATGGTACAAGGACTAGGGGACACAGATTTAAGGTTTTGGGCAAGAGATACAGGGGGGATGTGAGGAAAAACTTTTTTACGCAGCGAGTGGTGAGGACCTGGAATTCGCTGCCGACGGAAGTGGTGGAAGCGGAGACACTCAATGTTTTCAAGGGGAGGCTGGATAGGCACTTGAGGGAAATAAACTTGCAGGGCTACGGGGATAGAGCGGGGGAATGGGACTGACTGGATTGCTCTACAGAGAGCCGGCACGGACTCGATGGGCCGAATGGCCTCCTTCTGTGCCGTTATGACTCAATGACAGCCAATGAAGTACTTTTGAAGTGTAGTCACTGTTGTAATGTAGGAAACGTGGCTGCCAATTTGCGCACAGCAAGCTCCCACAAACAGCAATGTGATAATGACCAGATAACCTGTTTTAATGATGTTAATTGAGGGATAAATACTGTCCAGGACACCGGGGAGAACTCCCCTGCTCTTCTTCAAAATAGTGCCACGGAATCTTTTACGTCCACCTGAGAAAGTAGACAGGGCCTCGGATTAATGTCTCATCTGAAAGACACACCTCTCCCTCAGTACTGCATTGGTCAGCCTAGATTTTTGTGCTCTAGTCTCTAGTCTCTTAGAGGTAAGGGTGCTGCTCACTGAGCTACTGGCTGGCACATGAAGGGTTATGGAGCAAAGGTGGGTAAATTGAGTTGAGGTGCAGCTCAGCCATGATCTAATAGATTGGCAGAGCAAGAAAGAAGAATGAAGTTGCATTTATATAGTGCCTTTCACGACCTCAGGACATCCCAAAGTGCTTTACATCCAATTAAGTATTTTTGAAGTGTAGTCACTGTTGTAATGTAGGAACCGCAGGCTCAAGGGGCTGAATGTACATATGGAATCTTCATCTTATTTGTGACATGTGGAAGTCAAATGGGAAGAATGGCGATGTGCCAATGGCAATATGGACACAAAGAACTAATAGATTCACGCACCAATAAATATTTGTTATATTCATAAAATTGTTATTTTCCTTATATGCTTTTGTAAATAAAATATAAGTTATACATTTATGCCATCGAAAGAATTTTGTGGGCAGCGCAAGTCAAAATTGTGGCCAAAGAATGTCTTGTAAATAGGGACCCTTGTGTGATTTTTAAAAAATTTCTAAACAGGAGGCTAACTGAATCAGTTATGGAGGAAAAAGATCTTTGGGGGTAATGCATGGTGCAGAACACCAGAGCAGCAGGGAATAGCACCCAGGAGCGATGTGAGTTGGGTTTGTATCTGTCCCACATTCTACCCTACGTAAACTTCAGGTGATCCAAAACTCGGCTGCCCATGTCCTAACTCGCACCAAGTCCCGTTCGCCCATCACCCCTGTGCTCGCTGACCTACATTGGCTCCCGGTTAAGCAACGCCTCGATTTCAAAATTCTCATCCTTGTTTTCAAATCCTTCCATGGCCTCGCCCCTTCCTATCTCTGTAATCTCCTCCAGCCCCACAACCCCCCCTCCCCCCCCCAAGATATCTGCACTCCTCTAATTCTGCCCTCTTGAGGATCCCTGATTATAATCGCTCAACCATTGGTGGCCGTGCCTTCTGTTGCCTAGGCCGTAAGCTCTGGAATTCCCTGCCTAAACTTCTCCGCCTCTCTACCTCTCTTTCCTCCTTTAAGATGCTCCTTAAAACCTACCTCTTTGACCAAGCTTTTGGTCACCTGCCCTAATTTCTCCTTATGTGGCTCGGTGTCACATTTTTTTGTCTTCTAACACTCCTGTGAAGCACCTTGGGACTTTTTACTATGCTAAAGACGCTATATAAATACAAGTTGTTGTAGTTGAGTTGGGGGAGGGTCAGGGTCTGTCATGGGGCGGTCTGATACTCCCCCACGGGAGTGGGCGGGGGTGTGGGGGGGGGGGGGGTTGGAAATCAGAGACAGAGTCATTTTTATTTAATTCATTCACGGGATGTGGGCGTCGCTGGCAAGGCTGGCATTTAGTGCCCATCCCTAGTTGCCCTTGAGAAGATGGTGGCGTTCCTTCTTCTTGAACCGCTGCTACTCTTTGGAGTGGTTGTAATACAACTGAATGGATTGCTAGGCTACTTCAGAGGGCAGTGAGGAGTCATAGAAACATAGAAGATAGGAGCAGGACTAGGCCATTCGGCCCCACGAGCCTGCTCCGCCATTCGATGAGATCATGACTGATCATCCAAACTCAGTACCCTGTCCCTGCCTTCTCCCCATATCCCTTGATACCTTTAGCTTTAAGAAATATATCTAACTCATTCTTGAATATATTTAATGACTTGGCCTCAACTACCTTCTGTGGTAGAGAATTCCACAGGTTCACCACTCTCTGGGTGAAGAAATTCTTCCTCATTTCTGTCCTAAATGGCTTACCCCTTATCCTTAGACTGTGACCCCTGGTTCTGGACTCTCCAACCATCGGGAACAATCACCCGGGTGTGGACCTGTCTGCTCTCTCAACATCCCACCTCACTATTTCGAAGTTCTCCCCGGTGTCCTGGGGCCAATATTTATCCCTCAACCAACATCACTAAAAACGGATTATCTGGTCAGTATCACATTGCTGTTTGTGGGAGCTTGCTGTGCACAAAATTGGCAGCTGCGTTTCCTGCATTACAACAGTGGCTACACTTCAAAAAGTACTTCGTTGGCTGCAAAGCGCTTTGGGACTTCCGGTCCTCACGAAAGCCGCTAAATAATTGCAAGTGTTTCTTTTCATGAATGGAGGGTGTATATCGGGCACTGGGCACTGATATAAGCTAAACCACTTAGGGGTAAAAATTGAGTCGCGCCCCATTTGGGGCGCTAACCTCGCCGGGGCGCGACTTTTAGCGCCCCGAAAAAATTAGTGGCCCCGCGCCGGAACTTCAGTGGTTGCGCCCCAAGAGGGAAGCGGGGCGCAACTGGAAGCAGCCCGCATCCCTCTTGGGGCGCTGCGAGTGAATATCCTGGCGCTACGTGCCGCAGCGCCATGCGCTGCGGCACATCGCGCCGCGGTATTGCAGGCCTTCCTCCCCTTCTTAAAGGGGAGGGACCCTGCGCAGCGCGAACCGGGGCCCAGCTGGGCCCCCAGGGATCGGGAGTGCCGGCAAAAGAGCCCGGCATTCAAGAGAAGTGCCGGGCTCTTGGAGCGCAGCCGGCACTTCACGGTGGGGGGGCTTCACGGGGGCCGGGGGCAGGTGCTGGCAGGCGGCCAGCAACAAAAATGGCCGCCTGCCACCTCCGCTTTAAATATCGCCGCCCCGGCCGCACGTACGCCTCCCTGAACCCGTCGGACATAGCGTCTGGCGGTAAATCAGGGGGCGCGACTGAAGATCACGGCCGGGGCGCGAGCGGGGTGCTGCGCACGGCGATGACGTCATCGCCGGCGGCGCAGCGCCACAGGGCGCTACCGGCTGCCGCCGCCGCTAACCTCCCACTAAATTTTTCGGGAGGCGTGGGCGGCGCTGCGCCCGGGCGTTAGCTGCTTTACGCCCCATTAGCGCCCTCTTAAGGCGCTAACGGGAGGCGCAAGCAGCTGAATTTTTCCCCCTTAGTGTCTCATTGGTCAGGACACAGGTGGTTTATTTTTGTTTAACATCCTCCCCCATCCACGTCATGTGTCCTACTTATACAATGGACTAGAACTGGGCTGGATGAATAATCCCGAGAACATGAGTTCACAATCCCACCATGGCAGTTCGAGCACTTTTGAATTCAGTTTTTAAAAAATAGCTGGAAATAAAAAAAACTGGCATCAGTAAAAGTGACCATGAGGCTGTTGGATTGTCGTAAAAACCCAACTGGTTCACTAGTGTTCCTTAGGGAAGGAAACCTGCCGTCCTTACCTACCTTAGCCTATATCTGACTCCAGTCCCACACCAATGGGCCTATATTCTCTGGAGTTTAGAAGAATAAGAGGTGATCTCATTGAAACTTATAAAATTCTTAGAGGGCTTGACAGGGTAGATGCTGGGAGGATGTTTTCCCTGGCTGGGGAGTCTAGAACTAGGGGTCACAGTCTCAGGATAAGGGGTAGGCCATTTAAGACTGAGATGAGGAGGAATTTCTTCACTCAGAGGGTGGTGAATCTTTGGAATTCTCTACCCCAGAGGGCTGTGGATGCTCAGTCATTGAGTGTATTCAAGACTGAGATCGATAGTTTTTTGGATATTAAGGGAATCAAGGGATAAGGGGATCAGGCGAGAAAGTGGCGATGAGGCGGAAGATCAGCCAGGATCTTATTGAATGGCGGAGCAGGCTCGAGGAGCCGTGTGGCCTCCTCCTGCTCCTATTTCTTATGTTCTTCACGTGGTTTACTCTTAACAAGCCACTCAGTTCAAGAAGAAGGTCCACCACCACCCTTTCAGGGCAACTATTGTTGGGCAATAAATGCCAATCTTGCCAGCAACGGCCACATCCCGAGAATGAATTTTACATCTTCACTGCTGGCAGTATCAGCTCAATGCTCAACGCACATGTATGACATTCCCTTGCCTGTAATTGTAATGGCGCGATGAATTGCCTCCATTAAAACATGAAGGAAAGAACGTTGTACACACACGCTGAACATTCATAGGCTGATATCAGAAATAGCAACTCACAGCCCAACACGCACACGCTTGGCAGCTGGCGTGCTGGGGTGGTAGCTATCAGGAGGCGAGCTGATGTGACCCTATCTGTTACTCCAGTGTCTCTGAAGCTTTATCGCCTCTGTATTTGAGGTCCTTATGTCAGCCGTGGCTCAGTGGGTAGCACACTCGCTTCTTCAAGTCAGAAGGTTGTGGGTTCATAGTCCCACTCCAGGGACCTGAGCACATAATGCTAGGCCGACACTCCCAGTACAGTGCTGAGGGAGTGCTGCACTGTCGGAGGTGCCGTCCTTCGGATGAGACGTTAAACCGAGGCCCCGTTTGCTCTCTCAGGTGGATGTAAAAGATCCCACGGCACTATTTCGAAGAAAAGCAGGGGAGTTCTCCCCGGTGTCCCTCAATTATTTATCCCTCAATCAACATCACTAAAAACAGATTATCTGGTCATTATCACATTGCTGTTCGTGGGAACTTGCTGTGCACAAAATTGGCTGCTGTCTTTCCCACATTACAACAGTGAGTACACTCCAAAAGTACTTTATTGGCTGTAAAGCACTTTGAGAGATGTTCGGTGATCGTGAAAGGCGCTATATAAATGTAAGTCTTTCTTTTTTCCTTCTTATGGTTAGGACTGGTGATTTTGTATTAGGATCGCTCCCTCTGGCACTACTTGTGCAAAATTGTCACGCACGGGCGACCAACCAGCGGTAAGTGTAGAAATCTGCGGGGCTCACCGCGGCATGCCACGCTCCGACAAGCCCTCATTAAGGTCGCAAAGCGATTGATGCTGGCGGCTGGCTTCACCATCATCTGCAACGAACATACGAAAATACCAGGTGGGAAAAGACCAGCTGGTCCGTGGTGGGAGGGGGGGGTGGGGGAGAAGAAATCTGGAAAATTCCTCTCTGATCCCTCAAGAACAGGGGGACCTGGGGGAGCATATTCACAAATCGTTGAAGGTGGCAGGGCAAGTTGATAAGGCAATTAAGAAAGCGTATGGGATACTTGGCTTTGTAAATAGGTGTGATAAAAGGCAGTCAGAAAGATTAACTGTAGTCATCTGACATTGTACGCTGCACATGCATTGTTCTCTGTCTATATTTGCTTTGCCGATTTGTATTCCTTCACTTCACCTGACGAAGGAGCAGCAGCTCCGAAAGCTTGTGATTTCAAATAAAACTGTTGGACTATAACCTGGTGTTGTGCGACTTCTCACTTTTGTAAATAGGGGTATTAAGTGCAAAAACAAAGAAGTCCTGCTAAACTTTTACAAATCACTGGTTAGGCCTCAGCTGGAGTATTGTGTACAATTCTGGGCACCGTACTTTAGGAAGATGTCAAGGGCTTAGAGAGGGTACAGAGGATGTTTACCAGGATGAGACCAGGGATGAGGGAGTTCAGCTATGTGCAGAGACTGGAGAAGCTGGGATTGTTCTCCTTCGAGCAGAGAAGGTTAAGGAGAGACCTAATAGAGGTGTTCAAAACTATGAGGGGTTTTGATAGAGCAAGTAAGGAGGAACTCTTTCCTCTGGCAAGTGGGTCGGTGACCAGAAGTCATAGATTTAAAATAAATGGCGAAAGCACTTGAGGGGAAATGAGGACAAATGTCTTCACACAGACGGTTGTTATGATCTGGAACGCACGACCTTAAAGGGTGAGTGAATCAGATTCCATGGGAACTTTCAAAAGGCAATTGGACATAGAGTCATAGGGGGAAAAATTTGGTTGCTTTGCGGGCACTAACGGGGCGCAAAGCAACTAGCGCCCGGAGCGCGTCGCCGCCAATGCCTCCTGCTAAATCCAGCGGGAGGTTAGCGGCTGCGCTAATCATTAGTGCCCCGTGGCGCTACGCCGCCGGCGATGACGTCATCGCCGTGCGCAGCGCCCCGCTTGCGCCCCGGCCGCGAGCTTCGGTAGCGCCCCCTGACTTACCGCCGGACGCTATGTCCGACGGGGTCAGGGGGGCCTACCTGCGGCCGAGGCGGCGCTATTTAAAGGCGAGGTGCCGGGCGGTCATTTTTGTTGCTGGCCGCCTGCCAGCACCTGCCTCCGCTCCCGTCCCCAGCCTCCTGACTTGCCCCCCCCACCACCACCCCGTGGAGTGCCGGCTGCACTCCATGAGCCCGGCAGTTCTCTTGAGTGCCGGGCTCTTTTGTCGGGACTCCAATCCCTGGGCCCTGGGTCGCGCTGCGCAAGGCCCCTCCCCTTTAAGAAGGGGAGGAAGGCCTGCAATACCGCGGCACGTCGCGCCGTGATATTCCCTCGCAGCGCCCCAAGAGGGAGGCGGGGCGCTTCCAGTAGTGCCCCGCTTCCCTCTTGGGGCGCTACCACTCAATTTCAGCTGCGGGGGCGCTATTTTTTCGGGGGCTAAAAGTAGCGCCCCGGCGAAGTTAGCGCCCCAATGGGGCGCAACTCAATTTCTCCCCCATCGAGTCATAACGGCACAAAAGGAGGCCATTCGGCCCATCGAGTCCGTGCCGGCTCTCTGTAGAGCAATCCAGTCAGTCCCAATCCCCCGCTCTATCCCCGTAGCCCTGCAAGTTTATTTCCCTCAAGTCCCTATCCAGTCTCGTCTTGAAAACATTGAGTGTCTCCGCTTCCACCACTTCCGTCAGCAGCGAGTTCCAGGTCCTCACCACTCGCTGCGTAAAAAAGTTTTTCCTCACATCCCCCCTGTATCTCTTGCCCAAAACCTTAAATCTGTGTCCCCTAGTCCTTGTACCATCAACTAGTGGGAACAGCCTTTCCCCGTCTAGCCTATCCAAACCCATCATAATCTTGTACACCTCTATCAAATCACCCCTCAACCTCCTTTGCTCTAATGAATACAAATCCAGCTTCTCTAACCTGTCCTTGTAGCTAAGGTCCCCCATCCCCGGAACCATTCTGGTAAATCTCCTCTGCACCTTCTCAAGGGCCTTCACATCCTTCCTAAAGTGTGGTGACCAGAACTGGATGCAATACTCCAGTTGTGGCCGAACCAGCGCTTTATAAAGGTTCAGCATGTACTTGAAGAGGACTAATTTGCAGGGTTATGGGTGAAAAAACTGGGGAGTTGACTAATTTGGACAGCTCTTTCACAGGCACGATGGGCCGAATGGCCTCCTTCCGTGGTATAAGTTTCTATGATTCTAGGTGATCGAAGTCACCAATCCAGGAGACCACAATGACCATGACTTATATTAATTGGCACCTACCTCTTGTATGAAGCGATCTCCGCCCCAGCCTGGAACCGTTCCAGCTCTCTCTTGAAGGCACTCACTGCGCACGACGTCACTCGTGTGTGGTATAAATCCCTGTTCGAATAGATACGTGTGTGGATTGAGGAAAACAGCAAGAATAATGTGCTGAAAGAGTTAAATTGTTAAACAAGCCTCTGGCTCACAGATTATATCTGAACCTGAAGGAGACGTAAATTCTGAAATGTGGATTTGCAAATGAGATTATAGTTGCTGGAGACCACGATTGCAATCTTAATGGTCTCCTGTACAATTACAGTCTCTCATTTTCTGTCCAGAACAGCTTATCCCACTAATTAGTTTAATAATGTAACGAAGATCCTTTCAGAGAAAGAAAGTGGCCCCCCGCCCATCCTCACCCCCCCACCCCCCACCCCCCCCGCTCTCACCGTACACCCTCCATTACGGGTGTAGAGAGTTAACTTCCACTCTCTCGGCCTGTGTGCTGTGATTGTGCTCAAAGCCCTCTACCCACAGACGCCCTGTACAGAGGGCAATGTATCCAGGGACTGCCAGGAGCCAGATGTTTGAAAGGTAAATAAAGAAAAAAAAGCAGTCAGCTCCACATCAGAGTTTCTTCTCATCTCTGAATATTTCTCGAATATAAGCTTGAAGATTTAAAAAAAAAGTTTATTCCCTTCCCCTTTTCTATGTTTTGATTTTCTCCTCCACACTATCCATTTGTCTTTTTTTCCCCCTCCCAAGCTAAGTACCATAACTGGACTGAAAGGGCGGCCTTCACTCAGACCCCTGTTGACCCTGCTAAGTAACCAGTTGCTAGGAGATGTGTGACAGCGGACTGACGCACCCCCTGATTACATAGTAGTTACAGCACAGAAACAGGCCATTCGGCCCAACAGGTCCATGCTGAGGTCCACACGAGCCTCCGCCCACCCCTTCTTCATCTCACCCCATCAACATCCTATTCTATTCCTTTCTCCCTCATGTGATTATCTAGCTTCCCCTTAAATGCATCTGTGCTATTCGCCTCAACCACTCCCTGTGGTAGCGAGTTCCACATTCTCACCGCTCTCCTGGGTAAAGAAGTTTCTCCTGAATTCCCTATTGGATTTATTAGTGACTATCTTATATTGATGGCCCCTAGTTCTGGTCTCACCCGCAAGTGGAAACATCTTCTCTATGCCTACCCCATCGAACCCTTTCATAATTTTAAAGCCCTCTATCAGGTCACCCCTCAGTCTTCTCTTTTCTTGAGAAAAGAGCCCCAGCCTGTTCAATCTTTCCTCATAGGTATAGTTCTGGTATCATTCCCATAAATCTTTTGTGCATCTTCTCCGTTATCTCTATACCCTTTTATAATATAGCGACAGTACTCCAAGTGTGGTCTAACCAAGGTTTGATACAAGTTTAACATAACTTCTCTGCTTTTCAATTCCAATATTATCCCTCCTTCCTGATGACAGGCCATTGACCTGAAACGTTAACTCTGTTTCTCTCTCCTCAGATGCTGCCTGACCGACTGAGTAGTTCCAGCGTTTTTTGTTTTTAGACCTTCTTTCCACTTGATGATCTCCTGATGGGGTCAGGAGCCCTGTACGCTGGGAAAATCTGAGACACAGTAACACAGAACTAACAAGGCAACACTTCAACAATTATTTTATTCTAAATACTCGTTATTTTTTCCCGTTCCCATTTGTTGACTCTCCAGCTCTATACAGCTGTCAGACGTGGCTCAGTTAGTAGCATATGTCAGAAGGTTGTGGGTTCAAGTCCCACTCCAAGGACTTGAGCACATAATCTAGGCTGACGCTCCCACTGCAGTGCTGAGGGAGTGCTGCACTGTTGGAGGTGCCGTCTTTTGGATGAGACGTTAAACCGAGGCCCCGTCTGCCCTCTCAGGTGGGCATAAAGGATCCCATGGTACTATTTTGACGAAGAGCGGGGGAGTTATCCTCGGTGTCCTGACCAGCATTAATCCCTCAACCAACACCACTAAAGCAGATGATCTGGCCATTATCACATTGCTGTTTGTGGAACCTTGCTGTGTGGAAATTGGCTGCCGCGTTTCCCACATTACAACAGTGACAACACTTAAAAGTAAATTGGCTGTAAAGCGCTTTGAGACATCATGAAAGCTGCCATATAAATGCGAGTTCTTCCTTTCGTTTCCAGATCTACACAATGTTCCTGGGCTGACAACACAGGCAGTTGGCTTTTTTTCAATCCAGAGAGAATTACAGAGAATTACCACTAGATAAGTAGGAGACGTGGCACAGTTCTCTGGGAGACTCTCCTCCCTTTCCAACAATATCACAGGCTGAGATTCATAACTCAACAGTGAACTGGGCCTCCACTGCTTCTCCCAATCACGCAATGGGTCTGACTCACACAGACAACTGTACTTTATCAACTTAACAACTGTACTGAAGGCCGTTCCGTCCTCACCCAAAGTTCCTGTTCATGGTGGGGGGTGGGGGGGGCGGGGGGGGGGGGGTCTGCCTGAGGAATCTGCCTTGTGCTCTGAGCTTGGATACAGAGCGTAACATACCCGGAATCCACCCTCTCTCATTGGGAATGTAATTGAAGCAAGCATCAGTGGGAGGAATCCTGCAGGAAAGTCTGGGTTTTTCCTCTGGAAATCCAGTCGATTTCAGGCGGATCTACAGTGGGAAGTTGTCCAAGGAGCCATCCCATAAATTCATCACCTTTTCCCACTCAGATATACCTCCCTAACCTGCTTGCACCATTCAGTATCTGTGTCCTCACTCAGACTCGGTGAACTGCAACAAATCTCAACAGCTATTTTCTTCCCCTTATTATCTCCATCTCAATCCTTAATGCCTCTCTTTTTTCCGGATTAAATGAAGGTTGAATTATTTTCCTTACTTTTGCTTCTTTTACATTAAAAGCAGCACCCACCCCCTGGCCTCTCTATCATTACGTATAGATCTTTATTCTTTGAGATGTGTCCGGCACACTGCGTCCTTATTTAGCCACGACTCTGTAACCCCTGGAATATAATCCTTGTTACCAGCATTGAGCTCCAGATTGCCTAGTTCAATCTTAATGGCCCTTGTGTGCATTATATTAAGACCAGTGCCTCCACTCTTTGATGCTGTCTTGTCCGACTCCTCATAACCTCGTCTCCTTCCTTAGTCTACTCTCATTTTTAGCCTGCCCTAAGTTCCCTCCTTTCAATGTGCTCACAATGGCCCGAAAATTAGACCTAATGCGGGAGAGTATGCACTGTGTACTCTCGCGTATTAGGTCCCGAAGTGCCGGTTTCCTGCATGCACTGCGCATGCGCGGGAAACCGGCACTTCGGGTATTGCGAAGGGGGCGGTTCCTAAGTGAACCGCGTGCACACTACAGGTTGTGCGCACGCAGCGCACTTAGTTTTTTTTTCGGGTTTGAACGCGCAGGTAAGTGTTGAAGATTTTACACATAAAGAAAGCAGGCGTAAGACCCCCTTTTAACAAGGTAAGTAATTAATTAAGTATTATTTTAAATTTTTTTCAACAGGTTTATCTTTTTTAGAGACTTTAAAGAAAGGTAAGTTTATTTTTATAACTTTTAAAAAGAATTTAAATTTTTTCAAAAATTTAAATTTTTGTTTAAAGTGGTTAATTTATTTAACTATAGTTATTTTATTAATGTGATGGCTTTTTTTTAAATTTAATTGAGGTTTAGCTGTTCTTTTGGGGGCTTGTTGTATTCATAGTTTTGACAGCTCTTGCTGTCAAAACTATGAATGAAAGATGGTCTGCTGCCATTGGCTCTAACTGGCCCACGTGATCCCAGAGGTAGCATCAAACTAACTGCGCCTCTGGGACACGCACACACTGCGCGCCGGCACCAGGGAGAGGCCCAGGACCTGAAGTTCGTGTGGGCCAAAACCATAAAGGTAGGCGCGGAGTGCGATATCGCGGGGGATCCTTACCCCCACGGCAACCATCGAACTCCAATTTCTGGGCCTATGTGTCTTGATTTTTTGCTGTTTGTTCCTGATTTTAAAATGTCGCTCCCCCCTTGCCATATGAGTTTGAATCCATCCTCTGCTCTATTTACCCTTTCTGCCAACATATTGATGCCAGTATGGTTCCAGAAATTTGTACAGTCACCCCAATGCCCTGAAAATCTAAACCTACACCATGTCTGTAGCCATGCATTTACCTGCCTGATCCTATGCTCCTCATACTATCCAATGATTACCATGCTAGAGGTCCTTCTCTCTGGTGCAGCATCTAGTTCCTTGTCTATAGTGTTCGTTCCCCACATGAACCAGGAGAACCAGCTCTCCACCCGTCCCATGCCAGATGTTTGTCTAGCCACTGCATGATAACTCACCCTGGCACTACAGCGGCAACAACAACGACAACTTGCATTTATATAGCGTCTTTAACGTAGCAAAACGTCCCAAGGCACTTCACAACAGCGATATCAATAAAAACTTTGACAGAAGGAGCCATCAGGACAGGTGACCAACAGCTCGGTCAAAGAGGTCGGTTTTAAGGAGCGTCTTCAAGGAGGAGAGAGAGAGGCAGAGAGATTTAGAGAGAATTCCAGAGCTTGGGGCCTAGGCAACAGAAGGCACGGCCACCAATGGTGGAGCGATTAAAATCGGGGATGCGCAAGATGCCAGAATTGGAGGAGCGCAGATATCTCGGGGGGTTGTAGAGCTGGAGGAGGTTACAGAGATAGGGGGGGGGGGGGGGGGGGGGGGGGCGAGGCCATGGAGGGATTTTAAAAAAAGGATGAGAATTTTTAAATTGAGGCATTGTTGGCAATGTTCCCTCTAATTTTTTTTTGGTGCGCGGTTCCTTTATCTGGCTGCGCGGCCCATTCAAATTTTCACGCGTGTGCGGTTTCTTCCATTGAAAAGTCAGTGAGCGGCCTGCGCGGGACCTCCAGACTGCAGTGCAGTCGCTCAGCGGTGCAGCTTAGCAGGAATATTGGTGGTTCGACCAGGAGCCAGTGTAGGTCAGCAGAACATGCGGGACTCACGGTCACAGCACGATACCTGTGCCTCTGACAATGGAATCCCCCACCATATCTAGCTTTGTCTTCTCCTCTGGACTTTCCCTCCATCTGTTGGGTAGTCCCTTTCACCACTGTGCCACAGTGTTGATTCGGACTTCCTCCCCCAGATCACTCTTGCTAGCCTTCTCAGAACTATTCAAAACCGTGGAGATATTTGGACAGCTCGTGGAATCAACATGGACATGGCATATACATGCTGGATAGAAATACTTTTAATTATTTCGATATTTAATTATATAGACATTATTTGAGGTGCAGGGTCAGATACACAATACAGTTAGCCCAGTATATTTAGCTAAATACCAGCTACCTCTAGAGTTGTGAGATGGGAGCTATGGGATGTCATGTGATACTTTTACCTTCAGTTCCTGTGACAATATCACTTTTATTTTCCTTTACCTACATAACTTTAAGTAGAGGACATTGAATATTCTCTGTGAGTTACAAGGCACTAATCCATTTCTGGGAATCCATTAAGTAAAGAGTAATGGGTACCTCTCATGGGATGAGACTGCATTATGGGATGTTAGCATATGAGGACGATAATATTGTTTTTTATGAAAGCCTTTTTCATAGAATCATAGTGATACAGCACAGAGGGAGGCCATTCAGCCCATCGTGCCTGTGCCGGCTCTCTGAAAGAGCGATCCAATTAGTCCCACTCCCCCTGCTCTTTCCCAATAGCCCTGCAAATTTTTCCCCTTCAAGTATTTATCCAATTCCCTTTTGAAAGTTACTATTGAATCCGCTTCCACCGCCCTTTCAGGCAGCGCATTCCAGATCACAACAACTCGTTGCGTAAAAAGAATTCTCCTCATTTCCCCTCTGGTTCTTTTGGCAATTACCTTAAATCTGTGTCCTCTGGTTACCGACCCTCCTGCCAGTGGAAACAGTTTCTCCCTATCTACTCTAACTAAACCCCTCATGATTTTGAACATCGCTATTAAATCTCCCCTTAACCTTCTCCGATCGAAGGAGAAAAATCTCAGCCTCTCCAGTCTTTCCACGTAACTGAAGCCCTTCATCCCTGGTACCATTCTAGTAAAACTCCTCTGCACCCTCTCCAAGGCCTTGATATCCCTCAATGGAAATAAAATCGGGAGAGATGTGTAACGGATGTCTCATCTGATATTGCCTATTTTATACTATCACCCTTCTTCTCTTCTTCTTCTTAGGCAGTCCCTCAGAACCGAGGATGACTTGCTTCCACATTAAAAATGAGTTCTCAAGTGACTGATGAGCCCAATGCGGGACCTACAGTCTCTGTCACAGGTGGGGCAGACGGTGAGTGTTTGAAGACCAGGACCTCAAACCCGGCACTAAGCTCATGGTCTACAGAGCAGCAGTGATACCCGCCCTGCTGTATGCCTCAGAGTCATGGATCATGTACAGCAGGCACCTCAAAGCACTGGAGAGGTACCACCAACGCTGCCTCCGCAGGATCCTGCAAATCCATTGGCAGGATAGGCACACCAACGTCAGTGTTCTCGCTCAGGCCAACATCCCCAGCATCGAAGCTTTGACCACGCTCGATCAGCCCCGATGGACGGGTCACATCGTTCGCATGCCCGATATGAGACTATCACCCAAAGTCAAAATGATCCCCCACCAGGTTAAGGACGCTGTTAAAATAGCAAATAAAGGAATTAGAAATAAACAACAACAACAACTTGCATTTATACAGCGTCTTTAACATAGTAAAACGTCCCGAGGCGCTTCACGGGAGCGTTATCAAACAAAATTTGACACCGAGCCACATAAGGAGATATTAGGACAGGTGACCAAAAGCTTGGTCAAAGAGGTTGGTTTTAAGGAGCGCCCTAAAGGAGGAGAGAGAGGTAGCGAGGCGGAAAGGCTTAGACAGGGAATTCCAGAGCTTAGGGCCTCGGCAACTAAAAGCATGATGCGGAGATGCCGGTGTTGGACTGGGGTGGACAAAAATGAGAAGTTGCACAGTTATAGTCCAACAGTTTTATTTGAAATCACGAGCTTTCGGAGCGCTGCTCTTTCGTCAGGTAAAGTGAAGGAATACAAATCAGCAAAGCATATATAGACAGAGAACAATGTGTAGCGTACAATGTCAGACGACTTTCTGACTGCCCTCCATCACACCTCGGCAGAGATACAATCAGGTCAGTCAGGAAGGCATTACATCAAAGACACAGCAAAATACAGCTAAGACAATGAGGTGAGGTCACAGGGGGTCCAACGTGTCAAATGCTGCAGTCTGTATGGTTAAGCTTTTTACTTTTTTTTAAAACTGGAAATCACATCTGTGAACAAGCCAACGACGACTTGAGTCTGGATGACTCTACGTCATGTAGCGTGACATGAAACCAAGATCCCAGTTGAGGCCTAAACCACTAAATCACTAAAAGTATGACCACCAATAGCGGAGCGCCGAAAATAGGGGAAGTGCAAGAATGGGAAGAGAGCAGATATCTCGGGGGGGGGGGGTGGTTTGTGGGGCTGGAGCAGGTTACAGAGATAGAGAGGGGGGGCGAGGCCACGGATGGATTTGAAAACAAGGAGGAGAATTTTAAAACTGAGGCCTTGCAGGACCGGGAGGCAATGTGAGTCAGCGAGCACAGGGGGTGATGGGCGAACGGGACAGCAGCAGAGTTTTGGGTGAGCTCAGCTTTACGGAGGGTGCAAGGCCGGCCAGGAGAGGATTGGAATAGTCGAGTCTGGAGGTAACAAAAGGCACGGGTGAGGGTTCCAGCAGCACCGAATCACCCCAGCAGTGAATTGCAGGGTCAGCAACCCACACAATATCACGAACTGAACACAACAGCAGGTTTATGTCTCGCTGCAGCCAGGCGGCGGATAGCTGCCTTGTATTCCTCAATTGTGTCTCTTGCTGATTGAATTTAGTACAGGCTGACATGAATCTTGTCATTCATGTATGAAGTAATACTGGGCGACCTGCTGGTGGCGCTGTCCAGGGAGAGTATAAATACTCGGGCATGGGCCCAGCTTGCTTAGGACATTCCTCAACAGGAACTAGTGAAGGACACAACTAGATCTCCATGTTGAAAAGCAGTTGATTAAAGCTTTGTTTAACGCTTAGACCAAGTGCCTAGTAGTTTTCTTACATCACAGACTGTAAATTTTCTGTCCGGTTATTGATCTTTTTTTTCTTTCAGGACAGGCTCCAACCTACGGTTCTGGTTTCGTTGCCCTTTTGCTCAAAAAATAAATCACTTTAATGGATTTCCCTGCTGCTCTCAGATACGCTGGGGCAGAAAAAAAATTGTGGCTAATCTCCTTCTTCATCTTCTTAGGCAGTCCCTCGGAACCGAGGATGACTTGCTTCCACACTAAAAATGAGTTCTCAGGTGACTGATGAGTCCAATGCGGGACCTGCAGTCTCTGTCACAGGTGGGGCAGACGGTGGTTGAAGGGGCGGGTGGGTGGGGTGCTTGGGTTGATGTGCGCTCCTTCCGCTGTTTGCGCTTGGCTTCCGCTTGCTCTCGGCGAAGAGACTCGAGGTGTTCGGCGCCTTCCCGGATGCTTCTCCTCTACTTTGTGCAGTCTTGGACGAGGGATTCCCAGGTGTCGGTGGGGATGTTGCACTTTTTCAAGGAGGCTTTGAGGGTGTCCTTGAAGCGTTTCCTCTGCCCACCTGGGGCTCTCTTGCTGTGTCGGAGCTCCGGGTAGAGCGTTTGTTTTGGGAGTCTCGTATCGGGCATGCGGACGATGTGGCCCGTCCATCGGAGCTGATCGAGCGTGGTCAAAGCTTCGATGCTGGGGATGTTGGCCTGAGCGAGAACACTGACGTTGGTGCGCCTATCCTGCCAATGGATTTGCAGGATCTTGCAGAGGCAGCGTTGGTGGTACCTCTCTAGTGCTTTGAGGTGCCTGCTGTACATGGTCCATGTCTCTGAAGCATACAGGAGGGCGAGTATCACTACTGCTCTGTAGACCATGAGCTTGGTGCTGGGTTTGAGGTCCTGGTCTTCAAACACTCTCTTCCACAGGCAACCGAAGGCTGCACTGGCACACTGAAAGCGGTGTTGAACTTCATCATTGACGTCTGCCCTTGTTGACACTAGGCTCCCGAGGTATGGAAAGTGGTCCATGTTGTCCAAGGCCTCGTCATGGATTTTGATAATCAGGGAGCAGTGCTGTGTGGCGGGGGCAGGTTGGTAGAGGACCTTTGTCTTACGGATGTTTAGTGTAAGGCCCTTGCTCTCATACACTTCGGTGAAGGTGTTGACGATGGTTTGGAGTTCGGTCTCAGAGTATGCGCAGACACAAGCATCGTCTGCATACTGTAATTCGATGACAGAGGATGGGATGACCTTGGATCTGGACTGGAGGCGACGGAGGTTGAACAGTTTCCTGTTTGTCCTGTAGATTAGCTCCACTCCAGCAGGGAGCTTACTGAGGGTGAGATGGAGCATGGCAGCCTGGAAAATTGAGAAGAGCGTTGGTGCGATGACATAGCCTTGCTTGACCCTGGTCCGTACGTGAATTGGGTCTGTGGTGGATCCGTTGGTCAGGATCACAGCTTGCATGTCATCGTGAAGCAGGCTGAGGATGGTGACAAACTTTTGAGGGCAGCTGAATTTGAGGAGGACACTCCATAATCCCTCACGGTTGACGGTGTTGAAGGCCTTTGTGAGGTCAAAGAAGGCCATGGACAGCGGTTGGTGCTGTTCCCTGCATTTCTCTTGTAATTGACGCGCGGTGAAGATCATGTCCATTGTGCCCCTTAGTGGGCGGAATCCGCATTGCGACTCTGGGAGGAGCTCTTCAGCCACTGGGAGAAGGCGATTGAGGAGGATTCTTGCGATGACTTTCCCTGTGGCAGACAACAGGGAGACTCCTCTGTAATTAATCTAGATATAGAATGGCAGCAATGTAGCTTGGGAAAAAGGGAAATGTGGGCGAAAAGGACTCAGGCACTCTGCTCGGCGCTGTGTCCATTCTAGCGAGCTGCTGGATCTTGTTTCTCAGCCAGAGGATTACGAACAAACGAAAATGATGGGCACGAAAAGACCAGATGGTCCATCATCCATCAAGCTGATGGCCGGAGCACCATGATTTAGACACTTCCCCCCCCCCCCAACCCAACCACCCCCCACAACACCCCACAGCCATGCAATCTCCTAGTTGAGGCAAAATTCTGCTTATTCGTTTACTGTTTAATATATTTGTTTGGTAGCTAAAGCCTAATGTAACATCATTTCCCACCTTCAGAAGATCCCATGAAGTCATGTGGTAGAAGCAGCGGCTGGACTATTCTGAAAAGGCTTCTCTGTTCACTCCCTGGGCAGGCTGCAAATATTAGATAAATATCTAGACAAAAGCACTCTCTCTCTCTCTCTCTCTCTCTGTCTCTCTGTGAGACACGGAGCTCTAGCTCATCTCCGAGAATAGTCAGAAACAGGGAAGCCTAAAATATGCAAATTGGAAAAAAAAGGAAAAAGAATCCCCCAAAAACACTTTACACGGAAATTCTGATCCAAGCATTTCTTGGCGAACTAGATAAGTATTGAAGTGTGTACACTATGGGCGTCATTCAGACGGTGACTCGTACCTGGGATGAGAAAGGAGACAGGGTTAGCTGGTGGACTGGCCAAGACAGCCAGAGAGAGAAGTCCCATTGGAGGAGGGAGATTGGCACTATGGAAGATGAGTAAAGAGAAAGCTTCGAGTGTTTGAGGAACTGCTGTTGACGTATTTAAAGGCTGAGGACGGAGCCTTCAAGGTGGCAAATGCTTTACTACATGTTCCATTGAGTCTGAAAGTAGACAAAGTACCTCAGTTTGGAAATTCCGAATGTACGAAAATGACGGGCAGGAAAAGACCAGCTGGTCCATCAAGCCTGCCCCACACTCATGATGGTCGGAGCATCAGGACTAGACACTTCCTCCCCTCCCCTCCCACCCTCACTCCACACCCACACTCCTCACAGCAATGTAATCTCCTGGGAGGGGCAAAAAACTCAGAAAAAACTCAGGGCCAATAAGGGAAAAATACACTGGAAAATTTCCTCTCCGACGCCCTCAGGCGAACGAAACCAGTCCAGGAGATCAGATGGATCGAGTGTCATCTATAAAGACTCTTACCTTCTATGATGATGCGATCTCTGCCCTAGTCAAGATCCGGTCCAGCTCCCTCTTGAAGGCATGCATGGATGGGAGGAGGCTCGTGTGGAGCATAAACACTGGCAAAGACCAGTTGGGCCGGATGGCCTGTTTCTGTGCTGTAAATACTGTGTAATCAGGTGACGCATCAGGCCACTGACACACATCTCCTAGCAACTGGTTAGTTAGCAGAGTCAGCAGGGGTCTGAGTGAAGGCCATCCTTTCCGTCCACTTATGGTACTTAGCTTGGGAGGGGAAAAAAGAGAAATGGGAAGTGTGGAGGACTTAGACTTTTGAAGTGTAGTCAGTGTTGTAATCTAGGAAACACGGCAGCCAATTTGCGCGCAGCAAGCTCCCACGAACAGCAATGTTGATAATCTG
Organism: Squalus acanthias; assembly: GCA_030390025.1. Taxonomy (NCBI): domain Eukaryota; kingdom Metazoa; phylum Chordata; class Chondrichthyes; order Squaliformes; family Squalidae; genus Squalus; species Squalus acanthias. Next base: position 7,262,872 of record CM059435.1, on the reverse strand, counting down.
CTTTCGGTGTTAGATGAGGGATAAATATTGGCCAGGACACTGGGGAGAGCTCTCCTGCTCTTCTTTGAGCTAGTGCCACATGATCTTTTATGTCCACCTGAGAGGGCAGACGGGGCCTCGGTTTAACATCTCATCCGAAAGACGGCACCTCCGACAATGTCGAGCTCCCTCAGCACTGCATTGGAGTGTCAGCCTAGATTTTGTGCTCAAGTTTCTAGCGTGGGACCTGAACCGACAACCTTCTGACTCAGGAGAGTTGCCCACTGAGCCACGGCTGACAGTTGTCCATGGGGACCAGAGTGATTGATGGAGGTGACTCCTGAGACGCCTGAAAATTTGAATGGGCCGAGCAGCCTGATTTCTGTCCGTGCTGCCATTGGAAGATTGGAAGATTCCCACTTCCTCACTCTGTCCGGTGTTGCCTTTGCCCAGGGACACTGGACCACTGGATTTGGGCTGGTTGAAAATTGATCCCAGTTTACTTGGGTTAGGGAGCTGTGGGGGGATGGGTGAGGGAGGGTGTGGGAAAGAGTTCCACTTCCCAAATCGCTGTCCAGTGAGCCCCGCTGAGATCAGCGGGTGTCTGAACAGGGTCCCCATGGTTGCATGACTGGCCAATGGCTAGGCTCACACAGGACTGATACACACTTGGTCGGGGTAGTGGAGGACTGTCAGCAAGCAGGGAGCTGGATCCCAGCAGGAGTGAGCGCCTTCAGGACAGGAGGGGAGAAAATAAAGCACAATTAGGGAAACGAAGCTACAATGAAACGTAAGTTTGTGGTGTCAAGAGATTGCTTGGGTAGGAAATTTTTGCGATGCACTACGTGTAATGGAATTCTAACCCTGCATATAAAAGGAGGTAGTCATGATTTTGTGACACAGTGCACGCAACAGAAATCTTCCCCTTAACGTTTAGCCACTGACTCTAACACATAAGGAGGACCTGTCTCCTTACCACTTTTTCATCTATCAGTGTACAATTTTGGTCTCTTTACCTAAGGAAGGATATACTTGCCATAGAGGGAGTGCAACGAAGGTTCACGAGATTGATTCCTGGGATGGCGGGACTGTCGTATGAGAAGAGATTGAGTAAACTAGGCCTGTATTCTCTTGAATTCAGAAGAATGAGAGGGGATCTCGTTGAAGCATACAAAATTATTACAAGGCTTGATAGGGTGGATGCTGGGAGAATGTTTCCCTTGGCTGGGGAGTCTAGAACCAGGGGCCACAGCCTCAGGATAAAGGGTAGGCCATTCAGGACTGAGATGAGAAGAAATTTCTTCACACAGAGGGTGGTGAATCTTTGGAATTCTCTACCCCAGAGGGCTGTGGAGGCTCAGTCATTGGGTATATTCAAAACAGAAATCGATAGATTTCTGACTAGTAAGGACATCAAGGGATATGACGATAAGGCCAGTGAATGGAGTTGAGGCAGAAGATCAGCCATGATCTCATTGAATGGCGGATCAGGCTCGAAGGGCCGAATGGCCTACTCCTGCTCCTATTTCTTATGTTCTTATGTTCTTATGTTACTGGTGAATGACTTCTGTATTCAAGATGTAAATCAGGCCTCGTCCATAAGCAGCGGCCTGGCCCAGGCTTGTATACTCTGGGTCAGATGGGTATAGTATGGGCTAAATTCGCACTGGATTTTCAAGTTATGAGAAGCCCAATAATATGTTGCACTGGGACACCAGAGTACTTGTCCAACTTCTTTGCAGTTGGGGTCCAGCTTGGTATTGAAGCAAGGGGACTACTGGATTCAGTATCTGCCATTCTCATAACATCCCTTACAGTTTTCAGGGGGATCTCTGAAAACAAGCATAGGGAGAATCTGGCAGCCACAATCCTCCCAATATGCCTACAGCGCTGCTATACCTCATCCTTGTTTTCAAATCCCTCCATGGCCCTCGCCCTTCCCGATCTCTGTAACCTTCTCCAGTCCTACAAGCCTCTGAGATCTCTGCACTGCTCCAATTCGGAGCTCTTCCGCATCCCGGATTTCAGTCGCTCCACCATTGGCGGCTGTGCCTTCAGCTGCCTGGGCCCTAAGCTCTGGAATTCCCTCCCTAAACCTCTCCGCCTCTCTACCTCTCCTCCTTTAAGACGCTCCTTAAAACCTACCTCTTTGGCCAAGCTTTTGGTCATTTGTCCTGATATCTCCTTCTATGACTCGGTACCAAAAATGTTTTTATCGATATCGCTCTTGTTCTGCACCCTGAGACATTTTGCTTTGTTAAATGTGCTCTATAAATGTAAGTTGTTGTTGTTGTATTGGTCTCAGTGCTCCGAGGTGAGAGCGGGGTGGGGGGGGGGACATCAGCCAGGATTCCCACTCCTGATGATTAGGCAACAGTGACACCCGTCAGAAAATGCGATTGTGTGTGGACACAGGGTCGGGAACAGGCCCAGCCTCTGCTCTGATGCCCCTCATGGAGCTATATCATAGAGTCATAGTCATAGGGCTGGATTTTCAATGACCCGTGGAGTCGGGTTTGGAGGCGGGGGGGGTGTTAAAGTTGCAGATTCGGGGGTCCCGACCCCATCCCGCCTCCAACCCGCCTCCATGCCAGTTTCTCTGGCGGCGGGTACCCGACCTGGTCTGAGACCCGACTCCCCGAGGCGGGAAGGGATTAGTGACAATTAACTGCCTGTTAACAGGTAGTTAACAGACAGTTTTTTGCATAATCCCTATTTTAAAAAGAAGAGTGTGGGCTTCCCGACAGGTGGCAACCACGCCAAGTTATCGGGGCGGGCCGTAGGTCTGCAGGGATTGGAGGGGTCGATATGTCCGGTGGGCAGGTGAGTGATGGGTGCATGTGTGCAGAGGTAAGTGTGTAAGGTAAGTGCTAAGCGTTGGAAAAAGTTTTACTTACCTTAACTTCCTTCTGCAGGTGTCAGCCCTTCAGTTCTCGGGAGTTAGAAATCTCACCGGCACAGAAAGCAGGAAAGCCGTGGTTCTGTCAGAAACTGCAGCCTTCTGTTTTCTGTGCTGGAATGATTTCTAACTCAGCCTGAGAGGAAGGACTGAAGTTAGAAATCATATTGTCAGTGTTTGACAGCTTCACAGAGCTGTCAAACGCTGATATTTCATCTGTCAAAAGCTCTTGACAGATGAAATGTCAGTCTGTGACGTCACCTGTTGCCGGGTGGCCCTTAATTGGCCTGCTGAGCCCACTGGGCGGGCTCAACAAGGTCAATCAAGGGAAAATACAGTGGGTTGGCCACATCTCGATGGAGGCGGGTTCACAAGCCAGAATGTGTGATTCCCGACACCAACCCGACTCCAACTTCAAAATCCAGCCCATAGAGTTATACAGCACAGAAAGAGGCCCTTCGGCCCATCGTGTCCACGCCGGCCATCAAGCCCTGTCTATTCTAATCCCATTTTCCAGCACTTGGTCCGTAGCCTTGTATGCTATGGCGTTTCAAGTGCTCATCTAAATGCTTCTTGAATGTTGTGAGGGTTCCTGCCTCTACCACCCTTTCAGGCAGTGAGTTCCAGATTCCAACCACCCTCTGGGTGAAAAAGTTTTTCCTCAAATCCCCTCTAAACCTCCTGCCCCTTACCTTGAAACTATGCCCCCTAGTTATTGACCCCTCTACTAAGGGGAAAAGCTCCTTTCTATTTACCCTATCTATGCCCCTCATAATTTTGTACACCTCAATCAGGTCCCCCCTCAGCCTTCTCTGCTCTAAGGAAAACAACCCCAGCCTGTCCAGTCTCTCTTCATAGTTGAAACGCTCCAGCCCAGGTAACATCCTGGTGAATCTCCTCTGCACCCTCTCCAATGCAATCACATCCTTCCTATAGTGTGGCGACCAGAACACAGTATTCCAGCTGTGGCCTAACTCGCGTTTTGTACAGCTCCATCTTAACCTCCCTGCTCTTATATTCTATGCCTCGGCTAATGAAGGCAAGTATCCCATATGCCTTTTTACCCACCTTATCTACCTGCCCTGCTGCCTTCAGGGATCTATGTACATGCACACCAAGGTCCCTCTGATCCTCTGTCCTTCCTAGGGTCCTACCATTCATTGTGTATTCCCTTGCCTTGTTAGTCCTCCCAAAATGCATCACCTCACACTTTTCAGGGTTAAATTCCATTTGCCACTGTTCTGCCCATCTGACCAACCCGTCTATATCGTCCTGTAGCCTGAGGCTTCCCTCCTCGCTATTTACCACTCCACCAATTTTCGTGTCATCTGCGAACTTACTGATTATACCTCCTACATTGATATCTAAATCATTAATGTACACTACAAACAGCAAAGGACCCAGCATCGATCCCTGCGGTACACCACTGGACACAGGCTTCCAGTCACAAAAACAACCTTCGACCATCACCCTCTGCCTCCTGCCACTAAGCCAATTTTGGATCCGATGTGCCAAATTGCCATGGGCTCCATATCCTGATGACACTCCCTCATGAACAACGGCCAGCTGAGCTAGATGCTGGAGGGACCCCAGCTAGAGTCAGTGCCTTCAGGAGAAGAGGAGAGAGCATTGAAAGGAGAACATCAACTTGTGCAACTAAGTTTAAATTTAAAGGAATGACTGGAAAATGGGACAGGTTCGGGCGGGAAAGTGGAGTTGAGGTCGATGATCAGCCATGACCTTATTGAATGGCGGAGCAGGCTCGAGGGGCCGTATGGCCCACTCCTGCTCTTACTTCTTATGTTCTTATGTTCCGCTGCAGGCTAGCAATGCTTTCCTTTCAGATATAACAGGGTTAGTTGCAGAGTAGAGCTCCCTCTACTGTGCCCAACAACATGCCTCAACCCCAACCCCAAAACCAGTGTGGCAATTATGGCAATTATGGGCATTTTTGCATTGTGGCTCCACGCCCACCAGGAGCTGGATCAAGACTGGCCAACTCATATTTAAACTGGCTTTCAGATTATAATTTCTTTTTGAAGACTTTTACATTGGAATCAATTGGCTTCCTATGGGGTTTTTCAGCTTGTTTTTAAATTTTTATGGGTTCTCTGAAATTCTCTTCATTCTTCTGTGCAGTGTTGGCTTATTTACGCCTCACAAAGGCATTCTTCACAGTGCTCGAATGGTCTCGGTGAGGCTGCCCCTGTGCATCTATTTGTGCATTGCACGGCGCCTTGTCATTGCGATGCTAGTCTCAGGAGGGGAGAGCTATCCCATGTTTCTCTCCCTACCTCGTTGTCTGTCCTTCACTGTGAGGCAGAAGCTGAGCTGCTGAAGGGGACAGCAGCTTGCGAGATCCACAAAAAAGCTCTCGCCAGCTGTCGGGCAAAGGAAAAGGAGGTGCCCTCCCGCTAACCACCACCCCCCCCGCTCCCCCCCCCCCCACCCCGCCCTGCACCCTCACCTCAAACTCCAGCAGGCGCAGTGTTGGAGGGCACCAGTTGGCACAATCCTGCCGTAACCTTAGCAATCGTTGGCCCGCTGAAAGAGCATTGGCTTATCACACATGCTGTGCTTCAGATGTCCCATCTACCTCCATTTACAGCCCAATTTTTACAATAAAGTGAACTTTTTAAGAAAAAACCCTTATAGAAACATAGAAACATAGAAGATAGGAGCAGGAGTAGGCCATTCAGCCCCTCTAGCCTGCTCCGCCATTCAATGCAATGATGGCTGATCATCCAAATTCAGAACCCTGTCCCTGCTTTCTCCCCATATCCCTTGATCCCTTTAGCCTTAAGAAATATATCCAACTCCTTCTTGAATATATTTAATGAATTGGCCTCAACTGCCTTCTGTGGTAGAGAATTCCACAGGTTCACCACTCTCTGGGTGAAGAAATTCCTCCTCATTTCTGTCCTAAATGGCTTCCCCCTTATCCTTAGACTGTGACCCCTGGTTCTGGACTCTCCGACCATCGGGAACATCCTTCCTGCATCTAGTTTGTCCAGTCCTTTCAGAATTTTATAAGTTTCAATGAGATCCCCTCTCATTCTTCTAAACTCCAGCGAGTATAAGCCCAATCGACCCAATCTCTCCTCATACGTCATTCCTGCCATCCCAGGTATTAGGAAGGCAGGTAGGCTGAGCTAAATATAGGTCGAAGGAGTTTCTTTATCTGGGCCTCTCTTGTGATGCAAGAGCAGTTTGGGGCAACTAGCCCATTGAATATTCCTCCCCCCTCCGCTCCCTCTGGTCCTGCCTCTGGTCCCTTTAGGTGCTTGCAGCCTGCCGATTATGCCCGGTTCAATAGTTTTATCTCATCCATAACAATCTGTCAAAACTATGGGGCTAAAAATTGAGTCGCACCCCCACTGGGGTGCTAACTTCGCCAGGGCGCTACTTTTGGCGCCCCAGAAACATTAGCGCCCCCGCAACAGAAATTGAGTGGTAGCGCCCCAAGAGGGAAGCAGGGCGCTACTGGAAGTGCCCCGCCTCCCTCTTGGGGCGCTGCGAGGGGATATCGCGCCGCGCGGTATTGCAGGCCTTCCTCCTCTTCTTAAAGGGGAGGGGCCTTGTGCAGCACGACCCGGGGCCCAGCTGGGCCCCCGGGGATTGGGAGTGGCGGCAAAAGAGCCCGGCACTCAAGAGAAGTGCCGGGCTCACGGAGCGCAGCTGGCACTCCGCGGTGGGGGGGGCGGGTCAGGAGGCCGGGGACAGGAGCGGAGGCAGGTGCTGGCAGGCGGCCAGCAAGAAGAATGGCTGCCAGGAACCTCACCTTTAAATAGCGCCTCCCCGGCCGCAGGTAGGACCCCCTGACCCCGTCGGACATAGCGTCTGGCGGTAAGTCAGGAGGCGCTCCCGAAGATCGCGGCCGGGGCGCGAGCGGGGCGCTGCGCACGGCGATGATGTCATCGCCGGTGGCGCAGCGCCGCGGGGCGCTACCGGTTACCACCGCCGCTAACCTCCCGCTGAATTTCGCGGGAGGCATAGGCGGCGCTGCGCCCGGGCGCTAGGGGCTTTGCGCCTCGTTAGCGCCCCCTTAGGGCACTAACTTAGGGCGCTAACGGGAGGCGCAAAGCAACCGAATTTTTCCCCCATGGTTTTTATAGTAGGAACTAAGAACATAGGAACACATAAACAGGAGGAGGCCAATCAGCCCCTCAAGCCTGTTCCGCTATTCAATTAGATCATGGCTGATCTGTATCTTAGCTCCATCTACCCGCCTTGGTTCCGTAACCCTTAATAGCGTTGCCTAACAAAAATCTATCTACCTCAGTTTTGAAATTTTCAATTGACCCCCAGTCTCAACAGCTTTTTCGGGGAGTGAGTTCCCGATTTCCACTACCCTTTGTGTGAAGAAGTGCTTCCTGACATCACCCCTGAACAGCCTAGCTCTAATTTTAAGGTTATGCCCCCTTATTCTGGACTAAATTGAACAATGTTCACTAAACTGAATTGAAACCGTGCAGCCAAGGTCTAAGGGGCACGCCATAACTCTTAGCTTTTCCACAAGTAATAAGTGTTCTTTTACCAAGTCCTGCCCAAAGGCATAAAGTTTTGAATAGGTCTTAATTACATTGTTGCTTTAAGGGGCTGATCATTAGTCTCCGCCATGCCTGAATGCTTCTTGTATTCTTGTGAAAATATTGAAAGTTGCCGATGGTGATTTGAAGGATCAGTGACTCATTGGCACGGTTTGCTTTAATGGGTCTGCTGGAAACACGTTTCCATCCCATACGTACAGGGGTTGCTTTATTTTATAGCACAAGTTGGATTTACGACAGAAAGTGGCAGAACCACCATAATCAAAAGGACCCGGGTGATCTCACCGTGTGCTGCCCAATTCTAAAATAGTTGCCTTGCGTTTCTAGAATCTGAAAGAGCACCGTGAGTTATGAGGAAAGATTGGATCGGCTGGGGTTGTTTTCTTTGGAACAGAGGAAGCTGAGGGGAGATTTGATTGAGGTGTATAAGATTATGAGGGGCCTAGATAGAGTGAATAGGAAGCACCTATTTCCCTTAGCAGAGAGGTCAATAACCAGGGGGAATAGATTTATAGTAATTGGTGGAAGGATTAGAGGGGAGTTGAGGAGAACTTTTTTCACCCAGAGGGTGGTGGGGGTCTGGAACTCACTGCCTGAAAGGGTGATAGAGGCAGAAACCCTCATCACATTTAAAAAGTCCTTGGATATGCACTTGAAGTGCCGTAACCTACAGGGCTACGGACCAAGAGCTGGGAAGTGGGATTAGGCTGGATGGCTCTTTTTCGGCCGGCACAGACACGATGGGCCAAATGGCCTCCTTCTGTGCCGTAAATTTCGATGATTCGATGAGTTTGCGTACACTTTCGAATTAGTATCATGGATTGACGATGCACTCGGGACACGCTGAATTTCCTCGTTATTTAACAGATACGATCAACGCAAATGTTTTTTTATCTCCAGAATTTCCTTGGCATGATCTAAAGTAATTGGAGTGCAAATTGAACACATTGGCAGGAAAACCGGCAAAGCAACATGGTTAAAATCGGGCTGTAGATGTAGAAGGAGTGAACAGACGGCGGGAATGGAGGTTGAGTATAAACCGATCTCAACCAGAATCACCAAGTTCCAATAGTCCCATTCCCTCTACCACTTTATTGGCAGTGTGAAGTCACTGCAGCGTGCAATTCTGATTTTCCTGCCAGTATTTCCATACTTTTAGTGGAGAAAAAAAGAGTTAGTTTATTTGCTTGGCCAACATCTCCAGCCAAGTTGAGTGCAGGGATGGAGTCTGGTCCCCCCCCCCTCCCGCCCCCACTCACTCAGATATTAGCACAACATATTCCTTCCATTTACAACGCTTCTCATGTTAATAGAATAACATACTTTCCAAGGAAGTAAAAAAAGCCAAGGTAGATGAGAGAGATAAATATTATTAGCCTGAAACTTTAACACATTGCGTTTTAATACGCTCGGAGTACAGAACAGACTTAAAAGCAATAAGGGGATAATTAGGAGTGAGTTGCAGGCTGTAAGTTCACTGAGAAAAGCCTTTCGACCTTCAAGCCCATTCCTTCCGTAGGCCATTTACAATTCACCATATCATGCACGCTACCAACTTATCTTCTGATGGAAGATTCTATAACATTTATTCATAAAGGCTATCGCCCAATGCCACCCCAAAAACGATGGCAATAAGAAGGCAAATCTAGCCCACTGAGTCTCAGTTCTTATCCAGACTGTCTTCATAGAATCATAGAAATTTATGGCACAGGGGAGGCCATTAGGCCCATCGTGTCTGTGCCGGCCAAAGAAGAGCTATCCAGCCTAATCCCACTTTCCAGCCTAATCCCACTTTCCAGCCTAATCCCACTTTCCAGCTCTTGGTCCATAGCCTTGAAGGTTCCGGCACTTCAAGTGCATTTCCAAGTACTTTTTAAATGTGATGAGGGTTTCTGCCTCTACCACCCTTTCAGGCAGTGAGTTCCAGACCCCCACCACCCTCTGGGTGAAAAAGTTCTCCTCAACTCCCCTCTAATCCTTCCACCAATTACTTTAAATTTATGCCCCCTCGTTATTGACCTCTCTGCCAAGGGAAATAGGTCCTTCCTATCCACTTGCGGAAGTGCAGAGTGAGGGAGGGAAACTCTGCCCCACACAGGAAGGAGGAAGGGGAAAAACAAAGGATAACTCGATCAGGATCACTTACAACAGGACTCTCCTTCCGCCCACAGAGACCAATTATGATCTTACATCTGAGACAGCAGATCTTGCTGCCCGCCGCTCCCCCCCACCCAATACATTGGTAGAGTGTTGGCATCAGTTCACCAGGTCACAGTATTGGTTGGGCATTGGTACATGGGATGGGGGGAAGGGGAGGGAGCAGGAGATACAAATGGGCCAAAAACAATAAATTGAAAAGGGACTGAATATGTCATTGGGACATAGAATCATAGAATCATAGAATGGTTACAGCACAGAAGGAGGCCATTCGGCCCGTCGAGCTCGTGCCAGCTCTCTGCACGAGCACTTTTTTCCTGCAGGTACTTATCCAATTCCCTCTTGAAAGCCACGATTGAGTCTGCCTCCACCGCCCTTTCAGGCAGTGCATTCCAGATCATAACCACTCGCTGCGTAAAAAGGTTTGTCCGCCTGTCGCCTTTGGTTCTTCTGCCAATCACCTTAAATCTGTGTCCTCTGGTTCTCGACCCTTCTGCCAATGGGAACAGTTTCTGTCTATCTACTCTGTCCAGGCCCCTCATGATTTTGAACACCTCTATCAAATCTCCTCTCAACCTTCTCTGCTCTAAGGAGAACAACTCCAGCTTCTCCAGTCTCTCCACATAACTGAAGTCCCTCATCCCTGGAACCATTCTTGTAAATCTTTTCTGCACCCTCTCTAAGGCCTTCACATCCTTCCTAAAGTGCGGTGCCCAGAATTGGACACAATACTCCAGTTGAGGCCTAACCCGTGTTTTATAAAGGTTCATCATAACTTCCTTGCTTTTGTACTCTATGCCTCTATTTATGAAGCCCATAAATACATCTGCCATGTTTGGGCAGTGTCCTAATAGAGTATGACTGATGTGAGGACCATGTAACTACCCTCACCCTTCATAAAAACACATGCGCTTGTTCAAATATATACATTTTAAAAAGATATCTCAAGGTGCAATAGCAAACAAAATGATCTTTTCCCTAGATTTCTCTCATTCAAAAAGCAGGAACTTAGCTGCTCAAATTACACCCCACACAAAGGCAGTCAACAATCGACCATCTGATTGGCAAAAATATTGCACATCATGAGTTCAAATGAAATAAAAACAGAAAATGCTGGAAGCACTCAGCAGGCCGGGCAGCATCTGTGGAGAGAGAAACAGAGTTAACGTTTCAGGTCTGTGACCCTTCGTCAGAACTGGGAAAAAGTTAGAGATGTAACAGGTTTTTAAGCAAGTGCAGGGGCAGGGAAAGGGGGGAGGGGAGGAAAAAACAAAAGGGAAGGGTGGAAGGCAGGAGAGATTCTGCCTTCCATCCTATCACAGACTGGTGATTCTGCCTTTCCCATTTACACCTCATCTAGACTCATCTTTTGTTTCTTAACTTGTCCCATTACCATCTCCTTTTGCCTTGCACCATCATCCCTTTTGTCTTTTAATCTCTCCTGCCTTCCAGCCTATCACAGACTTTCCCTTTTGTTCTTTCCTCCCCTCCCCTCTTTCCCTGCCCCTGCACTTGCTTAAAAATCTGTTTACATCTCTAACTTTTTCCCAGTTCTGACGCAGGGTCATCGACCTGAAACGTTAAACTCTGTTTCTCTCTCCACAGATGCTGCCTGACCTGCTGAGTATTTCCAGCATTTTCTGTTTCTGTTTCAGGTTTCCAGCATCCGCTGTATTTTGCTTTTGCATTAGTTCAAATGAAGTTGGTTTCCCTGAATAATCTGTTTATTGATGTGACTGAGATCAGAGAAACTCCCATCTCCCAAGTCGCCTTGTCTACAAATGCTGAAAAAGCCTTTCATGCTGCAGTGGAAATATCTTCTCTGATCTTTGTTTGGCTTTGGCCCACCCTTAATTAAAATGGTTTCCGTCTTCCACTTAGACTCTTCTGCTGTTCATTGGGCTTCTTAGCCCCTCATTCTCTTCAGGAGTTGCAATCTTATCCACATTACAACAGTGCCTACATTCCAAAAGTACTTCAATGGCTGTAAAGCGTTTTGAGACGTCCGGTGGTTGTGAAAGGCACGATAGAAATGTAAGTCTTTCTTTCTTTCTTTCTTTCGTCTCTCGCTCCCCCTTCCTGAAGTTACTGACGCGGCTGGAATAAGGCTCCATGGGCATCAGGCATCTAACGGCACTCCATCCACGGGGCCATTCTTCACGGTGAGCTGAGAGATTGAGTCGCAGTTAGCTATTCAGCTACACGGGGTTATCACAGCTGACCCCTCCCTCCCTCCCCCCCCCGCCCCCACTCCCAAACCCCCGTCTCTGTTCTCACCCGAACTCCACACAGGTGACGCATTTTCAGTGAGAGCCACTGGACAGTGATTAGGGGAGGGAATTCTGGCTGATTTTTGGAGCGCTGATGTCAATTGTGGCGGAAATTGAGACCAGGGCTGGGAAATTCCTCACAGCCGCTCCCGCTCCACTGCCGTTACTTCACCGGAATTACAACGGAAACCGCAACCATCGAGTTAGAAACGCCGGCGGAGCGGGAGCAGCTCCGAGGAATTTTCCCAGCCCTGGTCATTTAGTAGCGGCCACTGTTACCTCTAATTTTTCTTTGGCCCACGTGGCCCCTTTAACGGGCTGCGCGGGCCGTTCAAAATTCTGCGCCTGCGCGGTTTTTCTATTTAGAAGCCGGCTCACCGGCTGCACAGGACCTCTAGAGCATTGTGCAGCCGCGCAGCTTAAAGGGAACATTGGTAGTGACTAACTGGGATCTTCCTGTTCTGTATGGCTGAGATCCACACAATGTAGTGAGCATACCAACCGAACCAGCCGGGGAGCCCAACGCAACTACTGCAACAACTTGCATTTATATAGCACCTTTAATGTAGTAAAACGTCCCAAGGTGCATCACAGGAACGATCATCAAACAAAATTTGACACTGAGCCACATAAAGAGATATTAGGACAGGTGACCAAAAGCTTGGTCAAAGAGGCAGGTTTTAAGGAGCGTCTTAAAGGAGGAGAGAGAGGTGGAGAGGTTTAGGGAGGGAATTCCAGAGCTTAGGACCCAGGCAGCTGAAGGCACGGCCGCCAATGGTGGAGCGATTAAAATCGGGGATGCTCAAGAGGTCAGAATTAGAGGAGCGCAGATATCTCGGGAAGGGTTGTAGGGCTGGAGGAGATGACAGGGATAGGGAGGGACGAGGCCATGGAGGGATTTGAAATCAAGGATGAGATTTTTTGAATGGAGGCATTGCCGGACCAGGAGCCAACACTTACATCTGAACAAACAACCGGAAAATAGCCAAAAATTGACATTTGAGAGGGAGAGTTTTGCAAGAACGCCTTTATAAACTTTGGGAGATTCTTTGTATTCGTTAATGAATAAACTACAGCGGCCCACAAAGACTTCCTTTGCCTTTCATCTGTTGGGAAAGAGAGTGAATGTAAGATTGAGTTTCAAACCACTGGTTACGTAAATTTCATATATTTGAATAGTAATTGAAGGGTTCTGTTGCAAAGCCGGCCCATTAGAAGCAAGATTGAAGTTATGAAAAAAACACAAAGAAGAATAAACTTAAGACGTGACTTATCCCGGGCAAGCCATAAAATGATTTTCCATCAATGATCGACCTTCTGCTTCATTTTGCCACGAGCCAGAAGCAATTTGCTCTTTGTAAAGGTGTGCAGCGTGTTCAGGAACTCCAAGATTGCATGTGCTTTGGCGTATTGTGCGATGAATTATTCATTTTCTTTCTTTTAAATATCTTTTATCTCAAGGCTTTTGTAACAGTAGCCAAGCAGAACGCCACGCGGGGGTTTGTTAAGGAAAACTTATTCATTCTCATTATCACCTGAGCCGAAAATAATGTCAAATACCCAGTTAAAAGCTATCCGTCAAGGATTACTGTCAGGGATAGGAAAGAAAGACTTGCACAGCGCCTTTCACAACCTCAGGACGTCCCAAAGCGCTTTACAGCCAGTGAAGTGACAGGTACGGTAGCATAGTGATTATGTGACTGGACTAGTAATCCAGGGGCCTGGACTAATGATCCACAGATTCAAATCCCACCATGGTAGCTGGGGAATTTAAATTCACTTAATTAAATAAATCTGGAATAAAAAGCAAGTGTCAGTAATGATTGACCATGAAGCTACCAGATTGTCATAAAAACCCATCTGGTTCACTAATGTCCTTTAGGGAAGGAAATCTGCCGTCCTTACCCGGTCTGGCCTATATGTGACTCCAGACCCACAGCATGTGGTTGACTCTTAACTGCCCCTCTGTGGTTCAAGAAGGCGGCTCACCACCACCACCTTCTCGAGGGCAACTAGGGATGGGCAATAAATGCTGGCCTTGCCAGCGACGCCCACATCCCATGGACAAATAAAACAAAAGTACTTTTGAAGTGGAGTCACTGTTGTAATGTAGGAAATTCGGCAGCCAATTTCCGCACAGCAAGCTCCCAGAAACAGCAATGTGATAATGACCAGATAATCTATGTTAGTGATGTTGGTTGAGTGATAAATATTGGCTAGGACACGGCCAGGAGAACTCCCCTGCTCTTTTAGTGCCATGGGGTCTTTTGCATCCACCCGAGAGCTTGGTTTAACGTCTCATCTGAAAGACGGCACCTCCGAGAGTGCAGCGCTGCCTCAGTACTGCACTGTGCGCACTTCGCCCGCCATATTGGACCCTTAGGCACCCACCTTCCACCTGTAAATGCAGCACTATTCAATTTCCAGGCCACAGGTCATAGAGTTAAAGATTGCTGGCGCCTGGAGTGTAGATTGTGAAACAAATAGCTCCTAGACCCAGGAGAGTAAATAAAGGAGCTGAAGCCAAGACAGTGGGCATTAGAATCACTGATTCCTCTAACCATAAGAGTTAGAGTAGAATTACAGATTCCTGTGGCCTGCAGAATGGGGATAGAATCAGAGATTCCTGCACTAGGTTGTAATACCGTGGATTCCTCCACTCCGCAATGGAATTAGAAACTTCTGCACCAATGCAATCCAGATAAACTCAGGAGGGACAAATTCCTCTTCTGAGCTCCTGGCCAATCACGGGCTGCTGGTGCGCGATTCCGTGACGTGCGCTGTTGGCGTGCGCTGGAAATGCAGAAGCGAAGTTCATCACCACATAGCTCTTGTGTTGTACCAGTTTCATCTTTGGTTCTTACTGAAGTTCTGTTACAATGAACCCAGTGAGATAGATTCGTAGAATCTTACAGTACAGAAGGAGGCCATTCGGCCCATCGTGCCTGTGCCGGCTCTTTGGTAGAGCTCTCCAATTAGTTCCACTCCCCTCTGCTCTTTCCCCATAGCCCTGCAATTTTTTTCCCCCTTCAAGTATTTATCCAATTCCCTTTTGCAAGTTACTGTTGAATCTGTTTCCACCGCCCTTTCAGGCAGTGAATTCCAGTTCATAATAACACGCTGTGTAAAAAATATTCTCCTCATCGCCAATGTTCCCTGTAAGCTGTGCTTTGTTCTGCGCGGCCTGTTTCTTTTAGTCGCGATCCCTTTAAATTTCCGCGCACGCGCAGTATTTACAATGGGGAAACCGGTGAGCGGCCTGCGTGCGACCTTTCCCATTGGGGGAACATTGCTTATCTCCCCTCTGGCTCTTTTTCCAATTGCCTTAAATCTTCGTTCCCTGGTTACCAACCCTCCTGGCAGTGGAAACAGTTTCTCCCTTTCTATTCTATCAAAACCATTCGTGATTTTGAATGCCTCTGTTAAATCTCCCCTTAACCTTCTCGGCTCTAAGAAGAACAATCCCAGCTTCTTTAGTCTCTCTATGTAATTGAAGTTCCTCAGCCCTGGCACCATTCTAGTAAATCACCCTCTGCACCCTCTCCAAGGCCTTGACATCCTTCCTAAAGTGTGGTGCCCAAATTGGACACAATAGAGTCATAACAGCACAGAAGGAGGCCATTCGGCCCATCGAGTCTGTGCCGGCTCTCTGTAGAGCAATCCAGTCAGTCCCATTCCCCTGCTCTATCCCGGTAGCCCTGCAAGTTTATTTCCCTCAAGTGCCTATCCAGTCTCCTCTTGAAAACATTGAGTGTCTCCGCTTCCACCACTTCCGTCGGCAGCGAGTTCCAAGTCCTCACCACTCGCTGTGTAAAAAAGATTTTCCTCACATCCCCCCTGTATCTCTTGCCCAGTCCCTTAAATCTGTGTCCCCTAGTCCTTGTACCATCAACTAGTGGGAACAGTCTTTCCCCGTCTAGCCTATCCAAACCCATCATAATCTTGTACACCTCTATCAAATCACCCCTCAACCTCCTTTGCTCTAATGAAAACAAATCTAGCTTCTCCAACCTGTCCTTGTAGCTAAGATCCCCCATCCCCGGAACCATTCTGGTAAATCTCCTCTGCACCCTCTCAAGGGCCTGCACATCCTTCCTAAACTTCCCAATACTCCAGCTGAGGCCTAACCAGTGATTTATAAAGATTGCTGATAGGAAGAACGAGCTTTCTGGCCTTTACCAAGTTGGCTGCTTTTCCCGGTAAGAGGAGAAGGTGACATCGCTACATATTCATCGACAGAATGAGAAAAAGAAAGGCTTGCATTTATACAGCATCTTATTATGTCCTCCAGAAACATCTCAAGTAGCTTGATATACAAAGAATTACTTTGAAGTAGAGCTATCTCAAGCTGAACAAGACTGTCCATAATCCAGGCATTATATCTGCTCCTGAGCTTAGCTTCAAAAACCCGTCCATCAACAAAGTTGCTTACATACACATCCACAATGTTACTCGCCTCTGGTCTTACTGCAGTTCCTCCACTGCTGAAACCCTTATACATGCCTTTCTCACTTTCCCACTCAACTACTCTTTGATGGACGCCCCATCCCCTTCTTTCAATAAGTCCAATTTGTCAAAAACTCTGCCACTCATGTCCTCTCCCGCACTATATCGTCCATTAATCGCCCCCTACCTGCTAACCTCCATGACATCCAATTTATTCATTGTAAAATCTTCATCCTTACCTATATATCCCTCCACAGCCTTGCCCCACTTTATCTCTGCAAGCAACTCCAGTTGTATAACCCTGACCAAATGTTCTGCTCCTCTAATTCGGGCCATCTAGTCATTCCCTCTCTCTTTGCCCCATCACTGGTAGTAGAACCTTCAGCTGCATTGGTCCTGCTCTCTGAAATTCTCTCCCTAGATCACTCCACCTCTGCAACTTCTTTTCTACCTTTAGGCTGGCTCAGTGGTAGCACTCTTGCCTTGTTGAGTCAGAAGGTCAGCGGTTCAAGCCCCACTCTAGAGGCACAAAATCTAGGCTGACACTCAGTGCAGTACCAAAGGAGTGCTGCACTGTCGGAGGTGCTGTCTTTCGGAGGTCCTGCCTGTTCAAGTGGCTATAAAGGACCCCATAGCACTATCCAAAGAAGACCAGGTGAATTCTCCTGGAGTCCTGGCCAACATTTGTCCCTCTATGAACACCACCAAAACAGCTTATCTTGTTGCTCTATGTGGACTCTTATGTGCATTGGCACTGTGTTTGCCCATAAGCCAACAATGATTGCACTTCAAAAGTAATTAATTGGCTATGAAGTGCTTTGGGATGTGCCGAGGGCACAGAAAGGTACAAGTTCTTTCTTATCTTGCTGTATCAATTAAGTTGTTGTTGTGGCTATATAGGCAAATATAGCAGGCCTTCTTGACGCAGTAAGATCCCACAAACAGCAGAGATGAATTACTTATTAATCTGTCTTTGGTGGTATTTCTGAAGGGAGGAATGTTGGCCAGGAAACTGGAAGAAATCCCTGCTCTTTTTCAAATAATGCCATTTTATTAAATTTATTCATGCATAGGATGTGGGCATTGCTGGCAAGGCCAGCATTTGTTGCCCATCCCTAGTCGACCTTGAGAAGGTGGTGGTGAGCCGCCTTCTTGAACTGTTGCAGTCCGTGGGGTGAAGGTACTCCCACAGTGCTGTTAGGAAGGGAGTTCCAGGATTCTGACCTAGGGACAATGAAGGAACGGCTGATATATTTCCAAGTCAGGATGATGTGTGACTTGGAGGGGAACTTGGAGGTGATGGTGTTCCCATACGCCTGCTGCCCTTGTCCTTCTAGATGGTAGTGGTCGGGGGTTTGGAAGGTGCTGTCGAAGAAGCCTTGGCGAGTTGCTGCTGTGCATCTTGCAGATGGTACACACTGCAGCCACGGTACGCCGGTGGTGGAGGGAGTGAATGTTTAAGGTGGTGGATGGGGTGCCAATCAAGTAGGCTGCTTTGTCCTGGATGGTGTCGAGCTTCTTGAGTGTTGTTGGAACTGCACTCATCCAGGCAAGTGGAGAGTATTCCATCACACTCCTGACTTGTGCCTTGTAGATGGTGGAAAGGCTTTGGGGAGTCAGGAGGTGAGACATTCGCCACAGAATACCCAGCCTCTGACCTGCTCTTGTAACCACAGTATTTATGTGGCTGGTCCAGTGAAGCTTCTAGTCACTGGTGAATCCCAGGATGTTGATGGTGGGGGATTCGGTGATAGTAATTCCATTGAATGTCATGGGGTGGTGGTTAGACTCTCACTTGTTGGAGATAAACATTGCCTGGCACTTGTGTGGTGTGAATGTTACTTGCCACTTATCAGCCCAAGCCTGAATGTCGTCCAGGTCTTGCTGCATGCGGGCATGGACTGCTTCATTATCTCAGGAGTTGTGAATGGAACTAAACATTGCAATCATCAGCGAACATCCCCACTTCTGGCTTTATGATGGAAGGAAGATCATTGATGATGCAGCTGAAGATGGTTGGGCCTTGGGCACTGCCCTGAGGAACTCCTGCAGCAATGTCCTGGGGCTGAAATGATTGGCCTCCAACAACCACAACCATCTTCCTTTGTGCTAGGTATGACTCCAGCCAGTGGAGAGTTTTCCCCGATTCCCATTGAGTTCAGTTTTACTAGGGCTCCTGATGCCACACTCGGTCAAATGCTGCCTTGATGTCAAGGGCAGTCACTCTCACCTCACCTCTGGAATTCAGCTCTTTTGTCCATATTTGGACCAAGGCTGTAATGAGGGCTGGAGCTGAGTGGATCTGGCCGAAACCAAACTGAGCATCGGTGAGGAGGTTATTGGTGAGTAAGTGCTGCTTGATAGCATTGTCGATGACACCTTCCATCACTTTGCTGATGCTTGAGAGTAAACTGATGGGGCGGTAATTGGCCGGATTGGATGTGTCCTGCTTTTTGTGGACAGGACATACCTGAGCAGTTTTCCACATTGCCGGGTAGGTGCAAGTGTTGTACCTGTACTGGAACAGCTTGGCTAGAGGCGCAGCTAGTGATGGAGCACAAGTCTTCAGCACGACAGCCGGGATGTTGTCGGCGCCCATAGCCTTTGTTGTATGCAGTGTGCTCAGCTGTTTCTTGATATCATGTGGAGTGAATCGAATTGGCTGAAGACTGGCTTCTGTGACAGATGGATCATCCACTCAGCACTTCTGGCTCAAAATGCTTGCAAATGCTTCAGCCTTATTTTTTGCACTCACGTGCTGGGCTCCACCATCATTGAGGATGGGGATGTTCATGAAGATCATGTTCATGATCTGATCCATTGGTTGTGGGATCGCTTAGCTCTGTCTATAGTATGCTGCTTCCACTGTTTAGCATGCATGTAGTCCTGTGTTGCAGCTTCCCAGGTTGCTACCTCATTTTCAGCTACATCTGGTGCTGCTCCTGGCATGCTCTTCTACACTCCTTATTGAACCAGGGTTGGTCCCCTGGCTTGATGGTAATGGTAGAGTGAGGAATATGCCGGGCCATGAGGTTACAGATTGTGGTGGAATACAATTCTGCTACTGCTGGCCCACAGCGCCTCGTGGATGCCCAGTTTTGAGCTGCTAGATCTGTTCTGAATCTATCCCATTTAGCATGCTGGTAGTGCCACACAACACGATGGAAGGTGTCCTCAGTGTGAAGATGGGACTTCGTCTCCACAATGACTGTGCGGTGGTCACTGCTACCAATACTGTCATGGACAGATGCATCTGCGACATGTAGATCGGTGAGGACGAGGTCAAGTAGCTTTTTCCCTCGTGTTGGTTCTCTCACCACCTGCCGCAGGCCCAGTCTGGCAGTTATGTCCTTCAGGACTCAGCCAGCTCGGTCAGTAGTGGTGCTACCGAGCCACTCTTGGTGATGGACATTGGACCTTTAATGTCCACCTGAACACTCATAATAGAGAGACGAGATCTCCGTTTAATGTCTCATGGGATAGACATATGAGTTTCCCACAGAATGAGTTTACAGCTTCCCCCCAAGTATAGAAAGCATGAGTGAGTAGTGAAGTCAGAAAACCACCAAAGTTCAGAGGTGGCCTTAAAATCTGTTATGCCAGTTTTACATTGGTTCCCTTTTAATTCAGATTCCAGGAACCTGGTATCAGTGAGTCAAGTGTTGGTGTCTATGTTGTTAAATCCAGCTTCTATAGTCCAGCAGCAGACTTGTAGACCCAATCTTATTAATATTGAGATTGAGGGATGATCTGATCGAGGTGTTTAAAAAGTTAAAAGGATTTAATAGAGTAGATACAGAGAAACTATTTCCTCTGGTGGAGGAATCAGGAACGAAAGGACATAATCTTAAAATGAGAGCTAGGAGCGAAATCAGGAAGCACTTTATCCACACAAAGCTTAGTAGAAATTTGGAACTCTCTCCCCAAAACCTACTTGACCTCGTCCTCACCAATCTACCTGTCGCAGATGCATCTGTCCATGACAGTATTGGTAGCAGTTACCACTACACAGTCCTTGTGGAGATGAAGTCCCATCTTCACAATGAGGACACCCTCCATCGTGATGTGTGGCACTACCACCGTGCTAAATGGGATAGATTCAGAACAGATCTAGCAGCTCAAAACTGGGCATCCATGAGGCGCTGTGGGCCATCAGCAGCAGCAGAATTGTATTCCACCACAATCTGTAACCTCATGGCCAGGCATATCCCTCACTCTACCATTACCATCAAGCCAGGGGACCAACCCTGGTTCAATAAGGAGGGTAGAAGAGCATGCCAGGAGCAGCACCAGATGTAGCTAAAAATGAGGTAGCAACCTGGGGAAGCTGCAACACAGGACAAAATGCATGCTAAACAGCAGAAGCAGCATGCTATAGACAGAGCTAAGCGATCCCACAATGCTGGGGACAATTGGAGCTTTCAAGACTGAGATTGATAGGTTTTTGTTGGGTAAGGGCATCTATGGATATGGAGCAAAAGTGGGTAAATGGAGTTGAGGTGTAGATCAGCCATGATCTAATTGAATGGCAGAGCAGGCCTGAGGGGCTGAATGGCCTCCTTTGTTCCTAATGTTCAGGTATTGATGTGGGTTCACGTTTATAATTCCTCAGAACTTAGCCATTGGTAGGAAATGAAGAGCATGCTGATACTGCATGGCAAAGATAAAAATATTGGATGAGAATTCAACCTTGGCAGCTGTTACCTTCTGATGGCTGGTGAAAGAATGTTATTGACTGAAGCGATCTGGAAGCAAATCATATGCCAACATTCCATGCTGGAAAATACTGTCTGGCATGTTAAGCTGCAGCCCTTGCCAAATGTGCTACAGCCCATGCTCTCTGTCTGAAGCCTAATCACAAAGAGGGTGGGCTTTATACCATCTTTTGTGCTCTGGGTGTGACATGAATCTTGTCATTCATGTGGAAATGACTTATGAAGTAATACTGGGCGGCCTGCTGGTGGCGCTATCCAGGGAGAGTATAAATACTCGGGCATGGGCCCAGCTTGCTCAGGACATTCTTTAATAGGAACTAGTGAAGGACACAACTAGACCTCCATGTTGTAAAACAGTTGATTAAAGCTTTGTTTAACGCTTAGACCAAGTGCCGAGTAGTTTTCTTACATCAGGGTGTGCATAGCTCCAATAATTCCAGGATTGCAAGATCAGGATTATAGCACCGTCCTATTCTTGAGATATATACTAGAAATAGTGTGGCCAAGCAACATACAAGATCTCTCCAACTAAAGGTAAACATCACACTGGCAGAACATATGATTGAGAACTACGAATCAAGTTTATTAAGAAATAGGATTAAACAGAAGCAAGCTCAAAACCCGTGGATTTAGCTAGATTACAATACTTAACTTACCGTATCTGATTCAAAACAATAGAGCGTTCTTAGAACCTCGAACAGTTCTCTTAGGTAATGATGGGCCATACGTACAGGATGAAGACTCTTTACATGGGTTTGAACTGCCACTGCGTGCAGTGTAGAGACAGAGCAGAAAACACCAAAGAACCTAAATTGCCAGCCTTGTTTTATCATCCCTTCCCTAGTACAAAGGCAGATAGATAGAATAGGCACCTTCGCAATGAATCAAAACTTCCAATCAACAATAAATTTCAACACCTCAAACCTATAAATTGTAGGTGATTCAGATTTTAAAGAGCGAGATTATTCCGAGCTGGGAAAGTATGAACAGACAGCTCTTTGTCCTCATACAAAAGCAAAAATACTGCAGATGCTGGAAATCTGAAATAACAACAGAAAAATGCTGGAAACACTCAGCAGGCCAGGCAGCATCCGTGGAGAGAGAAACAGAGTTAACGTTTTGAATCAGGGACCCTTCGTCAGAACTGGGAAACGTTAGAGAAGAGAGATTTTTAAGGAGGGGCAGGGAGGAGGGGAGGATGGAAGGTAGGAGAGATTGACTGACAAAAAGGGATAATGATGCAAGGCAAAAGGAGATGGTAATGGGACAAGTTAAGAAACAAAAGATGGCTCTAGATGATGTGTGAATGATGATGGCAGCAACATTAACAGCTACCATGTGAGAAAACAAGAGAAAAAAAATATATATAGAAATACAGGGGTCGAGGTTATAGTCTGAAATTGTTGAACTCGATGTTAAGTCCAGAAGGCTGTAAAGTGCCTAATAGAAACTTTAGCCCTTTGTCCTCTGTTCCTTCACTAATTAATGAGCAGATCAGACAACTTGGCCTGGTTGATGGAAACTGCCTGTTTTCAGCATCAAATGGTAAACAATTGGGCAAGAAAACCTTCAGTCCACATAGCCAGTCTGCAGAGATACACATTCCTGGGATGTAACTAAAAGACATCAAAGAAACCCAAAGTTACATTATGTGAATAGTTTGAGTCAAGGAACCAGATCTGTACTTCACATCATGCCATGCAGAGAAATAGAGAGCACCTCCCAGAAATACTCACAAAAGACGAAATTAAACTTGTTACAATACTTGTAAGCTACAAATTCCCATATATAATGCAATGTGCGTCAGCCATGGTGGCTCAGTGGGCAGCACTCTCGCCGCTGAGTCAGAAGGTTTGTGGGTTCATAGTCCCACTCCAAGAGAACTTGAGCACAAAAATCTAGGCTGACACTCCCAGCGCAGTACTGAGGGAGAGCTGCACTGTCGGAGGGGCCGTCTTTCGGATGAGACGTTAAACCGAGGCCCCGTCTGCCCCCCTCAGGTGGACGTAAAAGATCCCATGGCACTATTTTTAAGAAGAGCAGAGGAGTTCTCCCTGATGTTCTGGCCAACATTTATCGCTCAACCGACACCTAAAAAAAGATTATCCGGTCATGCTCTCATGCAGTTTGTGGGACCTTGCTGTGCGTAAATTGTCGTGTTTCCTACATTACAACAGTGACTCCACTTCAAAAGTAGTTCCATTGGCTGTAAAGCGCTTTGGGCCATCCTGAGGTTGTGAAAGGCGCTATATAAGTAAGTCTTTCTTTAGATTCTTAAGAATTCAAATGGGAGATATGAACTCATCACTGTCTCATTCAAAGGACAGCAACTCCAACAGCACAGCACACCTTCAGTATCAAGCTTGACTAAGCCCTAGTGTGGAGCTGGACCCAACAATCTTTGAACCACAGGCAAAGAGTGCTACCAACTGAGCCAAGCTAACACGCAATAGGCAAACACTGTCCAAGCCCGGCTGCATTTGCAGGTTACAGCAGGAGTGCATGCAATTGGCCGGGCAGCTTTGGTAAGAAGACAGATTGGACTGAGTTCTTACAATAGCATGGGCCCTAAATGTTATTCCGCATCTCGCGGAAAGCCAGAACCCACAGTCTGCCCTTGTGCTCCAAGTACTCTCCTTATTTAAAATTCCTTGCGAGATTCGGACATCCTGTCACTCTCCACTTGGAGAGATCTCTTGTTTATTATGTCTCCTGTCGTCTAATGGCTGATATGTGAAGATCAGTGAGGAGCAACAAGGATGTGGGCACAATGTTTATTTGGCCTGCGTTTGGCTTGCAGCCTGTAGACTTTTCACTTCCTGAGGTCAGAGTTGAATGGCCTTCGACGTTTATTTGTTAAGGTTTATCTGACAGTTTCAGCAGTTTCTCCAAAAAAAACTCTCACTGTCTGAATGCCAGGCAGGATGGAAAACTGGGAGAAAGGTCCAAGCTATGAGCAAACACTGCGAGGACTGTGGCAGCAGTGCTGAGGCAGCCAGTTTTCAGCTACATATACCAAACGTGCAAGGATTACTGCAAGAGTTATTAACACTGGCTTGTTCTTCCACAGACACAGTGAAGCTGTTTAACCTGATTCATGACCACTAGCTGATTGCCCTGCCTGACACAATCATACAATCAGAGAAATTCACGGCACAGAAGGAGGCCATTCGACCCATCGTGTCCGTGCCGACCGAAAGAGCTATCCAGCCTAATCCCACTTTCCAGCTCTTGGTCCGTAGCCCTGTAGGTTACGGCACTTCAAGTGCATATCCAAGTACTTTTTAAATGCGATGAGGGTTTCTGCCACTACCACCCTTTCAGGCAGTGAGTTCCAGACCCCCCACCACCCTCTGGGTGAAAAAAGTTTTCCCCAACTCCCCTCTAATCCTTCCACCAATTACTTTAAATCTATGCCCCCAGGTTAGTGACATCTCTGCGAAGGGAAATAGGTCCTTCCTGTCCACTCTATCTAGGCCCCTCATAATTTTATACACCACAATTAAATCTCCCCTCAGCCTCCTCTATTCCAAAGAAAACAACCCCAGCCTATCCAATCTTTCCTCGTAGCTAAAATTCCCCAGCCCAGGCAACATCCTCGTAAATCTCCTCTGTACCCTCTCTAGTGCAATCACATCTTTCCTGTAATGTGGTGACCAGAACTGCACGCAGCACTCTAGCTGTGGCCTAACTAGTGTTTTATACAGTTCAAGCATAACCTCCCTGCTCTTAGTTGAAGTTGTAGTTGACTGTTCTCTTCGTTCACCTCTCCCCCCCGCTCCGATTTAGTGGACGGCCCAGCCTACCGGCCTACCGGCCTTTGAGTCAGCTGGTATCTTCAGCACTTTAGTTAGCTGTCAGCTGCCAATATTGTACTGAGTCGGCCATCTCCGTCCCACCAAACCCAACAACAGTTGTCCCACCAAATAGATTTTTTAAAAATGTGTTCACGGGACAGTGACGAAATTGACAAGGCTGCGTTCAGTTGTCCTGGCTTATTAAGCCACTTCAGGGGGGCGTAAAGAGTCACCCACAGAATATGTAGACCAGACCAAGCAGGGGTTCCTTTCCCTGAGGGACTTTGGTGAAACAGTTGGGTTTTTACGACCATCACCTTTCATGCTCATTCATCCCAGTGCTGGCCCAAAAAAATAGTCAGATATAAGACTTGCATTTCATACAGTGCCTTTCACAACCTCAGGACGTCCCAAAGCACTTCACAGCCAATTAAGTACTTTTGAAAGAAAGAAAGACTTGCATTTATATCGCGTCTTTCACGACCACTGGACGTCTCAAAGCGCTTTACAGTCAATGAAGTGTAGTCGCTGTTGTAATGTGGGAAACGCAGCAGCCAAATTTGCGCACAGCAAGCTCCCACAAACAGTAATGTGATAATGACCAGATAATCTGTTTTAGTGATGTTGGTTGAGGGATAAATATTGGCCCCAGGACACCGGGGAGAGAACTCCCCTGCTCTTCTTCGAAATAGTGCCGTGGGATCTTTTATGTCCACCTGAAAGACGGCACCTCTGATAGTGCAGCACTCCCTCAGCACTGCACTGGAGTGTCAGCCTAGCTTTATGTGCTCAAGTCCCTGGAGTGGGACTATGAACCCACAACCTTCTGACTCAGAGGCGAGAGTGCTGCCCACTGAGCCACAGCTGGCACAGCTGAAGTGTAGTCACTGTTAATTCAATTTCATATCTTGCTGTGGTGGACTTGAACTCAGAAGTTCCAGGTTCCACACTAAACTATACCGTACTCCAGGGATTTGGCTGCCTCCCTGCACTAGCAGGTCAGTTCATAGGAATTCATTGAGGTAAATTGGTCAAGTAGTTTCCCCTACAAAGGTGAACCCTGCTCGAATTGCTCCGGGGCACCAGGGCTGGCGTCCCTTAGTAAACCAGAGCAGGAGGTTCAATACCTTCCTTCAGCAAACAGCTATTCTTGTCCAAGTGACCATTCTTCATTTGTGATCCTCAACAGTGCTGGTAGACTATTTGACTCTGGTGGCATCACAGATGAGCCTACTTTCAACTGATGGGTCAGAATCAAGCACTTTCTAACAGGAGCTATTAGCTAGCCGTTGGGAACAGGAATCCTCCCTAGCTCAGGCATGTTGAAGCTCATTGCTAGCTGCTCCTAATAACCTGGCTGAGGTCACCTCATTCAAGGTCGACCAGGGATCGAACCTGGGACATTCTTGCCCCGTTCCACATTTGCTAATCATGAGACATCGGAGACCTAGAGATTTCTTTTTTTATATATGAAACAAATAATTTTCAACTTTATTTTTGTAAATGTTGTGCTCAACAAAGTGAGAATCGGCAATGCTGGAAATGAACATTTTCCAACCTTAGCATCCAACGTCAGCATCAAGCATTCCTAGATTGTGCATAGCAGAGATTAGATGTGAAGCTCACTCTATTCTACCTTGACTCTTAAACTTGGAAGAGTACCGCCTACTGCATCAGTGTGAGACTTCCACTTTCTATACCAACCATCCATCTGGCCTCTTGGAATGGAATTGACAATCTCAACAACAACCACCTGCATTTAACGTAGTAAAACGTCCCAAGGGCGCTTCACAGGAGCGTAATCAGGCAAAAATTGACACCGAGTCAAAGAAGGGGATATTAGAATGGGTGACTAAAAGCCTGGTCAAAGAGGTAGGGTTTAGGGAGCTTCTTAAAGGAGGAGAGGTTTAGGGAGGGAATTCCAGAGCTTAGGGCCTAGACAGTGGGATGAAGGGATTGGGGGATGGACAAGAGGCCAGAGTTGAAAGAGCGCAGAAAAACGTTCTCCTGTTAACACCTGCCAAATTTTGACTAGCTTTGGACTCACATCTTCTCCTAACTAGATGGAGACTGATGCGAGCTCATTTTATACAGAGAAAGGAGACCTGGCTGGAATGTTCTGCACCAGTGCTCCCGACACGTACTGGGAGTTCATCTTGGGAAATTCGGCATTCCCTCTCCACGACTGCCTGAACATTAGAAGTGAGGGCTTGAAGTTTCCCGATACACGATGATGGGCTCAGCTTTTAGTAGCTTTTCCCATACCCAGCTCGCCAAATCAAGCTTATATTTCCATTCAATCCCTGCAAAGTTTGCCACTTTTGAATCTTCTTTAGAAATGACAGAGGGCCACCTTTGGATCTGTCTGCCTGGATGAGCCAAGATGGACTGAGAATCCTCATCCATACCTGCAGTGATCTTGTGAAAGTAACTGAGGCACTCGCGTTCGAGAAATGACCATTCAGCCTATTCAGCACTGCTGGCATCCTCTACAAATTACAGAACTCCCGAGCGATACATGAGTGTTGGCAGCGTTCCCATTGAAAGGCTCACATAGGACAGAAGGTACACTCTTAGGGGTAGAAATTAGGTCGCGCCCCATTTGGGGCGCAAATATCGTCTGGACGCAAATATTAGCGCCTGGCGCTAATTATCGGCACTGACAGGAAACTTCACTTTTACCGCCCCGGGAGGTGAGTGGAGCGCTAAAGCAGGCGCTGCACACCTCTCTTAAGGCGCAAAGGCCGAGCAGTGAGGCGCTAACTCGGAGCGCTGGCGAAGCTCATGTAATGTCAGTCAGCAATGGAACACACACACAATGGCACGGGCCAGTTCTTAAAGGTGATGGTTAATCTTGCTTTCCATCCACATCCTGTTCATTGCTGCCTTGAATCTCGGCCTGGAGAGACTTGCACATCAAATGTGCTGGAAAGAACAATGGAGCGTACCAGGCAAAGAGCTCAGAGTGCAGCTCCCACAGTCTCTGCTAAATCGATACAAGGAATGGCAAATCAAAATGAACCTGCAAAGTGCTGCTCAGTACCCAAAACTCCTTCACACAACGTTGAATCTCTCCAGAAGTCTCTCCCTCTCTCTCTCAGAATGCGTAGTTCAAAAATGCCACCAACAATAAAAGACAGGAAGAGGTCCCCTTTAAATAGCGCCCCCCCCCAGCCCCACAGCGATTGATAGCGTTCCAGTCTTCTGGTCGTTGGAAGCGCCAGGCGGTAAGGCAGGGGGCGCCACTCAATTTCCGCTACGGGGCGCCACAAGGGCGTTGCACCATGGAATGACGTCACAATCTGCGCGCGCAGGTGGTCACAGCGGTAAGTTTTAGCGCCGCCGCACAATCTCAAGTTAAGTTCTCGAGCGGCGCAAACATCGCTGCGCCCGGGCGTTAGCGGCTTTGCGCCCCATTAGCGCCCTCTTAAGGCGCTAACGGGAGGCGCAACCAAGTGAATTTTTACCCCTTAGCCTCTTACAAGTTGAAGTGTCACATAAGGCCCTGTGCTCCCCTCTGGAAATCTGAGCACTCTGGCCTTGTGGATAATTGAGAGAGTCCCGCAATTTGCAGAATTGTTGTTTTGTGAAGGAATAAGCAATATACCTATTCAGAAAAATATACCATCCTATGAAAGAATTTTGACTTTATTAAAACATGACAAACTGGGCTTGAAAATCTAAAAGCCTCAACAATGGAAAAGCTGTAAACAGCATACAGGCTTTTGAGATAAGATAAGTTGTTGACACTGAAACAATAGCCTTGTTGAAACAGGAGGTTGGAGGTTCTCTAAAGTCTGAAGCCTTGGAAAGAACACGATGGTATACCCTGTTAAAGCGTCTTAAACCAACACTTCGGAAAAGAATCACATAAATTAAAGAAACATATGCCTTCGTAAATATGACATCAAATGAAACACGGAGACACGAGTCTGTGATGCAACCAGTTGAGGTAGCTAAGGGGACAATGGTGCATCGGTTGAGGTGTTCTAAATGCAAAAGATACAAACAGAAGACCTTGGTAAGAATGGCATCAAGTGGGGCAGGCACCACCCGTCACATTGTTTTTGTGTTGAACTTGAAACACCTAAAGGAGAGACACGAGTCTGCTTGCTACAAGCTGATCTAACTGTAAGAATAGCAGGGGTCAACAGAAAAATGACTAGAGATAATTAGCTTACATCAGCAGAAAACTTCAAAGGATATACCACTGAGAAAGGGTATACAAATTGGACTTTCAAATGGGAAGATAGATTCGCTGTAAAGGGGCAAAGCGATTCTCAGGCTTCAGAGGCAAGCTCTGTAAGTCTTCAACTCTTTGAGTCTCGGGGATCAAGGGACTTGTATTTGATTTTGGTGGATATCCTGGAATAAGACTAAGAAATGTAAAAATGTAACGAAGTTAAGATTTGAGAATAAGGATCTCTGATGATAAGAATTGTAAGCTTCTGTATTTGGAACTGTTAATGTTGCGATTGAAACACCAACTGTAATTACATGTCGATTCTTTAATAAATCTATATATTTTTAGAATTGTCTCACATAGTACTTCTGTATCAAACTCGCAAACTCAATCTCTGTACACTCTTTGGTGAGGAGTTGCAGAATTCTGAGGGAGTTTTCCGGACCCTCATAATATCCGGAAGGTTACAGTCTAGCTAAACTTATTAAAAGTGCTATCTGGAGGACGGTAACATCTTCAGGCTGTTCCTTTCCTTTAGGGAGAGATAGTCTGGACCTTTAGTCCCAATTAAGCGTCTTTAGGATTCGACTACCTCTAACTTTAGTTGAAGGTGAATGTCTGGGGAATATGCCTGATCCGGGGTAGCCCCAAAGGGGCTAGGACTAATAATAATCCCTTCAGTTTAATGCTCATGATTAAATAAATTTAAGGCTGCATGTGGTGACAGCACTATTCCTGGCCAGAATGGAAATGATTGGGTCTTCTTCTTCTTAGGCAGTCCCTCGGAACCGAGGATGACTTGCTTCCACATTAAAAATGAGTTCTCAGGTGACTGATGAGTCCAATGTGGGACCTACAGTCTCTGTCACAGGTGGGGCAGACGGTGGTTGAAGGGGTGGGTGGGTGGGTTTCTTGGGTTGACGTGCGCTCCTTCCGCTGTTTGCGCTTGGCTTCCACTTGCTCCCGGCGAAGAGACTCGAGGTGTTTGGTGCCTTCCTGAATGCTTCTCCTCCACTTTGTGCGGTCTTGGGCCAGGGATTCCCAGGTGTCGGTGGAGATGTTACACTTTTTCAAGGAGGCTTTGAGGGTGTCCTTGAAGCATTTCCTCTGCCCACCTGGGGCTCTCTTGCCGTGTCGGAGCTCCGGGTAGAGCGCTTGCTTTGGGAGTCTCGTATCGGGCATGCGGACAATGTGACCCGTCCATCGGAGCTGATCGTGCGTGGTCAAAGCTTCGATGCTGGGGATGTTGGCCTGAGCAAGAACACTGACGTTAGTGCCCCTATCCTGCCAATGGATTTGCAGGATCTTGCGGAGGCAGCGTTGGTGGTACCTCTCCAGTGCTTTGAGGTGCCTGTTGTACATGGTCCATGTCTCTGATGCATACAGGAGGGCGGGTATCACTGCTGCTCTGTAGACCATGAGCTTAGTGCCGGGTTTGAGGTCCTGGTCTTCAAACACTCTCTTCCTCAGGCGACCGAAGGCTGCACTGGCACACTGAAGGCGGTGTTGGACTTCGTCATCGACGTCTGCCCTTGTTGACAGTAGGCTCCCGAGGTATGGAAAGATGATTGGGTAATTCCCCTGTCAATCATGCCTGGAGACCGCACTGCTGTGAGAGACTGGGATTGATTTAACGCACATCATTTGTTTTGTGTAACTATCCTCCGCTCACTGCAATTTGCTGGAGAAATAATCCCGTTTTTTCGGGAGGCGTTAAAAGAAAAAGGAAAGACTTGCATTTATATAGCACCTTTCCTGACCTCAGGATGTCCCAAAGCGCTTCACAGCCAATGAAGTACTTTTGAAGTATAGTTACTTTTGTAATATAGGAAACGCAGCACTCAATTTTGCACACAGCAAGCTCCCACAATAATTGGTTTTACGTGTTGGTTGAGGGATAAATATTGGCCAGGACACTGGGGTTAACTCACCTGCTCTTCCACGAAATAGTATCATGGGATTTTTTTTACTTCCACCTGAGAGAGCAGACGGGGCCTCGGTTTAACGTCTCATCCGAAAGACGGCACCTCTAACAGTGCAGCACTCCCTCAGTACTGCACTGGGAGTGTCAGCCTGGATTTTTGTGCTCAAGTCTCTGGAGTGGGACTTTGAACCCACAACCTTCGGACTCAGAGGCAAGAGTGCGACCCACTGGGCCATGGCTGACACGTTGCTGAGTTCTGTTTGCTGCTGTGGCTCCAAGTGACTCTTTTTACATAGACTTTGCTTGCTTTGCTGAGTAAAGGAAGTCCTACCATAAGTCCCACCCTGCCTCCAACTCATTGACTGACACAGTGGGGTCAATAGACGTTTAAAAGACCAAGTTTACATCTCTCGTGTCAATCACAAAATAATTCCACAAATGGTGGGGCTCACATGTGACTCACAAAGGTTGCCGATGTTGAATAATTCGGGAACTGTCCTAAAGTTCAAAGAAATCAGTATTCCATATATTTAGGGAGATGGTTAGAAACTATCAGATGTGACTGTCTAGTGGTCTCTCCACCACTTCTCTCAGCCCCCTCCACTGCCTCCGTAATGTCAGACTGTTTTTCCAACATTCAGTCTTGGATGACCTGAGATTTCCTACATTGGGAAGACTAAAGCCATCGTCTTTGATCCCCGCCACCAATTCCGTACCTTGGCACTGGCTCGAACCCCTCTAGTCACTGTGTCATGCTGAACCAGACTGTTCACAACTTCATTGTCCTATTTGGCCCCAAGCTGAGCTTCTGACCCCATATCCTGTCCATCACAAAGACCACCTGCTTCTCCCTCCGTATTGTCACCCACCTCTACTCCTGCCTCAGCCCATCAGCTTCTCAAATCCTCATCTATGCTTTTATCACCTCCATTGCTCTCTGATGCTGTTCCATTGCCCTTCTGGTCCCATCTTCCACCCTCCATCATCTTCAGCTCATCCAAACTTCTGCCTGAATCCTATCCCGCACCAAGGCCCGCTGACTTCGTTGTGCTAAATTGGCTCCTGGTTCCCCCGCAGCCTCAGATTTAAAATTCTCATCCTTGTTGTGAAATGCTACCACGTCCTCAACCCTCCCTATCTGTCTAACCTTCTCCAGCATTACAACCCTCTTCAAAGTATCTGTTCCTTTAACCCTTATGCTTCCTCCTCTCTTTGCTCCACCATTGGTGGCCAAGCTTTCGGCAGTGTAGGTCCTGCGTTTTGGAATTCCTTCCCAAAATCCCTCCACCTCTCTCCTCCTTCGAGAAGCTCAGTAAAAACAACACCTCCCAATATCTCCTTCTTTGGCTGTACGCTCATTTTTTTTCTTTTTCCTTATACTTCTGCGAAGGGCCTTGGGGCAATTTTCTCTGTTAGAGGCGCGCAAGTTGTGGTTCTAACGGGAGATCGACGAAAAATGAGGACCTGTAAATTGCATTGGCTGTAAGTGAGGTTTGTTTTCAGACAACTAGAAGACTCTCCCCATCAAAAAAGGAAGCGGGTTTGCTGTAGTGTTGTCCTGGCAGCTTCCTTGAGAAGTTTCAGTATCAAGTGGCAATTAACTAAACCCAGTATAAATGTGGTGGTTCTTTTAATAGGAGATTCACAGGGGGGTGGGGGGCGCCATTATTCAAAGATGCTTTCTAAGACTCTGGGAGGCGAGGAAGTTGTGAAAGGAAATATCTTGTATTGGTAAATTGTTCCTTGAATGTGAAACCTGTGAAAACAAGCACTCTTGAAGTCTATGGCTGTAAGCCAGTCTCCTGGACAGACTGCCTTATAATGTGAAGCTGTCTGATCATAGTTAATTTGTGTTTTTTCAGAAATGTATTCAATCTTTTTAACTCCAGATTGGTCTATACCCTCTAGTGTTCTTGGCAGCTGAATAAAAACAAGAGTAAAACCGTTTGTTTTTCTGCTCTTAATGGAACTGACTCTATGGGCTAGAAATTCGGCTCCTTTGCGCCTGCCATTAGCGCCTCCGGGGTGCGCTAACGGGTGCAAAGGGCTTATCGCTGGGGGGGGGGTGCGAAAAAGCGCCTCCCGAGAAATTTGGCGGGGCGTTGCTGAGGCGCTACCCAATAGCACCGCGCCCCCGCCGGTAGTGCCCCGGGCCGCTGCGCCTCCGGTGATGACGTCATCGCCGTGGGCCACAACTCCTGAGCGCCCTGCCGCCTCCCCTTACCGCCCCGCGGCAGAAATTCGGCTGCGCCCCGCGAGGCTGCCACGGGTGATGTCAGCGCCAGCCTCGCGGGTCGCGAACCACGTCGACCTCCGCTTGCGGGGCGGTATTTAAAGGGGAGGTGCAGCCGCGACCCGCGCCGCCATTTTCTTTTTTTGGCCGACCTCCAGGTCAGCCCTCTGTGGTGGGCCGTGGTGTGGTCCTGGCCGCCATCGCGCAGCCCGGCACCGCGTCTCGGCGCCCGGCGGCCGCTGCCATGGCACCACGCCGCCCTGGTGGCCTAATGTGGGCCCTCGGAGGCCCTGCACAGTGCGCAGCGGCTCTCCCCCGTAACTAAAGTGGAAGGCGGTTGAAATGCCGCAGCGCTCCGCGGAGCCTCCACGGAGCGCTGCCGATCGTGCCCCGACATCGCCTCGGTTACCGCCCCACCAGTAAGTAGAGCGGCCGAGATTGCGCTCTACTTCCTGTGCGGGGCGGTAAGCCGAATTTAGCAGCCGGGGCGGTACTCCCGCGCCGGGCGCTAAATGTCCAGCCTTAACTCGGTTACCATCCCCCAAACGGGGTTACCGGGGCGATAAGTCTACCGACCCCATTTTGTGCCTGGCTATAGCAGGTTTCCTAATATACACTTGCAGCGGCTCCGTGCTTGAGGGCGCAGACAGAAAATTTACCCGAGAATCTTATCTTTCTCCTTGGCACTCTGTAGGCTTAATGTTGACTTTAGCAGCTCTGTTTTCTTGCTGTTTCTCCCACCCACCTTCCACTTCATTTTTACATATTACATAGAATGTACAGCACAGAAACAGGCCATTCGACCCACCGGGTCTGTGTCGGTGTTTATGCTCCACACCAGCCTCCTCCCACCCCTCTTCATCTCACCCTATCAGCATATCCTTCTATTCCCTTCTCCCTCATAGCTTCCCCTTAAATGTATCTCTGGTATTCGCCTCAAACACTCCCTGTGGCAGCAAGCTCCACATTCTTGACCTTTTCTACTCAGCTATTTTCACGTCCTTTGTGCTCTTTAATGCTTTTACTCATACAGACTGATCTTGCATATGTCCAGCAGCTTTTCGAGTTCACGAAAACTGAACCAGTGCAACGATAATGCTGATCAGAAACAAAATGAAAAGTTGCTTGTCCCAGCTTTCAGCTCTGTGCTAATAAAATTCCACTTGGAATACAGTAACGCAAGGCATGGCTTAACTCAAAACACTGGACATCTTTCAGCGACCTCATAAAAAAAAAATGACAGAGGTTGTTTTACTGTAGCCAAAACAAACTATTTGTGCTTGAGGGCACTGTACATGCCTTCAATGAGGGCACTTATTGTGGATTAACCATGCTGGTATTTTGGCAGCTGAGAGGCTGGGAATATCATTGGCAAACCGGGTCCCAGGAGAGGGGCACTCAAGGCAAGCACTGTTCCGGGCTTCCTGTAAGGACAGAGGTATGCGCGACTTCTTGCAAGTTAGGTATAGGTATGCCTCAAACACACAAGCTCTATTATAATCTCCCCATGAATGTCCAGGTCAGTGTGGCAATGCGGTTCCAGCCCCCACAGCGGCACGGTGACAGCGGAGAGAAAGGAGCCTTTGGCCATTCGGGTGCAGCTTACAGACTTGCGAGCCCGCTGATGTGTGTTGGAAGTTGGGATTGGGGAATACTGTCTGGAGCGCAAACTCTGCCCGGCAAATCGTGGAAATAAAAGGTTGAATTTATGGAATGTTGGTGTAAACAGTACGGATTTAACTTTTCAACTTAGTTAGTTCCGTTACTTTTTACATAGACTGTACAGCACAGAAACAGGCCATTTGGCCCAACTTGATTTTGCCGGTGTTTCTGCTCCACGCGAGCCTCCGCCCTCCCCTCTTCATCTCACTCCATCAACATATCCTTCTATTCCTTTCTCCCTCTTGTGTTTATCTAGCTTTCCCTTGAATGCATCGATAATAGTCACCTCAACCACTCCACGTGGTAGCGAGTTCCACACTCTAACCACTCTCTGGGTAAAAATGTTTCTCCTGAATTCCCTATTGGATTTATTAGTGACTATCTTATATTGATGGCCCCCAGTTCTGGTCTCCCCCGCATCTTCTCTACGTCTACCCTATCAAACCCCTTCATAATCTTAAAGACCTCTATCAGGTCACCCCTCAGTCTTCTCTTTTCTTGAGAAAAGAGCCCCAGCTTGTTCAATCTTTCCTAATGGGTAGAACCTCTCAGTTCTGGCATCAGCCTAGTTATTTTTTTCACCTTCTCCAGTGCCTCTATATCCTTTTTATAATATGGAGACCAGAACTGCGCACAGTACTTCAAGTGTGGTCTAACCAAGGTCCTATACAAGCTTAACATAATTTCTCTGCTTTTCAATTCTATCCTTTAGAAATGAACCCAGTGCTTGGTTTGGTTTTTTATGACCTTATTAACCTGTGTTGCTACTTTTAGTGATTTGTTTATCTGTAGCCCTAGATCCTCTGCTCCTCTGCCCGATTTAGACACTAAGGGGGTGATTTTCCCACTGGAGGCTGGGTGGAGGCGGGTTTTGGTTTGGGTGGGTTGCAAACCCGCCTCTACTGATAGGGAGGGAAAAACTGCGATTTCCCCCTGATTGGCCAGTTGATTTCAGAGGTGTGGTTTGCCCTTGGTCAATTAGTGTTTTGGGACTGAAACTCGCCTCTGCTGACATCACCATTCCAGCCTGATTTAAGGGCTGCTTGCTGCCTTGGATCATTCCACTGGATTTCTGCCAATGCTGCACCACCTCCAACATATTCTGAGAAACCACTGTGTCCAATTCCAAGGCAAGGGCCTCCCCGAGGTTCTCGGATGTAGCGCTGCAAATTTTGGTTGATGGGGTGAGAGCTAGCAGGGAGGTGCTCTTCCACTCATCTGGGAGGAAGAGGCCTCCCAAAGAAACCAAGGCTGTGTGGGTCCAGCTGGCAAGGGATATAACCTCCAGATCTGTGTGCAGATTGGGTGAATGTTTCTGTGTATTGATGAAATGCCATCCCTCTGGGAAAGCATTAAAATGATTTGATGCCAAAATGTTGGCATTATGGCATCTGTTCTTTCGCCTTCGGCAGCTCCACATTGCGGTCTCCGCCACACTTGCGTTGTCAGGTTGGTGGCCAGAGTGAAAGGAGGCCAGAGAGTCATGTCCATTGTCAATGATGTCTTAGGATGGAGCCAAGGACATGTGCCAACTTGGGTAACCTATGCAAATCTGGCCAGGATAAGTTCATCCCTTGCATCACGGGCAGCCATGTGCTCGCGTGCTGCCGCTGGTCGATACACCGGTGCTCTGACCTCCTCCTACTGCTCCTCCTCCTCCAGATCCTCCTCCTCCTCAGCCTCCTCATCCTCCTCCTCCTCTTCATCCTCATCTGAGGTCCATGGTGAAAGAAAATGAATGGTTCCCATGCTGCTTGCAAATGCCCCCGTTGGGTACGCGCTCATTGCAAGCGGGGAGAGGGTCTTCCAAGGAGGTCCCACAGTTGATAGATTCAAGCTGCAGCACCTCCGACTTCGGAAGGCCTGCTAAAAGTGCTCAAAGACCTTTTAAAGCAAAGATCTGCCGCCTGCAACTAATCTCTGATGAAATCGCCGATTTAATGTTTGAGTTGCAGCTGTGAGGAGACCACCCACTTGTCAACCCGCCAGGTTTAGCTGGCGTGGTTTAGGAGGGTCGTGGTTGAAAAATCACGAGGGCCTCTCAAAATAGGCTTAGAGAGGCCCTTAACGAGCATTCAATCCTCTAAACAAGCTCTCTGGCCAGCTGGAGGCGGGACCGTTTCCCGCCCTGCAAAACCGGCACCGGCAAAATCCCGCGGAGGCGGGTTGGAGGCGGGTTCCGAACCCGCACTCATTGTTTCCGATTTTCCCACCTTTCCTGCCTCCAAACCCACCACCTCGAGCCTCAGAAAATCGCCCCCTTATTTTCCAAGGAGTATGTGGCTTCCTTATTCTTCCTACCAAAAGGTACCACCTCACGCTTAACTATATTGAAGTTAATTTGCCAATTACACGCCCATTCTGCAAGTTTATTAATGTCTTCCTGTATTATGTCGCAGTCCTGGTTCAATAAGGACTGTAGAAGAGCATGCCAAGAGCAGCACCAGGAGTATCTAAAAATGAGGTGCCAACCTGGGGAAGCTGCAACACAGGACTACATGCATGCTAAAAAGCAGAAGCAGCATGCTATAGACAGGGCTAAGTGATCCCACAATCAATGGATCAGCTCAAAACTCTGCAGTCCTGCCACATCCAGTCGTGAATGGTGGTGGACCATTAAACAACTAACGGGAGGAGAAGGCTCCATGAATATCCTCAATCCTCAATGATGGCGGAGCCCAGCACATGAGTGCAAAAGACAAGGCTGAAGCGTTTGCAACCATCTTCAGCCAGAAGTGCCGAGTGGATGATCCTTCTCGGCCTCCTCCCGAGGTCCCCACCATCACAGAAGCCAGTCTTCAGCCAATTCGATTCACTCCACCTGATATCAAGAAATGGCTGAGCACACTGGATACAGCAAAGGCTATGGGCCCCAAAAACATCCTGGCTGTCGTGCTGAAGACTTGTGCTATTCCAGTACAGCTACAACACTGGCATCTATCTGACAATGTGGAAAACTGCCCAGGTATGTCCTGTCCACAAAAAGCAGGACAAATCCAATCCAGCCAATTATCGCCCCATCAGTCTACTCTCAATCATCAGCAAAGTAATGGAAGGTGTAATCGACAGTGCTATCAAGCAGCACTTACTCACCAATAACCTGCTCACTGATGCCCAGTTTGGGTTCCGCCAGGACCACTCAGCTCCAGACCTCGTTACAGTCTTGGCCCAAACATGAACAAAAGAACTGAATTCCAGAGGTGAGGTGAGAGCGACTGCCCTTGACATCAAGGCAGCATTTGACCGAGTGTGGCATCAGGAGCCCTAGTAAAACTGAACTCAATGGGAATCAGGGGGAAAACTCTCCACTGGCTGGAGTCATAGCTAGCACAAAGGAAGATGGTTGTGGTTGTTGGAGGCCAATCATCTCAGCCCCAAGAAATTGCTGCAGGAGTTCCTCAGGGCAGTGTCCCAGCCCCAACCATCTTCAGCTGCTTCATCAATGACCTTTCCTCCATCATAAGGTCAGAAGTGGGGATGTTCGCTGATGTTTGCACTGTGTTCAGTGCCATTCGCAACTCCTGAGATAATGAAGCAGTCCAGCCCGCATGCAGCAAGACCTGGACGAAATTCAGGCTTGGGCTGATAAGTGGTAATAATATTCGCGCCACATAAGTGCCAGACAATGATTAGCTCCAACAAGTGAGAGTCTAACCACCTCCCCTTGACATTCAACGGCATTACAATAGCCGAATCCCCCATCATCAACACCCTGGGGGTCACCATTGACCAGAAACTTAACTGGACCAGCACATAAATACTGTGGCTACAAGAGCAGGTCAGAGGCTAGGTATTCTGCGGCGAGTGTCTCACCTCCTGACTCCCCAAAGCCTTTCCACCATCTACAAGGCACAAGTCAGGAGTGTGATGGAATACTTTCCACTTGCCTGGACGAGTGCAGCTCCAACAATACTCAAGAAGCTCGACACCATCCAGGACAAAGCAGTCCACTTGATTGGCACCCCATCCACCACCTTAAACATTTACTCCCTCCACCACCGGCGTACTGTGGCTGCAGTGTGTACCATCTACATGATGCACTGCAGCAACTCGCCAAGGCTTCTTCAGCAGCGCCTCCCAAACCCGCGACGTCTTCCACCTAGAAGGACAAGGGCAGCAGGTGCATGGGAACACCACCACCTCCAAGTTCCCCTCCAAGTCACACACCATCCTGACTTGGAAATATATCCCCGATCCTTCACTGTCGCTGGGTCAAAATCCTGGAACTCCCTCACTACCAGCACTGTGGGAATACCTTACCCCATGGACTGCAGCTGTTCAAGAAGGCGACTCACCACCACCTTCTCAAGGGCAATTAGGGATGGACAATAAATGCTGGCCTTGCCAGCAACTCCCACATCCCATGAACGAATTAAAAAAAAGTCCTCCTCTGTATCAGCTATACTCCCCAATTTGGTGTCATCTGCAAATTGTGAAATTGTACTTCAATTCCCAAATCCAAATTGTTTATGTAAATTGTGGACAACAGTGGGCCCAGCACCAATCCTTGCGGAATGTCACTTCCCACCTTTTGCCAGTCTGAGTAACTACCTTTAACCCCATCTCTCTGTTTTTTGCTTTGTAGCCAGCTTGCTATCCATTCTGCTACTGGTCCCCTGACTCCACATGTTCTGACCTTAGTCATGAGTCTTTTTGAAAATCCAGTTATATTACGTCTACTGCATTACCCTTGTCTACCCTTTCTTCAAAGAATTCAATAAGATTGGTCAAGCGTGACCTTCCCTTTTGAAATCCATGCTGCCTCTTCTTTATTCCCTGTCTCCCTTTTTAAATATAGGCATCACATTAACTGTTTGCCAGTCCTCTAGCACTATTCCTTTTTCTAATTAATCTTTTATATATGTAATAGTGCCTCTCTTACCAACTTCTTTGAATATGCATGGATGCAATCCATCCGGAGCTGGGGATTTATCCTCTCTAAGCTTGATTAGTTTAACAATTATCTCCTCCCTTTCTATCTTAAATGTCTTTATATATTTTTTGAACTCTTCTTCTAATGTCATGTCCAACATGTTAGTCTCCCTGGTAAATACTGAGGCAAAGTAATTATTTAATATTTCTGCCATTTTGCTGTCATTCCCTGTGAGTTTACCCCTTAGTGGCCCAATCCCTATCCTGATTTTTCTTTGGCTATTTATATGTCTGAAGAATACTTTACTATTTATTTTTATATCTCTTGATAATTTCATTTTACAGTTTCTCCTTGCCTTCCTAATTGTTTTTTTGACTTCTTCCTAACCTTTTCATGTTCCCCTTTGTCATCCTTTCCTTTGTTGTCTATGTACTTAGTGACATAAGAAAACTACTAGGCACTTGGTCTAAGCGTTAAACAAAGCTTTAATCAACTGTTTTACAACATGGAGATCTAGTTGTGTCCTTTTCCTAGTTCCGGTTAAGAATGCCCAGCGCAAGCTGGGCCTGTGCCCGAGTATTTATACTCTCCCTGGACAGCGCCACCCGCAGGCCACTCAGTATTAATTCATAAGTCATGGATGACAGATTCATGTCACTTAGTGTATGCCTTTTTCTTTCATTTCAATTTTGCCCTTATTTCTTTATTCATCCATAGTGTTTCATTACTGGCTAGTTTGTTTTTGCATTTTAGTGGGATATATTTCACCTGGACTCTATTGATCATCATTTTAAATATTTCCCACTGCTGTTCTATTTCTTTGTTTGTCAGTAAATGTTTCCTGTTTATTTTCCCTAGTTCCATTCTCATCCCCTTAAAATCACCTTCCCCCCCGCCAATTTATTACTTTGATCTTTGTCTTATTTATGTCCTTCTCAATTTCTATCTTAAACCCAATTATGCTGTGATCGCTATTGCCTAGATGTTCCCCTACACTTCTCTTATCTGTTCTGGTTCATTTCCCATTACTGGATCCAGCAGTGCTCCCTCTCTTGTTGGGCTTTCTACATACTAGGTCAGTCTATACAGTGAGAAGAAACGGGGTAGAATATCTGTGGAAGTTCTCTCGATCTCCTGCCATACCTTCAGTGGAAGAACGGTGGAAAATATAATAAACATAAACATAACATAAAAGATAGGAACAGGAGTAGGCCATTTGGCCCCTCGAGCCTGCTCCGCCATTCAATGCGATCATGGCTGATCATCCAAATTCAGTACCCT
Organism: Squalus acanthias; assembly: GCA_030390025.1. Lineage (NCBI taxonomy): Eukaryota > Metazoa > Chordata > Chondrichthyes > Squaliformes > Squalidae > Squalus > Squalus acanthias. The sequence continues at coordinate 7,221,903 of CM059435.1, read as the reverse complement.
GTCCCTGCTTTCTCCCCATATCCCTTGAACCCCTTAGCCTTAAGAAATATATCTAACTCCTTCTTGAATATATTTAATGAATTGGACTCAACTGTCTTCTGTGGTAGAGAATTCCACAGGTTCACCACTCTCTGGGTAAAGAAATTCCTCCTCATCTCAGTCCTAAATGGCTTACCCCTTATCCTTAGACTGTGACCCCTGGTTCTGGACTCCCCCGCCATCGGGAACATCCTTCCTGCATCTAGTCTGTCTAGTCCTGTTAGCATTTTATAAGTTTCAATGAGATCCCCTCTAATTCTTCTAAACTCTAGCGAATGCAAGCCCAATCGACCCAATCTCTCTTCATACGTCATTCCTGCAGGAACGACATAAACCTCCACCACCTCCACCACCCCCCCCCCCACCCCCCCACCCCGTAGAAATCCCAGGTGAACATTTCTAATATAATAGACACATTAAAAAATACGCAATTCAGGAAAGAAAAATTACAAATTTTCACGGAAACCTGTTGAGAATGCCTGAAAGAGGTTTCCCCACATAGGCCTGGCCTTCAACCTAAAGCCTGGGGCTTGAGTTGGAAAGTTTATCTGGGGCTTGAGCGCTGGGGATTTCCAGCTGCTGTGGACACATTTTATGCCTAAGTGAGAGAGAGATGCATTATCGGAGTTGTAGTTCTCACCCTGCCCTTGTGAAACTACAATATCTGTGGGCAATGTAGGTGGCGTTGAAAGCATCGCCCGCACCACAAGCCAAGAACAAATAGAAAAAAAATGAAGCAAGTTAAAATCCAGCTTCTGCACAGCAACAAAGGCAGCACACTCTTTTTCTTCATCCGCAATCCTGCGTGACCTTTTGGATATGGTACAAGATCCCAAAGAAGTCAAATCTCCAAGGGCTAAAGTTACAAAGCTTCTTCTAATACCTCATTTTAAAAATAACTAACATGGACAAAGGTTGCGTATCTAACACCGTGAGCCTGTTGGCAGAAAGAATGCAGGGCATTGTGAGAAGCCGAAAGCCCAGGTAAAAGAAGCCCTTGTTGCAGGTCTTGAAACCAAGTTATGTCAATTCACTCATGTTACCTACAATGTCAAACATCAACTACAAGTTGGCTCTCGTGCCCGAAATAAAATGTGGTTTTCTCTGCTTTCTTTGTTAGTCTTCTCTATCAGGTTATCTGATCTTTGCTTTCAGCTTGACATAACACGCAGCCAAACTGCTATGTTCTGGAGTCGTGGTTAATCCCACTTAAGTAGCTAACTGCAGTACCTGATTAGTGAATGCCTCTCTGTCGCCAAAAATGTTTGAACCTGGGTTTCTTTACAGTCTCAGTGGCGTGCCACGCTTCCACGTTTTCACAGGCGCAGAAACGTATGTGTCTCTATACTTATAAACAGACAACCCTTAGACGCACGTACTTACTCATACAACGCCCCATAACCTTTTGTTTGTTAAGCAATACTCACAAGGGTCCGTTATGGTCCCCTGTTCATCTGTGTGGGGACATTGTACAGAATAGGTTACTGCACAGTTATTGGCATTGTGCGGGTGTTGTAGTGGAGGTCTTGCATGACCTTGAGGTACCATATCAGTATGACCATTGCACAGTATGGCCATTCTCTGGCTATGCACCAGCAATTTCCATTTTTAAAAGTCCTCCTTCTAATTCAAAAGTAAACGATTTCCTTGAATTAACCATGAATTGCTCTTCATAATGTTGAAAACTTCAATTAGGCTACTTGAAATCCTCCTCCTTCCCAAAGAAAACAAATCCAGTTCCCTAACCCTAGGTTTGAGATACTCTGAACCATTTTGGTTGCTGCCCTCTTCAAAGCCAATAATATCCCCTCCTACGACTAAGTGGCCAGAACTGGACCTTCTATAGTGACACAACCTCATTTGATCTGTACTGCAAGGAAGATTGGTTGGTTTATCCCTAAATTTTTCTGTTTTATTTGCAGAAACATAGTCGCAGTAATTGATTTTTGGAATCCTGCCAGCTGAGGATGATTCCCCTCTGGCTCAAGGATGGTGAGTTTCAATGAATTTATTCCGAGCTACATTGCTTGCTCAGTGAGCCTCTTAGTCATATTTTGTCAAATCAGTGAGCTGTGTAATTCTGCTGATTTTAAATGAGCAAGCATCTGACCAGCGGACTGATTAGTAGCTTGAATAATCGAGTGCTTGGGGGCCCCTCAAAGGAGTAGCACGCGATTCCCCAAGAGGCAGTTTCACAATATTGTATACACATACCATGGGGATTAAACACTTACATGCAAAGAGAAAAAAAAATTGGCCAGGCTTCCTCGATTGGCTAGATGTTCTGTTATTAAATCCATAAAGAAAAAGAAAGATATAGACTTGCATTTATATAGCGCCTTTCACGACCTCGGGGCGTCCCAAAGCGCTTCACAACCAATACAGTACATTTAAAGTGGAGTCACTGTTGTAATGTAGGAAACACGGCAGCCAATTTGCTCACAGCAAGCTCCCACCAACAGCAATGTGATAATGTCCAGTAAATCTGTTTTTTTTAGTTTTTATTTATTCGTATATGGGATGTGGGCGTCACTGGCGAGGCCAGCATTTATTGCCCATCCCTAATTGCCCTTGAGAAGTTGGTGGTGAGCCGTCTTCTTGAACCGCTGCAGTCCGTGTGGTGAAGGTACTCTCACAGTACTGTTAGGGAGGGAGTTCCAGGATTTTGACCCAGCGACGATAAAGGATCGGCGATATACTTCTAAGTCAGGATGGTGTGTGACTTGGAGGGGAACTTGGAAGTGGTCGTGTTCCCATGCACCTGCTGCCCTTGTCCTTCTAGGTGGAAGAGGTCGCAGGTTTGGGAGGTGCTGCCGAAGAAGCCTTGGCGAGTTGCTGCAGTGCATCTTGTAGATGGTACACACTGCAGCCATGGTTTAATGTTTAAGGTGGTGGATGGGGTGCCAAACAAGCGGGCTGCTTTGTCCTGGATGGAGTTGAGCTTCTTGAGTGTTGTTGCAGCTGCACTCATCCAGGCAAGTGGAGAGTATTCCATCACACTCCTGACTTGTGCCTTGTAGATGGTGGAAAGGCTTTGGGGAGTCAGGAGGTGAGACACTCGCCGCAGAATACCTAGCCTCTGACCTGCTCTTGTTGCGACAGTATTTATGTGGCTGGTCCAGTTAAGGTTCTGGTCAATGGTGACCCCCAGAATGTTGATGGTGGGAGATTCGGCGATGGTAATACCATTGAATGTCAAGGGGAGGTGGTTAGACTCTCGCTTGCTGGAGCTAGTCATTGCCTGGCACTTCTGTGGCGCGAATGTTACCTGCCACTTATCAGCCCAAACCTGAACGTCGTCCAGGTCTTGTTGCATGTGGGCATGGACTGCTTCATTATCTGAGGAGCTGTGAATGGCACTGAACACTGTGCAGTCATCAGCAAACATCCCCATTTCTGACTTTATGTTGGAGGGAAGGTCATTGATGAAGCAGCTGAAGATGGTTGGGCCTAGTACACTGCCCTGAGGAACTCCTGCCGCGATGTCCTGGGGCTGTGATGATTGACCTTCAACCACCACAACTATCTTCCTTTGTGCTAGCTATGACTCCAGCCAGTAGGGGCGTTTCCCCCCCGATTCCCATTGACTTCAGTTATACTAGAGCTCCTTGATGCCACATTCGGTCAAATGCTGCCTTGATGTCAAGGGTAGTCACTCTCACCTCACCTCTGGAATTCAGCTTCTTTGTCCATGTTTGGACCCAGGCTGTAATGAGGTCGGGAGCCGAGTGGTCTTGGCGGAACTCAAAGTGGGCATCTGTGAGCAGGTTATTGGTGAGTAAGTGCCGCTTGATAGCACTGTCGATGACACCTTCCATCACTTTGCTGATGATTGAGAGGTAATTGACCGGGTTGGATTTGTCCTGCTTTTTGTGGACAGGACATACCTGGGCAGTTTTCCACGTTGTCGGATAGATGCCAGTGTTGTAGCTGTACTGGAACAGCTTGGCTAGAGGTGTGGCTAGTTCTGGAGAACAAGTCTTCAGTACGACAGCCAGGATATTGTCGGGGCCCACAGCCTTTACTGTATTCAGTGCACTCAGCCATTTCTTGATATCACGTGGAGTGAATCGAATTGACTGAAGGCTGGCTTCTGTGATGGTGGGGACCTCAGGAATAGGCCGATATGGATCATCCACTCGGCACTTCTGGCTGAAGATGGTTGCAAACGCTTCAGCCTTGTCTTTTGCACTCACGTGCTGGGCTCCGCCATCATTGAGGATGTGGATATTCATGGAGCCTCCTCCTCCCGTTAGTTGTTTAATGGTCCACCACCATTCATGACTGGGTGTGGCAGGACTGCAGAGCTTTGATCTGATCCGTTGATTGTGAGATCGCTTAGCCCTGTCTATAGCATGCATGTAGTCCTGTGTTGCAGCTACCCACCTCATTTTTAGGTACGCCTGGTGCGCCCTTCTACACTCCTTATTGAACCAGGGTTGGTCCCCTGGCTTGATGGTAAAGGTAGAGTGAGGGATATGCCAGGCCATGAGGTTACAGATTGTGGTGGAATACAATTCTGCTGTTGCCCCACAGTTGCCCAGTTTTGAGCTGCTAGATCTATCCCACTTAGCACAGTGGTAGTGCCGCACAACACGATGGAGGGTGTCCTCAATGTGAAGACAGGACTTCGTCTCCACGATGACTGTGCGGTGGTCGCTGCTACCAATACTGTCATGGACAGAAGCATCTGCGACAGGTAGATTGTTGAGGACGAGGTCAAGTAGTTTTTTTCCTCTTGTTGGTTCTCTCACCACCTGTCGCAGGCCCAAACTGGCAGTTATGTCCTTCAGGACTCAGCCAGTAGTGGTGCTACCGAGCTACTCTTGGTGATGGACATTGAAGTCCCCCAACCAGAGTACATTCTGTGCCCTTGCTACTCTCAGTGCTTCTTCCAAGTGGTGTTCAACATGGCGGAGTACTGATTCATCAGCTGAGGGAGGGCGGTAGGTGGGAATCAGCAGGAGGTTTCCTTGGCCATGCTTGACCTGAAGCCATGAGACTTCATGGGGTCTAGAGTCAATGTTGAGGACTCCCAGGGCCATTCCTTCCCAACTGTATACCACTGTGCCGCCACCCCTGGTGGGTCTGCCCTGCTGGTGGAACAGGACATACCCAGGGATGGTGATGGAGGAGTTTGGGACATTGGCTGAAAGGTATGATTATGTCAGGCTGTTGCTTCACAAGTCGGTGGGACAGCTCTCCAGATGTTGGTGGGGAGGACTTTGCAGGGTCGACTGGGTGCACCGTTGCCATGTCCGTAGCCGGTGCTGGTGCCGAGGTCGAGTTCGAGTGGTCCGTCTGGTTTCATTCTTTTTCGTAACGGTTTGTTACAACTGAGTGGCTTTTCAGAGGGCTGTTAAGAGTCAACTACATTGCTGTGGGTCTGGAGTCACATATAGGCCAGACAAGGACGGCAGGTTTCCTTCCCTAAAGGACATTAGTGAACCAGATGGGTTTTTATGACAATCCGATACCAGTAATTATTCCAGATTTATTTAATTAACTGAATTTAAATTCCCCAGTTGCCATGGTGGGATTGTGAACTCATGTCTCTGGATCATTAGTCCACGCCTTTGGATTACTAACCCAGTGACATTACCACTACACTACCCTACACTACGCTACATTAGTGATGTTGATTGAGGGATAAATATTGGCCAGGACACTGGGAAGAACTCCCCTGCTCTTCTTCAAAATAGTGCCGTGTGATCTTTTATGTCCACCAGGAAAAGCAGACGGGGCTTCGGTTTAACGTCTCATCTGAAAGGCGGCACCTCCAACAGTGCAGCACTCCCCTCGGTACTGCACTGCAGAGTCAGCCTAGACTTTTGAGCTTAAAGTCTCTGGAGTATCCCCTGTTTGTTTCCGGGTCTATACTGAGTGAGCTGATCTCAGACAGTGAAGCAATTGGGCACTGCGATCGGCCTCAGCGTCCCTGGGTTAAGAAGGGGGGAAGAAGATAAACCAGCCAGAGGTGAAATCAGGCTCAGGCTCAGCTATGTTGCCCTCTACCTGATCCCGCTCTTTAAGCTCAAGTTTGAAGAATGGCTTCTTGGGCAAAGTATCGGAGGAATGAAACCCTGGGTGACTTTGACCATCTCCAACCACACTTGCAGGCCCGCTAGCTGATGTCTAGTCAGTGACAGAGGAAAGGCCAAGGACTAGGTCACGTGACCACAAAGGAATGGCGTGTAGCGCAGAGAGATCGAAAGAGGGATTTTAAAATATATCTGTCGATCTCCCATAGCATCGCACACAGTATGTCGAAGAATATGGTCACTCTTTCACCTAAAGTGAGAAGTCGCACAACACCAGGTTATAGTCCAACAGCTTTATTTGAAATCACAAGCTTTCGGAGGAGCAGCGCTCTGAAAGCTTGTGATTTCAAATAAAGCTGTTGGACTATAACCTGGTGTTGTGCGACTTCTCACTTTTGTCCACCCCAGTCCAACACCGGCATCTCCGCATCATGACTCTTTAACCTGTCTCTGATATCTTCGTGTTGCCGTTTCTCTCTGTCTCTTTCTTTCTCTTCTCTTCTCTCCTTTCCCCACTTTAACACTTCTATTTGTTTCTTTGTCTCTCCTCTTCTGCTTCTCTCTCTTTTTGTTTACTTCTTTCCTTTCAGGTGGGTGATATGGCAAGGTGTGGGGGAGAGCAGAGTCACCAACGGCTGGAAGCAGCATCTGAGGTGGACGTTGCATGAAAATGTGGCACTCAGTGGGACTCTTCTCATCCCCTGCCCCAATCACTTGTGCTTGCCCCGCTCCACACTCCCATTGCGTCCCTGGCCCTTCACTTCCCCATTGTCTCTTCCCTCTCTACCAGCCCCTCACTCCCATCATTGCCCCTTCTGTCCCTCTTCAGACCAACTTCTCAACCCCTGTATCCTCCCTTCCCCATTGCTTTGCTGTTACTCACCTCGCCCTCAGAACTATGGGCTGGAAATTCGGTGCATTTGCGCCTCTCATTAGCGCCCCCCCGGGGACGCTAACGAGGCGCAAACGACTTTTCACCCTGGCACAGTGCCACTAACGACTCCCGCTAAATTCAGCGGGAGTTTAGCGGCGGCGGTAACCGGTAGCGCCCCGCTCCGCTGCGAAGGCGATGACGACATCATCACCGTGCGCAACGCCCCGTTTTTGTCCCGCCTGCAAAATTGGCCCATGACCCCTGAATCTGCGCCGGGCGACGACAGCGACCGATTCAGGGGGCAGGAACGGAGCGGCAGGAGGCTCGCGGGGCGCTGACTAAAGGGGAGGTGGCGGGCGGGGAAAAAAATCCTCGTCGCAGCCCGTTGCCTCTTTGAACGCAGGGTCCGTTCCGCCATCTGGCAGCCCGGCGCTCCTCTTGAGTGCCAGACTGCTGGCATGGCACCCCGCTCCCCGATGGTCCAGGTAGGGCCCGCAGAGTTGTGGGCTTGGGCCCTCCCCTTTAATGAGGGGAAGAGCCCTTCCATGCGGTAGCGCTACGTGGCCCAGTGCCTAGCGCTGCAGAACGCACCACCCCGATATTCGGGGTTAGCGCTGGAAGAAGGAAGTGGAGCGCTTGAATTAGCGCGCCACCTTCCTCTTGAGGCGCTAAAACTAAGTTTACCGATCGCCGGCGCTATTTTTCGCCGGGTGCTAAATTTAGCGCCCAGGCGAGGTTAGCGACCCAAAATGGTCGCAAGTGAATTTTTCCCCAGTATCTACCATTCCCCATTCCCACTCTAACCTCCAAGGGTGGATGCCAAGAAGCCAGAGGTCCTTTCACCACTTCCTCTCCTCCTACCCTCACTTTGTATCTCTTTGCCTCAAAGGCCTTGTTTGCTTTCAAAATTAAACTATTAAAACAAAAAATCAAATTGGAGTGAAGACTATTTTTTGCCTGTTAATGTACGTAAATCAACAACAAACAACAACTTTGTTTGCACCTTTAACGGCGTAAAGCGTCCCAAGGCGCTTCACAGGAGTGTAATTACACGGCTTCTGTGTGCACCTGGTTCAGCGGGTGCTGACTCTCTGCGAGCCGACAACAGGGAGCTGAACCGGTTCCTGATCACATTGTATAGAAGGTCAGTGTCTTTATAGATAACACTTGGTCCATGTGATCTCCATGGAGCCGTTCAATCGCTTGAGGGGGTCGGAGAGGAATTATCCCCAATAGTTTTTTCCCTTATTGGCCCCCTGGGTTTTTCTCTGTTTTATTTGGCTCTCCCAGCTGATGACACGGCTGCGGGAGTGGAGGAGTGGGGGGGGGGGGGTGGGGGTGGGGTGGGGGAGGGCAGACAGTGGGGAGTGCCTAGTCACAATGCTCCCGCCAGCGTAAGTGTTGGGCAGTCTTGATGGACCAGCTGGTCTTTATCTACCCATCATTTTTGTGTGTTCGTAATCAACCAGTATCTTGTTCAAGTGGCCATTTTTCTTGTGCGGGCTTGGACAGTAAGTGCTGGCAGGATTGTTGGGGGGTGGGGGGTGGCGGGCATCATAGCTAATGCTCCTGTTAAGCTGCCTGGCCACGCAGCTGTCTGGAGGTCCCGCGCAGGCCGCTTGCTGGCTTTACAATGGAAAACCCGCGCGTGCACAGAAATTCGAATGGGCCGCGCAGCCTGTTAAAGGGGCCGCCCACCTCCCCCCCCCCAAAATAGTAGAGGGATCACTGATCACAGCCCCGTCACATCCCACCCTCGCCCTATGTGCAAACACACGTGGAATTTCAGCGGTTAACTCAGGAACGAACCTGGGATCTCTTTTTCGGAATGGCTTGCCATGGGCCGCTCGACCACCGGAAGGGTTACAGTCCTTTCTAAAGGAACGGCGGGAGAACAGAGAACTCCCTGGTCCAGCCCCAACCTGGGTGATATATGGTGACTGACAGCCTGCAGCTGGCTAATAAAACAGTAATAAAACTTTATTCGCACTTGATAGGCCTGTAAAATCTAAAACAAATACAGTTTGATGGACCGAGTCTGCTTTCCCAAACATAGCATTCCGACTGGAGTAATCGCTCCTCATTAAAGACAGATCCTCCTTTCTATCCAGTGCAGGATCAGTGCCAGGGAGGGGGCGCAAACCCAGCTCATTTATGATGAATATCATGGGTGGGACGTTGCTGGGGTAAAGCTCGGGGTGGATTACTCACTGACTGTTGAGATGGAGACGGCAACGTAAATTCTGAAGGCTGGGGGGTCACGGTATTGACTTCCATCCACTGCCCGCCACCAGCGCACAGGCCTTCTTGTCTTTGGCAAGCCAACGCTTCACGGTTCTGCTCGAGCCGTTCCGTGTGCTTTGAACCAAAGGAAGGACACCTCCGTTCAGAAAAAATCATTTAGTGTGTGACTCTTCTCTTTTTCCTCGACCTCCTAGCTGGAAATAAAATGTCGGAAAATACATTCGGAAAGCCAATCATAAGTGTCAGCCGTGACTCAGTGGGTAGCACTCACGCCTCTGAGTCAGAAGGTTGTGGGTTCAAGTCCCACTCCAGAGACTTGAGCACATAAAGCTAGGCTTTATGTCAGAGGTGCCGTCTTTCGGATGAGACGTTAAAACCGAGGCCCCCGTCTGCTCTCTCAGGTGGGTGTAAAAGATCCCACGGCACTATTTCGAAGAAGAGCAGGGGAGTTCTCCCCGGTGTCCTGGGCCAATATTTATCCCTCAACCAACATAACAAAAAACAGACTATCTGGTCATTAGCACATTGCTGTTTGTGGGAGCTTGCTGTGCGCAAATTGGCTGCCGTGTTTCCCACATTACAACAGTGACTCCACTTCAAAAAGTACTTCATTGGCTGTAAAGCGCTTTGAGACGTCCAGTGGTCGTGAAAGGCGCTATAGAAATGCAAGTCTTTCTTTCTCAAAAGTCACCTTTCATAACAAGGTGGGGGGGTTGGGAGGTCCCCAAGTTCATTCACGCGGCAGATTCATGTCATGTTGAGGATCGGAAAAACGAATTGCTACGCTGGTTTCTAAAAGAGATTCAGCAGTGTTTTTATGCCTTTTATAAGTGCACGTTTTTGTCACTTTTGAGTTACTTGAACACAGTGGTCCCTTTCTATAACGTTGCAATGTATTGGGCTCAGGGGGTGGCATAGTTAACAAGCCTCCAAATTACACTGGGCGATTATTGTATGAATACATCGCATGTTCGTATCAAATTGCTTTGTTTGCTGTTTTAAAGGAAACATAAGCTGCTAATTTAAACAGATTAATGCCTCTTGTCAAAATAGCAGACCCCGATATTTGACTTGAATGCATTAAGCATTCGCAGGATATAATTGCAGAGCGCAATTTATGTTTTAGGCTGTTTCTGTGTGAGGTCGGAGCCTGAGAAAATGAGGCTGCTTTAGATGATTTCCCTGTCAATATATTTAGTGAAACCAAATGTCCTCGTCCACGGCGGACTGTGCCTGAGAATGAATTGGCTTCTTCTGCTTTATTCGTGTCTTCAGTGAAACATGGGGAATCTTCCAGGAAATTTTGACTCAGTGTCTTGATTCTTGCCATTCGATGGTCTCACTTCACGTTAGAAAATAAATATACATATAGGTGCATTTAAATAGCGCCTTTGATGACCTCAGGACCTCCCAAGTTGTTTCACACACAATTTTATTTTTTTATTCGTTCATGGGATGTGGGCGTCGCTGGCAAGGCGGGCATTTATTGCCCATCCCTAATTGCCCTTGAGAAGGTGGTGGTGAGCCGCCTTCTTGAACCTGCAGAGGGGCAGTTAAGAGTCAACCACATTGGTGTGTGGGTCTGGAGTCACGTATAGGCCAGACCGAGTAAGGGCAGCAGATTTCCTTCCCTAAAGGCCGTCAGTGAACCAGATGGGTTTTTACGACAATCCGGTAGTTTCATGGTCACCATTACTGATACTAGCTTTTTATTCCAGATTTATTTAATAAACTGAATTTAAATTCCCCAGCTGCCGTGGTGGGATTTGAACTCTTGTCACCGGATTATTAGTCCAGTCCTCTGGATTAAGTAGTTTTGACGTGTAGTCACTTTTGCAATGTAAGGAAAAACGCAGCAGCCAATTTGTCCACAGCAAGCTCCCACATACAGGGTAAATGACCGCATATCTGTTTTTTTTCTTAGTGATGTTGTTTGGGGGAATAAATGCTGGCCGGGGCACTCGGAGGGCGTCCCTGCTCTTTGTAAAGTAGTGCCGTGTGATCTATTACACGCACCCGAGAGGGTGAACAGGACCTCGGTTTAATGTCTCATCAAAAAAAAAAACCCGGCACCTTCAATTGTACAGCCTCTGACTCAGAGGCAAGCGTGCTGCCAACTAAGCCAAGCTAACACGCACTCAAACAGGGTCAAGGTAGACTCCTAAACAGAAGGCAAAAGCAAATCAGTAACAGTGACCCGCGCACAGAGAGGCAAAGATAGCCAGCGGGCAAGAGTCACGCATTCTTGATACACCTGAACTCGAGTGTGAGAACAAATAAATTCCTTTAACCCTTTTATAGGAAATTGGACATGAGGCTGAGTTCGGATCGGTCAAGGCCCTGTGGGTGGCGGAGCGGGCCCAGGGGCTGAGTGGCCGGGTCCTGCTCCTACTTCTTGTGTTCTTTAGATTTGAGGTTAGGATCAGATCAGCCATGATCTTATTGAATGGCGGAGCAGGCTCGAGGGGCCGATTGGCCTACTCCTGCTCCTATTTCTTATGTTCTTATGTTCCTAAAACTGTCTGGCCTCTTGCGCAATCCCTGATTTCCTTCGCATCACCGTCGGCGGCCGTGCCTTCAGCTGCCTGGGCCCTAAGCTCTGGAATTCCCTCCCTAAACCTCTCCGCCTCTCTCTCCTCCTTTAAGACGCTCCTTAAAACCTACCTCCTTGACCAAGCTTTTGGTCACCTGTCCTAGTATCTCCTCGTGGCTCGGTGTCAAATCTTGTTGGATAATCGCTCCTGTGAAGCGCCTTGGGACGTTTAACTGCGTTAAAGGTGCTGTATAAATGCCAGTTGTTGTTGTTGTTGCTCTCAGCACACGGACTATCACGTCGAGAAACCCGAATGCATCAATGTACTCCTCAGACAGTAATCAAACTGCACAATGTTCATCAGTTTCTACGTGAATCTCAACATTTGACAGCGCAAAAAAAATGGACAGACAGACAGACAATGACGGTCGGGAAAAGACCCTCTGGTCCATCCAGCTTATCCCACACACAACTGCGATGCCATGTGCGTCACAATAAAAAACAGCTACTGTGAAGCATTTTTGGATTTAGAAGATGATTTTTTTTTAAATTTCCACCAGTGGGAAACGATCATGAATTTGACAATTTGCGCACAGCAAGCTCCCACAAACAGCAATGTGATAATGACCAGATAATCTGTTTTAGTGACGTTGATTGAGGGATAAATATTGGCCCCAGGACACCGGGAATAACTCCCCTGCTCTTCTTTGAAATAGTGCGGTGGGATCTTTTACGTCCTCCTGAGAGGGCAGACGGGGCCTCGGTTTAACGTCTCGTCCAAAAGACGGCACCTCCGACAGTGCAGCACTCCCTCAGCACTGCATTGGAGTGTCAGCATGGATTATGTGCTCAAGTCTCTGGAGTGTGGCTTGAACCCACAACCTTCTGACTCAGAGGTGAGGGTGCTACCCACTGAGCCACACTAAGAATAACACACCACACGCCTGGCGGAGGACATTCGAATTTCTGTGTTAAGCCAAGGTGGCGCAGGGTAGGCAATGAAGCACAGATGCACACTCAGCGACTTCTGTCTGGCTGAAAAGCAGCATTTGTAGAATGTCTGTGTTGGGAGCTCGGTCCAGTCAAAAGCCTTTTCAACTACCCGTAAGTGCGGATTTTCCTTTTCTTTTCCATCCCTGTGGTTTCCCCAGCAACACGTGGTACGGGATCTTTATAAGATGTAACAAACAGAGGAATCCAGACTCTTGGCATGTTCGCTGTTCACAGGCAGACTCTCCACATTTGGAGTCGTTTGATGTGCAAGTTGTTTCCTGTGGTGCTGTTATATTGCAGGTATGATGCGAGTACCTCTGTCGGAGCACTGAATAATACTGCCAGCTCCACATCGCCCTCTGGTTAGGACAGGAGCGCTGCACCTGCAGACTTACAGCTGCTCCCCAGCGATCCTTATCATTGGATGATGGGCAGTCTGCTTCTTCGACAGCATTTCAAAGTTTTAAAAGAAAGAAAGGCTTGCATTTATATAGAGCATTACCCGACCTCAGGGCGCTTGCCTGTCGGTTTGATTTGACCCGTTAGTAAAAGATGAAATGTTAGGACGTCTGTTTGTGTGGCCAAAGTTCTAAGGGGGAGAGGAGGTTGTGAGATGAGCAGTCTGCAAGAATGGCTGGAAATAAGCAATTGGAGAGAAGGGGACAGTGAGCAGTGTAATCTGTGAGTAGGAGGAGGATGAGCGCTGGTGAGATTCGTACTGCAATGTGTTCCAAAAAGAAGTGGAGCCACTTAAGCTGTTTATGTTCTGAATTCATCCCATTCACATTCTAGGTTGGATTGTTAACATCAGCAGCAACAGCAAAAGTTAGGATTCTGAGTTTAACACTTCTGATCGCAAAACCTCCTTTGGTTCTGTGTCTAAAGACGTAACGTGTACCGTGGCACGACACAGAATTTACAGCACAGAAACAAACCATTCGGCCCAACTGGTCTCTCTCGGTGTTTATGTGCCAAACAAGCCTCCAACCACCCTACTTCATCTCACCCAATCAGCATTGCCTTCTATTTCTTTCTCCCTCATGTGTGGGTTTGTGTCGAAAGAAAGAGAGACTTGCAATTATATAGCGCCTTTCATGATGTCACAAAGTGCGAATTAAGTACTTTTGGAGTGTAGTCACTGTTGTAATGTAGGAAACACAGCAGCCAATTTGTGCACAGCAAGCTCCCACAAACAGCAATGTGATGAAGTTTTCAGTGATGCTGGTCAAGGGGCAAGCGTTGACCAGAACACCGGGGATAACTCCCCCACTATTCTTCGATTAGTGCCACGGGATCTTTTGCGTCCACCTGAGAGGGCAGGCAGGGCCTCGGTTAAATGCCTCATCTGAAAGACGGCACCTCCGACATTGCAGCACTCCCTCAGTACTGCGCTGGAGTGTCGATTTGGTGCTCAAGTCACTGGAGTGGGACTTGAACCCATGACCTTCTCACGCAATGGCGAGAGTGCTACCCACTGAGCCATGGATAACACCCTAAGTAACGTTTGAAAAGTTTACTGAAGTTTGTTCGCAAGGGTTACAGACATACTGCTGTGGATATGAACCCAAAGTGGCGTGAGACTATGGCCTTGAGTTTAAATCCCTCCAGCTGATGGAAACCAGGCAGGGGGGCAATTAAAATGGAGATGGGGACTTACCAGCTCCTTCCCGCCCTGATGTGACCGACTGCAATTTTAAACGACAGGCGGCGAGGATACACCCACCCAGACAGCAGGGTCATCTTTAAATATGCAGGTCAGGCCCAGATCACATCACCGGGTACTGTTATCACTTGTGACTGGTGCGAACATCTAACCTCAATGAAAGAGATATTTTAAATGAGAAGTTTAAGGAACCAATATTAATTTAAGGTCCTATAAAGTGAAATAAAAGAAAGGAAAGAGGTTATTGCGGGGGATGTGTGTTGCTGCTTGATATATTGTTGAAATGGTCTAATTGATTGCAAGAAGGAATGGAGTCTTTCTAAGGACTTCAGTGATGTAGCTTCTTTTTCGGGCACTGCCAACACAAATGATCAGGTAACAGTAACATTTCAATATTGGCTGCTTTGAATGTATTGCTTCATTCATTAATTTAATCTTCACCAGATTAGGATGGAATTACTCGGCGCAAAGGTTTCAACAAAATACATTGCCAGAGTGGAAGCCGATGCGCAACATTACACAGGCTGAAGGAGTCCAAGTAATGGGTGAGTCATAGTCAGTAACACACCAACAATATACTGATAACAATCCCCGACAATGTACTGATAACATTCCAATAAAAAACTGACAACATTCCAACAATGTACTGATAACATTCCAACAATGTACTGATAACATTCCAACAATGTACTGATAACATTCCAACAATGTACTGATAACATTCCAACAATGTACTGATAACATTCCAACAATGTATTGATAACATTCCAACAATGTACTGATAACATTCCAACAATGTACTGATAACATTCCAACAATGTACTGATAACATTCCAACAATGTACTGATAACATTCCAACAATGTACTGATAACATTACAACAATATACTGATAACATTCCAACAATATACTGATAACATTCCAACAATATACTGATAACATTCCAACAATATACTGATAACATTCCAACAATGTACTGATAACATTCCAACAATGTACTGATAACATTCCAACAATGTACTGATAACATTCCAACAATGTACTGATAACATTCCAACAATGTACTGATAACATTCCAACAATGTACTGATAACATTCCAACAATGTACTGATAACATTACAACAATATACTGATAACATTCCAACAATGTATTGATAACATTCCAACAATGTACTGATAACATTCCAACAATGTACTGATAACATTCCAACAATGTACTGATAACATTCCAACAATGTACTGATAACATTCCAACAATGTACTGATAACATTACAACAATATACTGATAACATTCCAACAATATACTGATAACATTCCAACAATATACTGATAACATTCCAACAATGTACTGACAACATTCCATCAATATACTGATAACATTCCAACAATATACTGATAACATTCCAACAATATACTGATAACATTCCAACAATGTACTGACAACATTCCATCAATATACTGATAACATTCCAACAATATACTGATAACATTCCAACAAAGTACTGATAACATTCCAACAATGTACTGATAACATTCCAACAATATACTGATAACATTCCAACAATGTACTGATAACATTCCAACAATATACTGATAACATTCCAACAATGTACTGATAACATTCCAACAATATACTGATAACATTCCAACAATGTACTGATAACATTCCAACAATGTATTGATGACATTCCAACAATGTACTGATAACATTCCAATAAAAAACTGACAACATTCCAACAATGTACTGATAACATTCCAACAATGTACTGATAATAATCCAACAATGTACTGATAACATTCCAACAATGTACTGATAATAATCCAACAATGTACTGATAACATTCCAACAATGTACTGATAATAATCCAACAATGTACTGATAACATTCCAAAAATGTACTGATAACATTCCAACAATGTACTGATAACATTCCAACAATGTACTGATAATAATCCAACAATGTACTGATAACATTCCAACAATGTACTGATAATAATCCAACAATATACTGATAACATTCAAATAAAAAACTGACAACATTCCAACAATGTACTGATAACATTCCAACAATGTACTGATAATAATCCAACAATGTACTGATAACATTCCAACAATGTACTGATAATAATCCAACAATGTACTGATAACATTCCAACAATGTACTGATAATAATCCAACAATGTACTGATAACATTCCAACAATGTACTGATAATAATCCAACAATGTACTGATAACATTCCAACAATGTACTGATAACATTCCAACAATATACTGATAACATTCCAACAATGTACTGATAACATTCCAACAATATACTGATAACATTCCAACAATGTACAGATAACATTCCAACAATGTACTGATAACATTCCAACAATGTACTGATAACATTCCAACAATATACTGATAACATTCCAACAATATACTGATAACATTCCAACAATATACTGATAACATTCCAACAATATACTGATAACATTCCAACAATGTACTGATAACATTCCAACAATGTACTGATAACATTCCAACAATGTACTGATAACATTCCAACAATGTACTGATAACATTCCAACAATATACTGATAACATTCCAACAATGTACTGATAACATTCCAACAATATACTGATAACATTCCAACAATGTACTGATAACAGTCCAACAATGTACTGATAACATTCCAACAATGTACTGATAACATTCCAACAATGTACTGATAACATTCCAACAATGTACTGATAACATTCCAACAATGTACTGATAACATTCCAACAATGTACTGATAACATTCCAACAATGTACTGATAACATTCCAACAATGTACTGATAACATTCCAACAATATACTGATAACATTCCAACAATATACTGATAACAATCCAACAATGTACTGATAACATTCCAACAATGTACTGATAACATTCCAACAATGTACTGATAACATTCCAACAATGTACTGATAACATTCCAACAATGTACTGATAACATTCCAACAATGTACTGATAACATTCCAACAATGTACTGATAACATTCCAACAATGTACTGATAACATTCCAACAATATACTGATAACATTCCAACAATGTACTGATAACATTCCAACAATGTACTGATAACATTCCAACAATGTACTGATAACATTCCAACAATGTACTGATAACATTCCAACAATATACTGATAACATTCCAACAATGTACTGATAACATTCCAACAATGTACTGATAACATTCCAACAATATACTGATAACAATCCAACAATATACTGATAACATTCCAACAATGTACTGATAACATTCCAACAATATACTGATAACATTCCAACAATGTACTGATAACATTCCAACAATATACTGATAACATTCCAACAATGTACTGATAACATTCCAACAATGTACTGATAACATTCCAACAATATACTGATAACATTCCAACAATATACTGATAACATTCCAACAATATACTGATAACATTCCAACAATGTACTGATAACATTCCAACAATGTACTGATAACATTCCAACAATATACTGATAACATTCCAACAATGTACTGATAACATTCCAACAATGTACTGATAATAATCCAACAATGTACTGATAACATTCCAACAATGTACTGATAACATTCCAACAATGTACTGATAACATTCCAACAATGTACTGATAACATTCCAACAATGTACTGATAACATTCCAACAATATACTGATAACATTCCAACAATGTACTGATAAAATTCCAACAATATACTGATAACATTCCAACAATGTACTGATAACATTCCAACAATATACTGATAACATTCCAACAATATACTGATAACATTCCAACAATGTACTGATAACATTCCAACAATATACTGATAACATTCCAACAATGTACTGATAACATTCCAACAATGTACTGATAACATTCCAACAATGTACTGATAACATTCCAACAATATACTGATAACATTCCAACAATGTACTGATAACATTCCAACAATGTACTGATAACATTCCAACAATGTACTGATAACATTCCAACAATATACTGATAACATTCCAACAATGTACTGATAACATTCCAACAATATACTGATAACATTCCAACAATGTACTAATAACATTCCAACAATGTACTGATAACATTCCAACAATATACTGATAACATTCCAACAATGTACTGATAACATTCCAACAATATACTGATAACATTCCAACAATGTACTGATAACATTCCAACAATGTACTGATAACATTCCAACAATATACTGATAACATTCCAACAATGTACTGATAACATTCCAACAATATACTGATAACATTCCAACAATGTACTGATAACATTCCAACAATATACTGATAACATTCCAACAATGTACTGATAACATTCCAACAATATACTGATAACATTCCAACAATGTACTGATGACATTCCAACAATATACTGATAACATTCCAATAAAAAACTGACAACATTCCAACAATGTACTGATAACATTCCAACAATGTACTGATAACATTCCAACAATATACTGATAACATTCCAACAATGTACTGATAACATTCCAACAATATACTGATAACATTCCAACAATGTACTGATAACATTCCAACAATGTACTGATAACATTCCAACAATATACTGATAACATTCCAACAATATACTGATAACATTCCAACAATATACTGATAACATTCCAACAATATACTGATAACATTCCAACAATGTACTGATAACATTCCAATAAAAAACTGACAACATTCCAACAATGTACTGATGACATTCCAACAATATACTGATAACATTCCAACAATATACTGATAACATTCCAACAATATACTGATAACATTCCAACAATATACTGATAACATTCCAACAATATACTGATAACATTCCAACAATATACTGATAACATTCCAACAATATACTGATAACATTCCAACAATATACTGATAACATTCCAACAATATACTGATAACATTCCAACAATATACTGATAACATTCCAACAATGTACTGATAACATTCCAACAATATACTGATAACATTCCAACAATGTACTGATAACATTCCAACAATGTACTGATAATAATCCAACAATGTACTGATAACATTCCAACAATGTACTGATAACATTCCAACAATGTACTGATAACATTCCAACAATGTACTGATAACATTCCAACAATGTACTGATAACATTCCAACAATATACTGATAACATTCCAACAATGTACTGATAACATTCCAACAATATACTGATAACATTCCAACAATGTACTGATAACATTCCAACAATATACTGATAACATTCCAACAATATACTGATAACATTCCAACAATGTACTGATAACATTCCAACAATGTACTGATAACATTCCAACAATATACTGATAACATTCCAACAAGATACTGATAACATTCCAACAATGTACTGATAACATTCCAACAATGTACTGACAACATTCCAACAATGTACTGATAACATTCCAACAATGTACTGATAACATTCCAACAATGTACTGATAACATTCCAACAATGTACTGATAACATTCCAACAATGTACTGATAACATTCCAACAATATACTGATAACATTCCAACAATATACTGATAACATTCCAACAATATACTGAAAACATTCCAACAATGTACTGATAACATTCCAACAATATACTGATAACATTCCAACAATGTACTGATAACATTCCAACAATATACTGATAACATTCCAACAATGTACTGATAACATTCCAACAATGTACTGATAACATTCCAACAATGTACTGATAACATTCCAACAATATACTGATAACATTCCAACAATGTACTGATAACATTCCAACAATGTACTGATAACATTCCAACAATGTACTGATAACATTCCAACAATGTACTGATAACATTCCAACAATGTACTGATAACATTCCAACAATGTACTGATAACATTCCAACAATGTACTGATAACATTCCAACAATGTACTGATAACATTCCAACAATATACTGATAACATTCCAACAATATACTGATAACATTCCAACAATGTACTGATAACATTCCAACAATATACTGATAACATTCCAACAATGTACTGATAACATTCCAACAATGTACTGATAACATTCCAACAATGTACTGATAACATTCCAACAATGTACTGATAACATTCCAACAATGTACTGATAACATTCCAACAATATACTGATAACATTCCAACAATATACTGATAACATTCCAACAATGTACTGATAACATTCCAACAATGTACTGATAACATTCCAACAATGTACTGATAACATTCCAACAATGTACTGATAACATTCCAACAATATACTGATAACATTCCAACAATGTACTGATAACATTCCAACAATGTACTGATAACATTCCAACAATATACTGATAACATTCCAACAATGTACTGATAACATTCCAACAATATACTGATAACATTCCAACAATGTACTGATAACATTCCAACAATGTACTGATAACATTCCAACAATATACTGATAACATTCCAACAATGTACTGATAACATTCCAACAATATACTGATAACATTCCAACAATATACTGATAACATTCCAACAATATACTGATAACATTCCAACAATATACTGATAACATTCCAACAATGTACTGATAACATTCCAACAATATACTGATAACATTCCAACAATGTACTGATAACATTCCAACAATATACTGATAACATTCCAACAATGTACTGATAACATTCCAACAATATACTGATAACATTCCAACAATATACTGATAACATTCCAACAATGTACTGATAACATTCCAACAATGTACTGATAACATTCCAACAATGTACTGATAACATTCCAACAATATACTGATAACATTCCAACAATGTACTGATAACATTCCAACAATGTACTGATAACATTCCAACAATATACTGATAACATTCCAACAATGTACTGATAACATTCCAACAATATACTGATAACATTCCAACAATGTACTGATAACATTCCAACAATGTACTGATAACATTCCAACAATATACTGATAACATTCCAACAATGTACTGATAACATTCCAACAATATACTGATAACATTCCAACAATATACTGATAACATTCCAACAATATACTGATAACATTCCAACAATGTACTGATAACATTCCAACAATATACTGATAACATTCCAACAATGTACTGATAACATTCCAACAATGTACTGATAACATTCCAACAATGTACTGATAACATTCCAACAATGTACTGATAACATTCCAACAATATACTGATAACATTCCAACAATATACTGATAACATTCCAACAATATACTGATAACATTCCAACAATGTACTGATAACATTCCAACAATATACTGATAACATTCCAACAATGTACTGATAACATTCCAACAATATACTGATAACATTCCAACAATGTACTGATAACATTCCAACAATGTACTGATAACATTCCAACAATGTACTGATAACATTCCAACAATGTACTGATAACATTCCAACAATGTACTGATAACATTCCAACAATATACTGATAACATTCCAACAATGTACTGATAACATTCCAACAATATACTGATAACATTCCAACAATGTACTGATAACATTCCAACAATGTACTGATAACATTCCAACAATGTACTGATAACATTCCAACAATGTACTGATAACATTCCAACAATATACTGATAACATTCCAACAATATACTGATAACATTCCAACAATGTACTGATAACATTCCAACAATATACTGATAACATTCCAACAATGTACTGATAACATTCCAACAATATACTGATAACATTCCAACAATGTACTGATAACATTCCAACAATATACTGATAACATTCCAACAATGTACTGATAACATTCCAACAATGTACTGATAACATTCCAACAATATACTGATAACATTCCAACAATGTACTGATAACATTCCAACAATATACTGATAACATTCCAACAATGTACTGATAACATTCCAACAATATACTGATAACATTCCAACAATATACTGATAACATTCCAACAATGTACTGATAACATTCCAACAATATACTGATAACATTCCAACAATGTACTGATAACATTCCAACAATATACTGATAACATTCCAACAATGTACTGATAACATTCCAACAATATACTGATAACATTCCAACAATATACTGATAACATTCCAACAATATACTGATAACATTCCAACAATGTACTGATAACATTCCAACAATATACTGATAACATTCCAACAATGTACTGATAACATTCCAACAATGTACTGATAACATTCCAACAATGTACTGATAACATTCCAACAATGTACTGATAACATTCCAACAATATACTGATAACATTCCAACAATGTACTGATAACATTCCAACAATATACTGATAACATTCCAACAATGTACTGATAACATTCCAACAATGTACTGATAACATTCCAACAATGTACTGATAACATTCCAACAATGTACTGATAACATTCCAACAATGTACTGATAACATTCCAACAATGTACTGATAACATTCCAACAATGTACTGATAACATTCCAACAATACTGATAACATTCCAACAATGTACTGATAACATTCCAACAATATACTGATAACATTCCAACAATATACTGATAACATTCCAACAATGTACTGATAACATTCCAACAATATACTGATAACATTCCAACAATGTACTGATAACATTCCAACAATATACTGATAACATTCCAACAATGTACTGATAACATTCCAACAATATACTGATAACATTCCAACAATGTACTGATAACATTCCAACAATGTACTGATAACATTCCAACAATGTACTGATAACATTCCAACAATGTACTGATAACATTCCAACAATGTACTGATAACATTCCAACAATATACTGATAACATTCCAACAATGTACTGATAACATTCCAACAATGTACTGATAACATTCCAACAATGTACTGATAACATTCCAACAATGTACTGATAACATTCCAACAATGTACTGATAACATTCCAACAATGTACTGATAACATTCCAACAATGTACTGATAACATTCCAACAATATACTGATAACATTCCAACAATGTACTGATAACATTCCAACAATATACTGATAACATTCCAACAATGTACTGATAACATTCCAACAATGTACTGATAACATTCCAACAATGTACTGATAACATTCCAACAATATACTGATAACATTCCAACAATGTACTGATAACATTCCAACAATGTACTGATAACATTCCAACAATGTACTGATAACATTCCAACAATGTACTGATAACATTCCAACAATGTACTGATAACATTCCAACAATGTACTGATAACATTCCAACAATGTACTGATAACATTCCAACAATATACTGATAACATTCCAACAATGTACTGATAACATTCCAACAATGTACTGATAACATTCCAACAATGTACTGATAACATTCCAACAATGTACTGATAACATTCCAACAATGTACTGATAACATTCCAACAATATACTGATAACATTCCAACAATGTACTGATAACATTCCAACAATATACTGATAACATTCCAACAATGTACTGATAACATTCCAACAATGTACTGATAACATTCCAACAATATACTGATAACATTCCAACAATGTACTGATAACATTCCAACAATATACTGATAACATTCCAACAATGTACTGATAACATTCCAACAATATACTGATAACATTCCAACAATGTACTGATAACATTCCAACAATGTACTGATAACATTCCAACAATGTACTGATAACATTCCAACAATGTACTGATAACATTCCAACAATGTACTGATAACATTCCAACAATGTACTGATAACATTCCAACAATGTACTGATAACATTCCAACAATGTACTGATAACATTCCAACAATGTACTGATAACATTCCAACAATGTACTGATAACATTCCAACAATGTACTGATAACATTCCAACAATGTACTGATAACATTCCAACAATATACTGATAACATTCCAACAATGTACTGATAACATTCCAACAATGTACTGATAACATTCCAACAATGTACTGATAACATTCCAACAATGTACTGATAACATTCCAACAATGTACTGATAACATTCCAACAATGTACTGATAACATTCCAACAATGTACTGATAACATTCCAACAATGTACTGATAACATTCCAACAATGTACTGATAACATTCCAACAATGTACTGATAACATTCCAACAATATACTGATAACATTCCAACAATGTACTGATAACATTCCAACAATGTACTGATAACATTCCAACAATGTACTGATAACATTCCAACAATGTACTGATAACATTCCAACAATATACTGATAACATTCCAACAATGTACTGATAACATTCCAACAATGTACTGATAACATTCCAACAATGTACTGATAACATTCCAACAATGTACTGATAACATTCCAACAATGTACTGATAACATTCCAACAATGTACTGATAACATTCCAACAATGTACTGATAACATTCCAACAATATACTGATAACATTCCAACAATGTACTGATAACATTCCAACAATGTACTGATAACATTCCAACAATGTACTGATAACATTCCAACAATGTACTGATAACATTCCAACAATGTACTGATAACATTCCAACAATGTACTGATAACATTCCAACAATATACTGATAACATTCCAACAATGTACTGATAACATTCCAACAATGTACTGATAACATTCCAACAATGTACTGATAACATTCCAACAATGTACTGATAACATTCCAACAATGTACTGATAACATTCCAACAATATACTGATAACATTCCAACAATGTACTGATAACATTCCAACAATGTACTGATAACATTCCAACAATGTACTGATAACATTCCAACAATGTACTGATAACATTCCAACAATGTACTGATAACATTCCAACAATGTACTGATAACATTCCAACAATGTACTGATAACATTCCAACAATGTACTGATAACATTCCAACAATGTACTGATAACATTCCAACAATATACTGATAACATTCCAACAATGTACTGATAACATTCCAACAATGTACTGATAACATTCCAACAATGTACTGATAACATTCCAACAATGTACTGATAACATTCCAACAATGTACTGATAACATTCCAACAATATACTGATAACATTCCAACAATGTACTGATAACATTCCAACAATGTACTGATAACATTCCAACAATGTACTGATAACATTCCAACAATGTACTGATAACATTCCAACAATGTACTGATAACATTCCAACAATGTACTGATAACATTCCAACAATGTACTGATAACATTCCAACAATGTACTGATAACATTCCAACAATGTACTGATAACATTCCAACAATGTACTGATAACATTCCAACAATGTACTGATAACATTCCAACAATGTACTGATAACATTCCAACAATGTACTGATAACATTCCAACAATGTACTGATAACATTCCAACAATATACTGATAACATTCCAACAATGTACTGATAACATTCCAACAATGTACTGATAACATTCCAACAATATACTGATAACATTCCAACAATGTACTGATAACATTCCAACAATGTACTGATAACATTCCAACAATGTACTGATAACATTCCAACAATGTACTGATAACATTCCAACAATGTACTGATAACATTCCAACAATGTACTGATAACATTCCAACAATGTACTGATAACATTCCAACAATGTACTGATAACATTCCAACATATACTGATAACATTCCAACAATGTACTGATAACATTCCAACAATGTACTGATAACATTCCAACAATGTACTGATAACATTCCAACAATGTACTGATAACATTCCAACAATATACTGATAACATTCCAACAATATACTGATAACATTCCAACAATGTACTGATAACATTCCAACAATGTACTGATAACATTCCAACAATGTACTGATAACATTCCAACAATGTACTGATAACATTCCAACAATGTACTGATAACATTCCAACAATGTACTGATAACATTCCAACAATGTACTGATAACATTCCAACAATGTACTGATAACATTCCAACAATGTACTGATAACATTCCAACAATGTACTGATAACATTCCAACAATATACTGATAACATTCCAACAATGTACTGATAACATTCCAACAATGTACTGATAACATTCCAACAATGTACTGATAACATTCCAACAATGTACTGATAACATTCCAACAATATACTGATAACATTCCAACAATGTACTGATAACATTCCAACAATGTACTGATAACATTCCAACAATGTACTGATAACATTCCAACAATGTACTGATAACATTCCAACAATGTACTGATAACATTCCAACAATGTACTGATAACATTCCAACAATGTACTGATAACATTCCAACAATGTACTGATAACATTCCAACAATGTACTGATAACATTCCAACAATGTACTGATAACATTCCAACAATGTACTGATAACATTCCAACAATATACTGATAACATTCCAACAATGTACTGATAACATTCCAACAATATACTGATAACATTCCAACAATGTACTGATAACATTCCAACAATGTACTGATAACATTCCAACAATGTACTGATAACATTCCAACAATATACTGATAACATTCCAACAATGTACTGATAACATTCCAACAATGTACTGATAACATTCCAACAATATACTGATAACATTCCAACAATGTACTGATAACATTCCAACAATATACTGATAACATTCCAACAATGTACTGATAACATTCCAACAATGTACTGATAACATTCCAACAATGTACTGATAACATTCCAACAATGTACTGATAACATTCCAACAATATACTGATAACATTCCAACAATATACTGATAACATTCCAACAATATACTGATAACATTCCAACAATGTACTGATAACATTCCATTCCAACAATGTACTGATAACATTCCAACAATGTACTGATAACATTCCAACAATGTACTGATAACATTCCAACAATGTACTGATAACATTCCAACAATGTACTGATAACATTCCAACAATGTACTGATAACATTCCAACAATGTACTGATAACATTCCAACAATGTACTGATAACATTCCAACAATGTACTGATAACATTCCAACAATGTACTGATAACATTCCAACAATGTACTGATAACATTCCAACAATGTACTGATAACATTCCAACAATATACTGATAACATTCCAACAATGTACTGATAACATTCCAACAATGTACTGATAACATTCCAACAATATACTGATAACATTCCAACAATATACTGATAACATTCCAACAATGTACTGATAACATTCCAACAATGTACTGATAACATTCCAACAATGTACTGATAACATTCCAACAATGTACTGATAACATTCCAACAATGTACTGATAACATTCCAACAATGTACTGATAACATTCCAACAATATACTGATAACATTCCAACAATGTACTGATAACATTCCAACAATATACTGATAACATTCCAACAATGTACTGATAACATTCCAACAATGTACTGATAACATTCCAACAATGTACTGATAACATTCCAACAATATACTGATAACATTCCAACAATGTACTGATAACATTCCAACAATGTACTGATAACATTCCAACAATGTACTGATAACATTCCAACAATGTACTGATAACATTCCAACAATGTACTGATAACATTCCAACAATGTACTGATAACATTCCAACAATGTACTGATAACATTCCAACAATGTACTGATAACATTCCAACAATATACTGATAACATTCCAACAATGTACTGATAACATTCCAACAATGTACTGATAACATTCCAACAATATACTGATAACATTCCAACAATATACTGATAACATTCCAACAATGTACTGATAACATTCCAACAATATACTGATAACATTCCAACAATGTACTGATAACATTCCAACAATATACTGATAACATTCCAACAATATACTGATAACATTCCAACAATATACTGATAACATTCCAACAATATACTGATAACATTCCAACAATATACTGATAACATTCCAACAATATACTGATAACATTCCAACAATGTACTGATAACATTCCAACAATGTACTGATAACATTCCAACAATGTACTGATAACATTCCAACAATGTACTGATAACATTCCAACAATGTACTGATAACATTCCAACAATGTACTGATAACATTCCAACAATATACTGATAACATTCCAACATGTACTGATAACATTCCAACAATATACTGATAACATTCCAACAATGTACTGATAACATTCCAACAATACTGATAACATTCCAACAATGTACTGATAACATTCCAACAATGTACTGATAACATTCCAACAATATACTGATAACATTCCAACAATGTACTGATAACATTCCAACAATGTACTGATAACATTCCAACAATGTACTGATAACATTCCAACAATGTACTGATAACATTCCAACAATGTACTGATAACATTCCAACAATGTACTGATAACATTCCAACAATGTACTGATAACATTCCAACAATATACTGATAACATTCCAACAATATACTGATAACATTCCAACAATGTACTGATAACATTCCAACAATATACTGATAACATTCCAACAATGTACTGATAACATTCCAACAATGTACTGATAACATTCCAACAATATACTGATAACATTCCAACAATATACTGATAACATTCCAACAATGTACTGATAACATTCCAACAATGTACTGATAACATTCCAACAATGTACTGATAACATTCCAACAATATACTGATAACATTCCAACAATGTACTGATAACATTCCAACAATGTACTGATAACATTCCAACAATGTACTGATAACATTCCAACAATGTACTGATAACATTCCAACAATGTACTGATAACATTCCAACAATGTACTGATAACATTCCAACAATACTGATAACATTCCAACAATGTACTGATAACATTCCAACAATATACTGATAACATTCCAACAATGTACTGATAACATTCCAACAATGTACTGATAACATTCCAACAATGTACTGATAACATTCCAACAATGTACTGATAACATTCCAACAATGTACTGATAACATTCCAACAATGTACTGATAACATTCCAACAATGTACTGATAACATTCCAACAATGTACTGATAACATTCCAACAATATACTGATAACATTCCAACAATGTACTGATAACATTCCAACAATGTACTGATAACATTCCAACAATGTACTGATAACATTCCAACAATGTACTGATAACATTCCAACAATATACTGATAACATTCCAACAATATACTGATAACATTCCAACAATGTACTGATAACATTCCAACAATGTACTGATAACATTCCAACAATATACTGATAACATTCCAACAATGTACTGATAACATTCCAACAATGTACTGATAACATTCCAACAATGTACTGATAACATTCCAACAATGTACTGATAACATTCCAACAATGTACTGATAACATTCCAACAATGTACTGATAACATTCCAACAATGTACTGATAACATTCCAACAATGTACTGATAACATTCCAACAATGTACTGATAACATTCCAACAATGTACTGATAACATTCCAACAATATACTGATAACATTCCAACAATGTACTGATAACATTCCAACAATATACTGATAACATTCCAACAATGTACTGATAACATTCCAACAATGTACTGATAACATTCCAACAATATACTGATAACATTCCAACAATGTACTGATAACATTCCAACAATGTACTGATAACATTCCAACAATGTACTGATAACATTCCAACAATGTACTGATAACATTCCAACAATGTACTGATAACATTCCAACAATGTACTGATAACATTCCAACAATATACTGATAACATTCCAACAATGTACTGATAACATTCCAACAATATACTGATAACATTCCAACAATGTACTGATAACATTCCAACAATGTACTGATAACATTCCAACAATATACTGATAACATTCCAACAATATACTGATAACATTCCAACAATGTACTGATAACATTCCAACAATGTACTGATAACATTCCAACAATATACTGATAACATTCCAACAATGTACTGATAACATTCCAACAATATACTGATAACATTCCAACAATGTACTGATAACATTCCAACAATGTACTGATAACATTCCAACAATATACTGATAACATTCCAACAATATACTGATAACATTCCAACAATGTACTGATAACATTCCAACAATGTACTGATAACATTCCAACAATGTACTGATAACATTCCAACAATGTACTGATAACATTCCAACAATATACTGATAACATTCCAACAATGTACTGATAACATTCCAACAATGTACTGATAACATTCCAACAATGTACTGATAACATTCCAACAATGTACTGATAACATTCCAACAATGTACTGATAACATTCCAACAATGTACTGATAACATTCCAACAATGTACTGATAACATTCCAACAATGTACTGATAACATTCCAACAATGTACTGATAACATTCCAACAATATACTGATAACATTCCAACAATGTACTGATAACATTCCAACAATGTACTGATAACATTCCAACAATGTACTGATAACATTCCAACAATGTACTGATAACATTCCAACAATATACTGATAACATTCCAACAATGTACTGATAACATTCCAACAATATACTGATAACATTCCAACAATATACTGATAACATTCCAACAATGTACTGATAACATTCCAACAATGTACTGATAACATTCCAACAATGTACTGATAACATTCCAACAATGTACTGATAACATTCCAACAATGTACTGATAACATTCCAACAATATACTGATAACATTCCAACAATGTACTGATAACATTCCAACAATGTACTGATAACATTCCAACAATATACTGATAACATTCCAACAATATACTGATAACATTCCAACAATGTACTGATAACATTCCAACAATGTACTGATAACATTCCAACAATATACTGATAACATTCCAACAATGTACTGATAACATTCCAACAATGTACTGATAACATTCCAACAATGTACTGATAACATTCCAACAATGTACTGATAACATTCCAACAATATACTGATAACATTCCAACAATATACTGATAACATTCCAACAATGTACTGATAACATTCCAACAATGTACTGATAACATTCCAACAATGTACTGATAACATTCCAACAATGTACTGATAACATTCCAACAATGTACTGATAACATTCCAACAATGTACTGATAACATTCCAACAATGTACTGATAACATTCCAACAATGTACTGATAACATTCCAACAATATACTGATAACATTCCAACAATGTACTGATAACATTCCAACAATATACTGATAACATTCCAACAATGTACTGATAACATTCCAACAATGTACTGATAACATTCCAACAATGTACTGATAACATTCCAACAATGTACTGATAACATTCCAACAATGTACTGATAACATTCCAACAATGTACTGATAACATTCCAACAATGTACTGATAACATTCCAACAATGTACTGATAACATTCCAACAATATACTGATAACATTCCAACAATGTACTGATAACATTCCAACAATATACTGATAACATTCCAACAATATACTGATAACATTCCAACAATATACTGATAACATTCCAACAATGTACTGATAACATTCCAACAATGTACTGATAACATTCCAACAATGTACTGATAACATTCCAACAATGTACTGATAACATTCCAACAATGTACTGATAACATTCCAACAATGTACTGATAACATTCCAACAATGTACTGATAACATTCCAACAATGTACTGATAACATTCCAACAATGTACTGATAACATTCCAACAATGTACTGATAACATTCCAACAATGTACTGATAACATTCCAACAATATACTGATAACATTCCAACAATATACTGATAACATTCCAACAATGTACTGATAACATTCCAACAATGTACTGATAACATTCCAACAATGTACTGATAACATTCCAACAATGTACTGATAACATTCCAACAATGTACTGATAACATTCCAACAATGTACTGATAACATTCCAACAATGTACTGATAACATTCCAACAATATACTGATAACATTCCAACAATGTACTGATAACATTCCAACAATGTACTGATAACATTCCAACAATGTACTGATAACATTCCAACAATGTACTGATAACATTCCAACAATATACTGATAACATTCCAACAATATACTGATAACATTCCAACAATGTACTGATAACATTCCAACAATGTACTGATAACATTCCAACAATATACTGATAACATTCCAACAATGTACTGATAACATTCCAACAATGTACTGATAACATTCCAACAATATACTGATAACATTCCAACAATGTACTGATAACATTCCAACAATGTACTGATAACATTCCAACAATGTACTGATAACATTCCAACAATGTACTGATAACATTCCAACAATATACTGATAACATTCCAACAATGTACTGATAACATTCCAACAATGTACTGATAACATTCCAACAATGTACTGATAACATTCCAACAATGTACTGATAACATTCCAACAATGTACTGATAACATTCCAACAATATACTGATAACATTCCAACAATGTACTGATAACATTCCAACAATGTACTGATAACATTCCAACAATGTACTGATAACATTCCAACAATGTACTGATAACATTCCAACAATGTACTGATAACATTCCAACAATGTACTGATAACATTCCAACAATGTACTGATAACATTCCAACAATGTACTGATAACATTCCAACAATATACTGATAACATTCCAACAATGTACTGATAACATTCCAACAATGTACTGATAACATTCCAACAATGTACTGATAACATTCCAACAATGTACTGATAACATTCCAACAATGTACTGATAACATTCCAACAATGTACTGATAACATTCCAACAATGTACTGATAACATTCCAACAATGTACTGATAACATTCCAACAATGTACTGATAACATTCCAACAATGTACTGATAACATTCCAACAATATACTGATAACATTCCAACAATGTACTGATAACATTCCAACAATGTACTGATAACATTCCAACAATATACTGATAACATTCCAACAATGTACTGATAACATTCCAACAATATACTGATAACATTCCAACAATGTACTGATAACATTCCAACAATGTACTGATAACATTCCAACAATGTACTGATAACATTCCAACAATGTACTGATAACATTCCAACAATGTACTGATAACATTCCAACAATATACTGATAACATTCCAACAATGTACTGATAACATTCCAACAATGTACTGATAACATTCCAACAATGTACTGATAACATTCCAACAATGTACTGATAACATTCCAACAATGTACTGATAACATTCCAACAATGTACTGATAACATTCCAACAATGTACTGATAACATTCCAACAATGTACTGATAACATTCCAACAATGTACTGATAACATTCCAACAATGTACTGATAACATTCCAACAATGTACTGATAACATTCCAACAATGTACTGATAACATTCCAACAATGTACTGATAACATTCCAACAATGTACTGATAACATTCCAACAATGTACTGATAACATTCCAACAATGTACTGATAACATTCCAACAATATACTGATAACATTCCAACAATGTACTGATAACATTCCAACAATGTACTGATAACATTCCAACAATGTACTGATAACATTCCAACAATATACTGATAACATTCCAACAATGTACTGATAACATTCCAACAATGTACTGATAACATTCCAACAATGTACTGATAACATTCCAACAATGTACTGATAACATTCCAACAATGTACTGATAACATTCCAACAATGTACTGATAACATTCCAACAATGTACTGATAACATTCCAACAATGTACTGATAACATTCCAACAATGTACTGATAACATTCCAACAATGTACTGATAACATTCCAACAATGTACTGATAACATTCCAACAATGTACTGATAACATTCCAACAATGTACTGATAACATTCCAACAATGTACTGATAACATTCCAACAATGTACTGATAACATTCCAACAATGTACTGATAACATTCCAACAATGTACTGATAACATTCCAACAATGTACTGATAACATTCCAACAATGTACTGATAACATTCCAACAATATACTGATAACATTCCAACAATGTACTGATAACATTCCAACAATGTACTGATAACATTCCAACAATGTACTGATAACATTCCAACAATGTACTGATAACATTCCAACAATGTACTGATAACATTCCAACAATGTACTGATAACATTCCAACAATGTACTGATAACATTCCAACAATGTACTGATAACATTCCAACAATGTACTGATAACATTCCAACAATGTACTGATAACATTCCAACAATATACTGATAACATTCCAACAATGTACTGATAACATTCCAACAATGTACTGATAACATTCCAACAATGTACTGATAACATTCCAACAATGTACTGATAACATTCCAACAATGTACTGATAACATTCCAACAATATACTGATAACATTCCAACAATGTACTGATAACATTCCAACAATATACTGATAACATTCCAACAATGTACTGATAACATTCCAACAATGTACTGATAACATTCCAACAATGTACTGATAACATTCCAACAATGTACTGATAACATTCCAACAATGTACTGATAACATTCCAACAATGTACTGATAACATTCCAACAATGTACTGATAACATTCCAACAATATACTGATAACATTCCAACAATGTACTGATAACATTCCAACAATATACTGATAACATTCCAACAATATACTGATAACATTCCAACAATGTACTGATAACATTCCAACAATGTACTGATAACATTCCAACAATGTACTGATAACATTCCAACAATGTACTGATAACATTCCAACAATGTACTGATAACATTCCAACAATATACTGATAACATTCCAACAATGTACTGATAACATTCCAACAATATACTGATAACATTCCAACAATATACTGATAACATTCCAACAATGTACTGATAACATTCCAACAATGTACTGATAACATTCCAACAATATACTGATAACATTCCAACAATATACTGATAACATTCCAACAATGTACTGATAACATTCCAACAATATACTGATAACATTCCAACAATATACTGATAACATTCCAACAATATACTGATAACATTCCAACAATGTACTGATAACATTCCAACAATGTACTGATAACATTCCAACAATGTACTGATAACATTCCAACAATGTACTGATAACATTCCAACAATGTACTGATAACATTCCAACAATGTACTGATAACATTCCAACAATGTACTGATAACATTCCAACAATGTACTGATAACATTCCAACAATATACTGATAACATTCCAACAATGTACTGATAACATTCCAACAATATACTGATAACATTCCAACAATGTACTGATAACATTCCAACAATGTACTGATAACATTCCAACAATATACTGATAACATTCCAACAATGTACTGATAACATTCCAACAATGTACTGATAACATTCCAACAATATACTGATAACATTCCAACAATATACTGATAACATTCCAACAATGTACTGATAACATTCCAACAATGTACTGATAACATTCCAACAATATACTGATAACATTCCAACAATGTACTGATAACATTCCAACAATGTACTGATAACATTCCAACAATGTACTGATAACATTCCAACAATGTACTGATAACATTCCAACAATGTACTGATAACATTCCAACAATGTACTGATAACATTCCAACAATGTACTGATAACATTCCAACAATGTACTGATAACATTCCAACAATGTACTGATAACATTCCAACAATGTACTGATAACATTCCAACAATGTACTGATAACATTCCAACAATGTACTGATAACATTCCAACAATGTACTGATAACATTCCAACAATGTACTGATAACATTCCAACAATGTACTGATAACATTCCAACAATGTACTGATAACATTCCAACAATGTACTGATAACATTCCAACAATGTACTGATAACATTCCAACAATGTACTGATAACATTCCAACAATGTACTGATAACATTCCAACAATGTACTGATAACATTCCAACAATGTACTGATAACATTCCAACAATGTACTGATAACATTCCAACAATGTACTGATAACATTCCAACAATGTACTGATAACATTCCAACAATGTACTGATAACATTCCAACAATGTACTGATAACATTCCAACAATGTACTGATAACATTCCAACAATGTACTGATAACATTCCAACAATGTACTGATAACATTCCAACAATGTACTGATAACATTCCAACAATGTACTGATAACATTCCAACAATATACTGATAACATTCCAACAATGTACTGATAACATTCCAACAATGTACTGATAACATTCCAACAATATACTGATAACATTCCAACAATGTACTGATAACATTCCAACAATGTACTGATAACATTCCAACAATGTACTGATAACATTCCAACAATGTACTGATAACATTCCAACAATGTACTGATAACATTCCAACAATGTACTGATAACATTCCAACAATGTACTGATAACATTCCAACAATATACTGATAACATTCCAACAATGTACTGATAACATTCCAACAATGTACTGATAACATTCCAACAATGTACTGATAACATTCCAACAATGTACTGATAACATTCCAACAATGTACTGATAACATTCCAACAATGTACTGATAACATTCCAACAATATACTGATAACATTCCAACAATGTACTGATAACATTCCAACAATGTACTGATAACATTCCAACAATATACTGATAACATTCCAACAATGTACTGATAACATTCCAACAATATACTGATAACATTCCAACAATGTACTGATAACATTCCAACAATGTACTGATAACATTCCAACAAATACTGATAACATTCCAACAATGTACTGATAACATTCCAACAATGTACTGATAACATTCCAACAATGTACTGATAACATTCCAACAATGTACTGATAACATTCCAACAATGTACTGATAACATTCCAACAATGTACTGATAACATTCCAACAATGTACTGATAACATTCCAACAATGTACTGATAACATTCCAACAATGTACTGATAACATTCCAACAATATACTGATAACATTCCAACAATGTACTGATAACATTCCAACAATGTACTGATAACATTCCAACAATGTACTGATAACATTCCAACAATGTACTGATAACATTCCAACAATATACTGATAACATTCCAACAATGTACTGATAACATTCCAACAATGTACTGATAACATTCCAACAATGTACTGATAACATTCCAACAATGTACTGATAACATTCCAACAATGTACTGATAACATTCCAACAATGTACTGATAACATTCCAACAATGTACTGATAACATTCCAACAATGTACTGATAACATTCCAACAATGTACTGATAACATTCCAACAATATACTGATAACATTCCAACAATGTACTGATAACATTCCAACAATGTACTGATAACATTCCAACAATGTACTGATAACATTCCAACAATGTACTGATAACATTCCAACAATGTACTGATAACATTCCAACAATGTACTGATAACATTCCAACAATGTACTGATAACATTCCAACAATGTACTGATAACATTCCAACAATGTACTGATAACATTCCAACAATGTACTGATAACATTCCAACAATGTACTGATAACATTCCAACAATATACTGATAACATTCCAACAATATACTGATAACATTCCAACAATGTACTGATAACATTCCAACAATGTACTGATAACATTCCAACAATGTACTGATAACATTCCAACAATGTACTGATAACATTCCAACAATGTACTGATAACATTCCAACAATGTACTGATAACATTCCAACAATGTACTGATAACATTCCAACAATGTACTGATAACATTCCAACAATGTACTGATAACATTCCAACAATATACTGATAACATTCCAACAATGTACTGATAACATTCCAACAATATACTGATAACATTCCAACAATGTACTGATAACATTCCAACAATGTACTGATAACATTCCAACAATGTACTGATAACATTCCAACAATGTACTGATAACATTCCAACAATATACTGATAACATTCCAACAATGTACTGATAACATTCCAACAATGTACTGATAACATTCCAACAATGTACTGATAACATTCCAACAATGTACTGATAACATTCCAACAATGTACTGATAACATTCCAACAATGTACTGATAACATTCCAACAATGTACTGATAACATTCCAACAATGTACTGATAACATTCCAACAATGTACTGATAACATTCCAACAATGTACTGATAACATTCCAACAATGTACTGATAACATTCCAACAATGTACTGATAACATTCCAACAATGTACTGATAACATTCCAACAATGTACTGATAACATTCCAACAATGTACTGATAACATTCCAACAATATACTGATAACATTCCAACAATGTACTGATAACATTCCAACAATGTACTGATAACATTCCAACAATGTAC
The DNA here is from genome assembly GCA_030390025.1 of Squalus acanthias. Classification (NCBI taxonomy): domain Eukaryota; kingdom Metazoa; phylum Chordata; class Chondrichthyes; order Squaliformes; family Squalidae; genus Squalus; species Squalus acanthias. The sequence goes on along the minus strand of CM059435.1, from coordinate 7,182,871 downwards.
TGATAACATTCCAACAATATACTGATAACATTCCAACAATGTACTGATAACATTCCAACAATGTACTGATAACATTCCAACAATGTACTGATAACATTCCAACAATGTACTGATAACATTCCAACAATGTACTGATAACATTCCAACAATATACTGATAACATTCCAACAATGTACTGATAACATTCCAACAATGTACTGATAACATTCCAACAATATACTGATAACATTCCAACAATGTACTGATAACATTCCAACAATGTACTGATAACATTCCAACAATGTACTGATAACATTCCAACAATGTACTGATAACATTCCAACAATGTACTGATAACATTCCAACAATGTACTGATAACATTCCAACAATGTACTGATAACATTCCAACAATGTACTGATAACATTCCAACAATATACTGATAACATTCCAACAATGTACTGATAACATTCCAACAATGTACTGATAACATTCCAACAATGTACTGATAACATTCCAACAATGTACTGATAACATTCCAACAATGTACTGATAACATTCCAACAATGTACTGATAACATTCCAACAATGTACTGATAACATTCCAACAATGTACTGATAACATTCCAACAATATACTGATAACATTCCAACAATATACTGATAACATTCCAACAATGTACTGATAACATTCCAACAATGTACTGATAACATTCCAACAATGTACTGATAACATTCCAACAATGTACTGATAACATTCCAACAATGTACTGATAACATTCCAACAATATACTGATAACATTCCAACAATGTACTGATAACATTCCAACAATGTACTGATAACATTCCAACAATGTACTGATAACATTCCAACAATGTACTGATAACATTCCAACAATGTACTGATAACATTCCAACAATATACTGATAACATTCCAACAATGTACTGATAACATTCCAACAATGTACTGATAACATTCCAACAATATACTGATAACATTCCAACAATGTACTGATAACATTCCAACAATGTACTGATAACATTCCAACAATGTACTGATAACATTCCAACAATGTACTGATAACATTCCAACAATGTACTGATAACATTCCAACAATATACTGATAACATTCCAACAATGTACTGATAACATTCCAACAATGTACTGATAACATTCCAACAATGTACTGATAACATTCCAACAATGTACTGATAACATTCCAACAATGTACTGATAACATTCCAACAATGTACTGATAACATTCCAACAATGTACTGATAACATTCCAACAATGTACTGATAACATTCCAACAATGTACTGATAACATTCCAACAATATACTGATAACATTCCAACAATGTACTGATAACATTCCAACAATGTACTGATAACATTCCAACAATGTACTGATAACATTCCAACAATATACTGATAACATTCCAACAATGTACTGATAACATTCCAACAATGTACTGATAACATTCCAACAATGTACTGATAACATTCCAACAATGTACTGATAACATTCCAACAATATACTGATAACATTCCAACAATATACTGATAACATTCCAACAATGTACTGATAACATTCCAACAATATACTGATAACATTCCAACAATGTACTGATAACATTCCAACAATGTACTGATAACATTCCAACAATATACTGATAACATTCCAACAATGTACTGATAACATTCCAACAATATACTGATAACATTCCAACAATGTACTGATAACATTCCAACAATGTACTGATAACATTCCAACAATGTACTGATAACATTCCAACAATGTACTGATAACATTCCAACAATGTACTGATAACATTCCAACAATATACTGATAACATTCCAACAATATACTGATAACATTCCAACAATGTACTGATAACATTCCAACAATGTACTGATAACATTCCAACAATGTACTGATAACATTCCAACAATGTACTGATAACATTCCAACAATGTACTGATAACATTCCAACAATATACTGATAACATTCCAACAATGTACTGATAACATTCCAACAATGTACTGATAACATTCCAACAATGTACTGATAACATTCCAACAATGTACTGATAACATTCCAACAATGTACTGATAACATTCCAACAATATACTGATAACATTCCAACAATGTACTGATAACATTCCAACAATGTACTGATAACATTCCAACAATGTACTGATAACATTCCAACAATATACTGATAACATTCCAACAATATACTGATAACATTCCAACAATGTACTGATAACATTCCAACAATGTACTGATAACATTCCAACAATGTACTGATAACATTCCAACAATGTACTGATAACATTCCAACAATGTACTGATAACATTCCAACAATGTACTGATAACATTCCAACAATATACTGATAACATTCCAACAATGTACTGATAACATTCCAACAATGTACTGATAACATTCCAACAATATACTGATAACATTCCAACAATGTACTGATAACATTCCAACAATGTACTGATAACATTCCAACAATGTACTGATAACATTCCAACAATGTACTGATAACATTCCAACAATGTACTGATAACATTCCAACAATATACTGATAACATTCCAACAATGTACTGATAACATTCCAACAATGTACTGATAACATTCCAACAATGTACTGATAACATTCCAACAATGTACTGATAACATTCCAACAATGTACTGATAACATTCCAACAATGTACTGATAACATTCCAACAATGTACTGATAACATTCCAACAATGTACTGATAACATTCCAACAATGTACTGATAACATTCCAACAATGTACTGATAACATTCCAACAATGTACTGATAACATTCCAACAATATACTGATAACATTCCAACAATGTACTGATAACATTCCAACAATGTACTGATAACATTCCAACAATGTACTGATAACATTCCAACAATATACTGATAACATTCCAACAATATACTGATAACATTCCAACAATGTACTGATAACATTCCAACAATGTACTGATAACATTCCAACAATGTACTGATAACATTCCAACAATGTACTGATAACATTCCAACAATGTACTGATAACATTCCAACAATGTACTGATAACATTCCAACAATATACTGATAACATTCCAACAATGTACTGATAACATTCCAACAATGTACTGATAACATTCCAACAATATACTGATAACATTCCAACAATGTACTGATAACATTCCAACAATGTACTGATAACATTCCAACAATGTACTGATAACATTCCAACAATGTACTGATAACATTCCAACAATGTACTGATAACATTCCAACAATATACTGATAACATTCCAACAATGTACTGATAACATTCCAACAATGTACTGATAACATTCCAACAATGTACTGATAACATTCCAACAATGTACTGATAACATTCCAACAATGTACTGATAACATTCCAACAATGTACTGATAACATTCCAACAATGTACTGATAACATTCCAACAATATACTGATAACATTCCAACAATGTACTGATAACATTCCAACAATGTACTGATAACATTCCAACAATATACTGATAACATTCCAACAATGTACTGATAACATTCCAACAATGTACTGATAACATTCCAACAATGTACTGATAACATTCCAACAATGTACTGATAACATTCCAACAATATACTGATAACATTCCAACAATGTACTGATAACATTCCAACAATGTACTGATAACATTCCAACAATGTACTGATAACATTCCAACAATGTACTGATAACATTCCAACAATGTACTGATAACATTCCAACAATATACTGATAACATTCCAACAATGTACTGATAACATTCCAACAATGTACTGATAACATTCCAACAATGTACTGATAACATTCCAACAATATACTGATAACATTCCAACAATATACTGATAACATTCCAACAATGTACTGATAACATTCCAACAATGTACTGATAACATTCCAACAATGTACTGATAACATTCCAACAATGTACTGATAACATTCCAACAATGTACTGATAACATTCCAACAATATACTGATAACATTCCAACAATGTACTGATAACATTCCAACAATGTACTGATAACATTCCAACAATATACTGATAACATTCCAACAATGTACTGATAACATTCCAACAATGTACTGATAACATTCCAACAATATACTGATAACATTCCAACAATGTACTGATAACATTCCAACAATGTACTGATAACATTCCAACAATGTACTGATAACATTCCAACAATGTACTGATAACATTCCAACAATGTACTGATAACATTCCAACAATGTACTGATAACATTCCAACAATGTACTGATAACATTCCAACAATGTACTGATAACATTCCAACAATGTACTGATAACATTCCAACAATGTACTGATAACATTCCAACAATGTACTGATAACATTCCAACAATGTACTGATAACATTCCAACAATATACTGATAACATTCCAACAATGTACTGATAACATTCCAACAATGTACTGATAACATTCCAACAATGTACTGATAACATTCCAACAATGTACTGATAACATTCCAACAATGTACTGATAACATTCCAACAATATACTGATAACATTCCAACAATGTACTGATAACATTCCAACAATGTACTGATAACATTCCAACAATATACTGATAACATTCCAACAATGTACTGATAACATTCCAACAATGTACTGATAACATTCCAACAATATACTGATAACATTCCAACAATGTACTGATAACATTCCAACAATGTACTGATAACATTCCAACAATGTACTGATAACATTCCAACAATGTACTGATAACATTCCAACAATGTACTGATAACATTCCAACAATGTACTGATAACATTCCAACAATGTACTGATAACATTCCAACAATGTACTGATAACATTCCAACAATGTACTGATAACATTCCAACAATGTACTGATAACATTCCAACAATGTACTGATAACATTCCAACAATATACTGATAACATTCCAACAATGTACTGATAACATTCCAACAATGTACTGATAACATTCCAACAATGTACTGATAACATTCCAACAATGTACTGATAACATTCCAACAATGTACTGATAACATTCCAACAATATACTGATAACATTCCAACAATATACTGATAACATTCCAACAATGTACTGATAACATTCCAACAATGTACTGATAACATTCCAACAATGTACTGATAACATTCCAACAATATACTGATAACATTCCAACAATGTACTGATAACATTCCAACAATGTACTGATAACATTCCAACAATGTACTGATAACATTCCAACAATATACTGATAACATTCCAACAATGTACTGATAACATTCCAACAATGTACTGATAACATTCCAACAATATACTGATAACATTCCAACAATGTACTGATAACATTCCAACAATGTACTGATAACATTCCAACAATGTACTGATAACATTCCAACAATATACTGATAACATTCCAACAATGTACTGATAACATTCCAACAATGTACTGATAACATTCCAACAATATACTGATAACATTCCAACAATGTACTGATAACATTCCAACAATGTACTGATAACATTCCAACAATGTACTGATAACATTCCAACAATATACTGATAACATTCCAACAATATACTGATAACATTCCAACAATGTACTGATAACATTCCAACAATATACTGATAACATTCCAACAATATACTGATAACATTCCAACAATGTACTGATAACATTCCAACAATGTACTGATAACATTCCAACAATGTACTGATAACATTCCAACAATGTACTGATAACATTCCAACAATATACTGATAACATTCCAACAATGTACTGATAACATTCCAACAATGTACTGATAACATTCCAACAATATACTGATAACATTCCAACAATGTACTGATAACATTCCAACAATATACTGATAACATTCCAACAATGTACTGATAACATTCCAACAATGTACTGATAACATTCCAACAATATACTGATAACATTCCAACAATGTACTGATAACATTCCAACAATGTACTGATAACATTCCAACAATGTACTGATAACATTCCAACAATGTACTGATAACATTCCAACAATGTACTGATAACATTCCAACAATATACTGATAACATTCCAACAATGTACTGATAACATTCCAACAATGTACTGATAACATTCCAACAATGTACTGATAACATTCCAACAATATACTGATAACATTCCAACAATGTACTGATAACATTCCAACAATGTACTGATAACATTCCAACAATGTACTGATAACATTCCAACAATATACTGATAACATTCCAACAATGTACTGATAACATTCCAACAATGTACTGATAACATTCCAACAATGTACTGATAACATTCCAACAATATACTGATAACATTCCAACAATGTACTGATAACATTCCAACAATATACTGATAACATTCCAACAATGTACTGATAACATTCCAACAATGTACTGATAACATTCCAACAATGTACTGATAACATTCCAACAATATACTGATAACATTCCAACAATATACTGATAACATTCCAACAATATACTGATAACATTCCAACAATGTACTGATAACATTCCAACAATATACTGATAACATTCCAACAATGTACTGATAACATTCCAACAATGTACTGATAACATTCCAACAATATACTGATAACATTCCAACAATGTACTGATAACATTCCAACAATATACTGATAACATTCCAACAATGTACTGATAACATTCCAACAATGTACTGATAACATTCCAACAATGTACTGATAACATTCCAACAATATACTGATAACATTCCAACAATGTACTGATAACATTCCAACAATGTACTGATAACATTCCAACAATATACTGATAACATTCCAACAATGTACTGATAACATTCCAACAATATACTGATAACATTCCAACAATATACTGATAACATTCCAACAATATACTGATAACATTCCAACAATGTACTGATAACATTCCAACAATGTACTGATAACATTCCAACAATGTACTGATAACATTCCAACAATATACTGATAACATTCCAACAATATACTGATAACATTCCAACAATATACTGATAACATTCCAACAATGTACTGATAACATTCCAACAATGTACTGATAACATTCCAACAATGTACTGATAACATTCCAACAATGTACTGATAACATTCCAACAATGTACTGATAACATTCCAACAATGTACTGATAACATTCCAACAATATACTGATAACATTCCAACAATGTACTGATAACATTCCAACAATGTACTGATAACATTCCAACAATGTACTGATAACATTCCAACAATGTACTGATAACATTCCAACAATGTACTGATAACATTCCAACAATATACTGATAACATTCCAACAATGTACTGATAACATTCCAACAATGTACTGATAACATTCCAACAATGTACTGATAACATTCCAACAATGTACTGATAACATTCCAACAATATACTGATAACATTCCAACAATGTACTGATAACATTCCAACAATGTACTGATAACATTCCAACAATATACTGATAACATTCCAACAATGTACTGATAACATTCCAACAATGTACTGATAACATTCCAACAATATACTGATAACATTCCAACAATGTACTGATAACATTCCAACAATGTACTGATAACATTCCAACAATGTACTGATAACATTCCAACAATGTACTGATAACATTCCAACAATGTACTGATAACATTCCAACAATGTACTGATAACATTCCAACAATATACTGATAACATTCCAACAATGTACTGATAACATTCCAACAATATACTGATAACATTCCAACATATACTGATAACATTCCAACAATATACTGATAACATTCCAACAATGTACTGATAACATTCCAACAATGTACTGATAACATTCCAACAATGTACTGATAACATTCCAACAATGTACTGATAACATTCCAACAATGTACTGATAACATTCCAACAATGTACTGATAACATTCCAACAATATACTGATAACATTCCAACAATGTACTGATAACATTCCAACAATGTACTGATAACATTCCAACAATGTACTGATAACATTCCAACAATATACTGATAACATTCCAACAATGTACTGATAACATTCCAACAATGTACTGATAACATTCCAACAATATACTGATAACATTCCAACAATGTACTGATAACATTCCAACAATGTACTGATAACATTCCAACAATGTACTGATAACATTCCAACAATGTACTGATAACATTCCAACAATATACTGATAACATTCCAACAATGTACTGATAACATTCCAACAATGTACTGATAACATTCCAACAATGTACTGATAACATTCCAACAATGTACTGATAACATTCCAACAATATACTGATAACATTCCAACAATGTACTGATAACATTCCAACAATGTACTGATAACATTCCAACAATGTACTGATAACATTCCAACAATGTACTGATAACATTCCAACAATATACTGATAACATTCCAACAATGTACTGATAACATTCCAACAATGTACTGATAACATTCCAACAATATACTGATAACATTCCAACAATGTACTGATAACATTCCAACAATGTACTGATAACATTCCAACAATGTACTGATAACATTCCAACAATGTACTGATAACATTCCAACAATATACTGATAACATTCCAACAATGTACTGATAACATTCCAACAATATACTGATAACATTCCAACAATGTACTGATAACATTCCAACAATGTACTGATAACATTCCAACAATGTACTGATAACATTCCAACAATATACTGATAACATTCCAACAATGTACTGATAACATTCCAACAATGTACTGATAACATTCCAACAATATACTGATAACATTCCAACAATGTACTGATAACATTCCAACAATGTACTGATAACATTCCAACAATGTACTGATAACATTCCAACAATGTACTGATAACATTCCAACAATATACTGATAACATTCCAACAATGTACTGATAACATTCCAACAATGTACTGATAACATTCCAACAATATACTGATAACATTCCAACAATGTACTGATAACATTCCAACAATGTACTGATAACATTCCAACAATGTACTGATAACATTCCAACAATATACTGATAACATTCCAACAATGTACTGATAACATTCCAACAATATACTGATAACATTCCAACAATATACTGATAACATTCCAACAATGTACTGATAACATTCCAACAATGTACTGATAACATTCCAACAATGTACTGATAACATTCCAACAATGTACTGATAACATTCCAACAATGTACTGATAACATTCCAACAATGTACTGATAACATTCCAACAATGTACTGATAACATTCCAACAATATACTGATAACATTCCAACAATGTACTGATAACATTCCAACAATATACTGATAACATTCCAACAATGTACTGATAACATTCCA